>JACVVK020000299.1:612500-687500 GCA_018292915.2 Batillaria attramentaria | reverse complement strand
ATTGTTCAGGAAGTAATTGATATGTTCTTTATTTCATGCAGCCCATACAACGCGCAAGCATGGCCTTCCTAGCCTCGTGTTGTCTCCTAGCGTGTTTTACATCTGCAGTTGTAGTTTGGGGTAAGTCAGTTAGTGTGGATACCTTTTGTAAACCGTCGTTGTGGTTGTTGTTTCGATGGGTTTCTATTTCATGTGCTAGTCGGTTATGTGTGTGCGTGCGTGCGTGTGTGTGTGTGTGTGTGTGTGTGTGTGTGTGTGTGTGTGGTGTGTGTGTGTGTGTGTGTGTGTGTGCTATTTAAATACTGTTGTGGAGAGCAATAGTAGCAGCATGAAAGACGTTGTAACATTTCTTATGATCAAGACTGGAGGATGACATTGACGGCAGGAATGGTTGTGGTGGTGGTCGTGGTGGCGGTATAACAAATGGGAATATTTGAGGGTTTTTTTTTTTGTTGTTGTTGTTTGGTTGGTTGGTTTTTATTTTATTTTAATTTTTTGCCAATACTTTTATGATGAGGATGATTGTGGTGGTGGTAGTGCTGATTACATGACGATGACGACGGCGCTGATGATAATGATGATGATGATGATGATTACGACGACGACGACGACGATGATGATGATGCAGGAGATCCTATAGACAAGAAGACCACGTGTTTCGCCCGGCCAGCCAGCGTATCTAGGAGAACCAGGGACGCTCAACTGTTATTTTGATGTTGACGCCACAACATTAGATCCCCGACCCAGCTTCAACGTCAGTCGAGCCGATAATGAGGACTTTGATTATAACAGAGGTTTATCATAGTATATTATACACATTACTTTATGATAATTGCCAATTAGGACTTCGATTATAACAGAGGTTTATCATAATATATACATATTACTTTATGATAATTAGATCTTCATGTTTAGCATTGAGAACAAAATTTTACACAATGAGGACTTTGATTATAACAGAGGTTTATCACAGTATATTTTACAGATTACTTTATGATAATTAGATCTTCATGTTTAGCATTGAGAACAACATTTTTACACAAAGAAGTCAAATATGTGCATTATTGAAAGGATGACTTGTATCATGGTAATCAAGACTTCATGTATGTGTTTATACACGCTATAGAGAGTGTTGTGTATGGATGACGATGATTCGTTCGGTTTGTTGTTGTTGTTGTTGTTTTGGAGGGGGGGATGGGATGGGATGGGGGTGGGGGGGGGGTGTGTAGAAGTGTGTATAAAATTGTGTGTGTGTGTGTGTGTGTGTGTGTGTGTGTGTGTTTCTTGTTTTTGCCCCCAGCAAGGAGCGTCTTCCCATGCTCAGTACTTGCAGTATTTGTTACATTTTTTTTTTTGCTAGGTAATCAAATGCTCAGTTGGTGACAGTGTTTAATTAGAGAAGAATGTAGTTAGGTAGGTAGGCAGAATAAACATCAGGTAGTTGCATGTAGTATCATTTTATTTCTGGAGAGTGTTAGGTTGAGTTAAAGAAGTCCGTAAAAGGAAACAACAGTTGTATTGTGTCTGTTGTGACAGATACTGTACTGGACTGTGACTGGATCGGAAAGGAACAACTGTGCATGACAATCAAAGATGGCTACCGGTTTGACGGGAGGATCAGCAACAAACTAACCATCATCATGGACAACGTGACACAGGAACAAGCTGGACAGTACTATTGTCAACTTGTACACTCTTCTGGGGCTGGGGACATCGAGCGTTGTACTTTGAACGTGACTGGTAAGTCATAGCGTTAAACATGTGTGTTTGTTAGTCGTTTTGTTTTGTCTCTTTTGTGTGTTTGCTTTTGAAGGGTTTTTATTCGTTAGGGTTTTCAGATTTTTGAGATTTGTATATAGATCGTTGGAAGTTTTCAATATATTTATTTATAATCCTAAATGATTTAATCCTAGGAAATAAACGGATGTTTTATATTGACTAACGTATAGATGTGTTTGGGTGCCAGCATCAAGTTCAGTTTGCAAAACTGATAAACTGTTTATGTTTATTAGTTTTTTTCATATTGTTGCTGTTGTTGTTGTTGTTGTTTTGTAGATTGTTCGAAGCTTTTAATTAATTTTTATCATTATCTTTTTCTTTTCTTTAGTATTATTAATTATTTCAACCTAGGAAATAAACGGATATATGTATATTGACTGAAGTATAGATGTGTATAGATGCGTATATATTGTGTTCCACAGGTGAAAAGGCTAAGGCGCCAGCACCAAGTTAAGTTTTAGAATTGATAAACTGTCTCTGCATCTGAGAATGTGCAGCTGTTACGTTGCAAAGAAGAAAATATCTCTGTCCTTGAAAAAAAGTTTTGTTATTGGTCAACACTTCTTTCGCTGTGCCAGTGATTGTCAGAGATAAACACGCAGTTACAATATAAAGTAATATGCAAATCGAGTGACGAAAGTAACTTTGAAGTGGTTAATTTTTGTTATTCAGAGAGAACAGAACCAAGATCTACTCTACCATGGACAAGGAGACCTTCCACAACACCTGTGATTCCAGCAGAAGAGAGAAGAGGTGTGTTTGTTTAGAAAGCCTTATGGGTTTTGCTGTTGTCAAATTCAAATTTAAATTCATAAATACTTTATTGTCTGTCCCCAAAAAACAACATGTTAAAACAGAAAAAAATGTCTTTCAGACACACCCATTGGCTCCCCTCATTATAATGTGATCTTAATATAAAAAAACAAACAAACAACAATCGTGTAGAACTGGTAGGAAAGATTTCCAGCCCTTTCATATACAGTGTGATATGTTGTCTGCTCAATTTGTGTGCGTGGCAGGGGAGATAATCTGTCTAGAGGGTGATGCTAAACAATATACATGTTTAGAACAGGTGCATTGCTTCATTATTGTAATGTTGTGTCATACTGATACAATTTTGTTTGGGAGGAAAGAGACATAGACAGGAATTTTCAAGTATCCTTTGTTATGAAAACGTCACTTTTATTTTGTATTATTTAAAAATTTGCTTTTGCCAACTATCGATACTCTGCAATGTGACAATAAAATAGTATCAATACAGTTATCTGAAAGCAGCTTGAGATGCAGACCTGTCATAGTCTCGCAAGGGAAATATTATGATTCCCATTTGTGTTCACTGTTATAAATGTGCAATCTGCGGTTTTCCATTTTTGTCACGCTACAGCACATAGCCTCTTCATACACACATATTTAAAAACTGCTGATTTTTTTTGTTTGAGAATAACATTATCATGGACTGGTGCTTTGTTCAGGGACAGTACACAATGTGTTGTGTGGTATCCCTTTAATACGATTGGTGGACCTGGAGAGTAATTTAATTAGCACTGCAGCCCCAAAGTTAGTTTGGGTGCATGTGCGTTAAAACAAAGGCACCACAACACCTTAACAGCTAATCTTTTTTTTTCTGTTTTTCAGGGAAGCTTGAAGCAAAAGAGGGAGGCCTTGGGTTACCGCTGATCATCGCCATACCCGTGATTATTGTCGTTCTGCTTGTGGCGGTTGTGATTTTGGTGTACATGTTCCGGAGAAGGTAAGCATACACATTACACCGGCAGATATAGCTGCAATCTCATGTGTGTTATCTTTTTAGTGTCTCCCTGCAATGCTGGATGAAAAACGTAGGTGTCATTTTGTTTTGTTTAGTTTTTCAGTTCTTTCTGAGAATTTCGTCTTGTAAAGAGAAAGTTACAGAAAGTTACAGAAAAGGAAATATCAACAAAGAAAGCAAAAACATTACGAGAGGAAAATATTGTTCCTTGTTGTTTTATCAGAGACAGCACATGTTATTATGAAGATGTTTTATCGGTACCAAATTCAGTTGACCCCTCAGGTTGATTCCTCAGTGCGCACGACTTTCCAGACACGTGGGGATCCAGAAAAAAGCAAGCGAACATGGAGACAATGGATCCAAAAGCAAAAAGGACTTAGAGGAAGGACTCAGCGACACCGAAGATGTTTTCCCGGTTGATACTACTCAGCCAAACGTCAACAGCACAGTGAATGAACCCCTGCTTTCAAACAGCCCTGCAGATGACGAAACTCCCGCAGATGACGAAAGGCAAGAACTTTCAGCAGAAAATGACGACGGCTCGGGGTATGTGTAGCTAACCAAGATCAGGATCCTGATGGCAACGTGGTTGTGTCCCCTGAGCTGCCGACTCAAGCGGATATCGACAACGAACAAGGAGAAGATGAAAATTAATGTCAGACGACGATGAGGACGATGGGATAGAAGAGGCACTGGAGAAAGCAGACAAAGCTGGTCCCCTGTCTCTAGGAACACCACGGACACGGAGAATCCGGAAGAAACTGAAACCTGTCGTCAATGAAATCAAGGAACATGGAGTTGAATTCCTACACCCTGTGCCGGACGAGTTCAAGAGACAGAGTGCTCAGAGGGAACCGAGAAATGTGCAGACATGAACAATGAAAAAAATTACATATCTAGGTTACATATTGCCTGATTAGTGTTAATCGGCGGATTGAGAAGAAGAAGAAAAAGAAGATTGGCAAACAGTCGACTCCCTAAAAGGAATGGATGTACAGACTGTGCCCTTGGCTTCTAGACCCATCACGAGTTTATTTCAATGACAGGAATAGAGCCCAGTCTTTTCCACTGTAGGCTAATCTCTTTTCGACCAGTTCGGCTGCCATATCTAAAATGTCAGTGGATCCCCCTCACCCCCATCTTCATCCGCCCCCTCACTTCCCCACTCCCTTAAAAAAAGAAAAAAAAACTCTGTACCCTCACTCTACACATTCAGAAAACAGCAACATCATCAAAAGCGTCCGACTGGCGTTTACCATGTCTTCAACATAACTCTGTAGATTGGACACTACTTATTGTTATCATTTTATAGGACAGAATAACCCTGAGTATTACATAGTGTACACGGGAGTGTGGGAATGTCTGAGTCCAACAGCTAAACACACTACAGCTGCTACAACCTCTTGACCCATGGATTTTTTCAAAGCGACACATGAAACTGGTGCCTCACATTGTAAATATTTTTGTTGATATTACAGTTATTTCACTCTGCATTTGTATTGTACAGGTGTGCTCATCCGCGGAGTATCTTGCTAATTTTTGTCTTCAATATTGTCTTCTCATGTTGTCTTATCCAAACTTTTACCGATCACTAATGACTTGTGTTGTGAAGTTGTTAACTTACAATTCAAAACCAAACAGAATATCATGAAAAGCGCAAGTGCTTATATTTCGCTAATACAAGGAGAGGGCAATTGTAATTTTTAACGATGATTTGAATAATACTACTCAAATTTTCATGTGTTTTTATCACTGATAAGCGGTTTTGTTGTTGTTCTTTTAGTTTGTTCGTTTGTGGTGGTTCTGTAGTTGTTTTTTTTTGGTTTGTTTATTTGTTTGTTTTTGTTATTAGTGTCTCCGCTTATTTGTTTGTTCTTTCAATTTGATATTATGCTTAATGTATTTTGCATTGCCTGCACCAACAAAAACGAACATCTCATGATATGAACACAAGACGGGCAGATTACTTCCCTTGAGCTAATGAGTTCACCAACACAATGGTGATTATATGCATGTACTACTCACATTTTCAGGGGTTTCTTTCTCATTGATAAGGGGTTGTTGTTTTCTGTGGCTATTGTGTTGTTGTTGTTGTTGTTGTTGTTGTTTCTGTCCCAAGTATTCGCCAGCTCAGTGGTGTTTCATCCAGGTCACGGGTGGAAGATACAGAGAGACAGCTGGGGCAAGTGTGTGTGTGTGTGTGTGTGTGTGTGTGTGTGAGAGAGAGAGAGAGAGAGAGTACCTTGCTTTTTTTTTTCTTTTTTTTTTTTTGGGGGGGGGGGGGTATTTCGTCAATACTTGAATTATTTACACCATGGATAATTTATGCAGGCTGACTATCCCCCTGTAAGAGTATTTGCAAAGTATTCCATTAGTTGACGACCGGACACATCGACGGTAACTTGTTGTAACCTCTTGTGTGAAATTAGCGGCAACATTCCCAACGATAAACATAGTAGGCCTGTGTTGTTTTATACGAGGGCGTGCAGTGTTTTGTTAGAACAGTATTGTGGACTAATTGGCTGAACCTTTTCCTTTGCCTGGTCAATAACGATTACTCATCCTGGGAAAGTTTTATCGTACTTTAAACATTGCGGTACAGGATGGATGTTGATCAACTCTCTCTTTGAAATATTTTAATTTCCTGTTGAACAGGACATCGCTGTATGAGTTATCAGTTACGGCCTAATGTTAACGTATGACACATCTATTCGGTTGCTTCAGTGTCACGTGAATTGTGCTGTTGGAACTTGAAATGTACCTACTTGGCTGGTTTACAGACAGCATTAGATTCGCCATGAGAGAGAGAGAGAGAGAGAGAGAGAGAGAGCTTGTACTCTGGGGTTGGCAACATATTAATAATTTCTACAGAGCCCATTAAGAATTTCTGTGACGTGTTTTGTAAAACACAAACACAAGATTGTTAGTCTATAAAATTTTCACGATAGCTTAACAATTTCTCTTGAAAAGAAATATCATTGCTCATGCCACACGGCCCGGTTATAGCATTTCAAATGCCCATTATGTGAAAGTAATGGCAACATGCACAACACAGTTTTCTTGTCTACCCGTACTGGTCGCAACTTTAAAAAAAGATTTCTTTGTTCCTTTCAAAAACATGGTAGACGCGGGTTGTTTTATACAAGGGCGTGCAGTGTTTTATTAGAACAGCGTTTTCAACAAACTGGCTGAAACTTTTCCTTTCCCCGGTCAATAACGACTACTCATCCTGGGAAAGTTTTATCGTACCTTGAACTTTGCAATACAGGATGGAAGCTGATCAACTCTTTCTTTGAAATAACTTTCCTGCTGAACATGACATCGCTATATGAGTTATCAGTTACGGCCTTGTGTTAACATATGACACATCTATTCAGTTGCTTCAGTGTCACGTGAATTGTGCTGTTGGAACTTGAAAGGTACCTACTTGGCTGGTTTACAGACAGCATTGGAATCGTCGTGTGTGAGACAGAGAGAGATGATGATGATGATGATGAAAAGTTTATTAGGATAATTCTTGTAAGCATCTCTGCCTATCGTACAAGAACTCCTCACTACATTCTATAATAAAGATCAAACAAAAACACAAACAAAACACATAATGCAAAGATAAACTAACAATCAAGGCTACTGAAAAAGTGAGACCCCCCCCCCCCCCCCAAAAAAAAAAAAAAAAACCAACAACAATTACAGACAAACAAACAAAGAAAATTTAAAAAACACACACACACACACACACACACACACACACACACACACACACACACACACACACACACAAGGTAACAGGTCACAGAAAACCACGGCGATCAAGCATGATCACCTAAGGCTTATAAGCAATGGGGGATGTATACACACCAAACTAGCTGAAGTTGTTGGAGTTTTAAGACTGGTGGAAGTGTTCATGCAAGCGGTCCTTAAACGTGTTTATTCTAGGAATAGATTTTAGGTGTTGTGGCAAAGAATTCCACGTGCATGCACCAGAAATCGAAAAACTAGTTTTATATAGGTCTATTCTTGGTTTTGGCAATTGGATCAGGCCATTCCTCGTTGTCTCTCTGTGATTCACATGAAATAAATTGTTAAGATATGGAGGAGCCCGGTGATGTAGTACCTTATGCATCAGAACGCACTGGTTATACTGGAATTCTTGACTAAGAGATAGAATGTTTAGTGTATGAAACTTCTCATCAGTAGACGTCTGACCAGGTAATATGAGCTTAACAGCACGTCGAGAGAGAGAGAGAGAGAGAGAGAGAGAGAGAGAGAGAGAGAGAGAGAGTTTGTATTCTGGGGTTGGGTGAGCTTGGTTTAACAACTGCGGAAGATTAATGCAAAGATTATAACTGCAGAGCCCATAAAGAACATCAGTGACGTGTTTTATACAACACCAACACGAGATTGTCAGTCTATGAAATTGCGGCTAAACAATTTCCATTGAAAAGAAATATCATTGCTCACACACGGCCGGGTTATAGCGTTTCGAATGCCTATTATGTGAAACTAATGGCAACACGCACAACACAAATTTCTCGTCTGCCCATGTTGGTCAGCTTTAAACAAGATGTCTTTGCTGAGGCGTGGAACTTCACAGAAAAGAAATGATATCCCTTGAACACGGCTCGGTTATACGTTTCAAATGCCCAGTATTTGAAGCTAATGGCAATATGCACAGCAAAGTTCTCATGTCTAACTTCGTTGTGCGTGATAAAAAAAAAAAAAAAAAAACTTTTGTCGGGTTTGGCTCAGAGAGGAAAACTGTGTAATGCATTGCCTCACAATCACTTAACAGAAGCATAAAATTAATATGGAATGACGCCTGCAAAATTTTTGTTGAGGGTGTATGACCCGAGTCTTTGTCGTCACATTAAAGTTCAGGCAAACACGTCAGTAACTCTTTCGTAAATACCGATCTGAATAAAGAAAACACCTGGCAAGGCACCAATACTCGACTGTATTCGGCGAAGCAGGGGGGACATCTCGGTGAGAGTCTGAAGGTTATACCAAGGACAGCACCTATAATATGAATAGTGTTTGTTGTGCGTCTTTTAGAGGACCAACATTTCCAATGCCCATTATTTGAAACTAATGGCAACATGCGCAACACACTTTTCTTGTCTACCCATATCTGTCACAACTTTAAACAATATTTCTTTGCTGAGGCGTGGAATGTGTAAAGCTTTTGAACTTCACAGAAAAGAAATGGTATTCTTCATACGCGGCTCGGTTATACGTTTCAAATGCGCAGTACTCGAAACTAATGGCAACAGGCACAACAAAGTTCTCATGTCTACCTTCATTGTGCTTGAGGTGTTGTTGTTGCTGTTGCTGTTGTTGTTGTTTTTATATTTGGGGTTTTTTGCATGTTTGTTTTTGTTTACTTTTGTTTGCTTTTGTTTGTTTTGGTTTTGTTGTTGTTGTTGTTTGTTGTTGTTTTATTTGTGTGTTTTTTTTTTGGGAGGGTTTTGTTTGTTTGTTTGTTTGTTTGGGGTGGGGGTATTTTGTCAGTACTTGAATAATGGACACCATGGACAATTTATGCAGGTTGACCGTCCCCAGCTATGAGTCTCTGTAAAGTATTCCTTTAGCTGAGGACACACCCACGGTAACTTGTTATAACCTCTTGTGTGAAACCAGCGGCAACATTCCCAACGATAAACATAGTAGGCCTGTTTTGTTTTATACAATGGCGTGCAGTGCTTTAATTTATTAGAACAGTGTTGTGAACAAATTTGCTGAAACTTTTCCTTTCCCTGGTAAATAACGATCACTCATCCTGGGAAAGTGTTATCGTACTTTAACCTTTTTCTCGTTGCCGCGTCTTTGATATCACCCTTACGTGGTGGAAAACGAAACTCCCAAACACCCACCCATCAACTTTTATCGTACTTTAAACATTGCCGTACCGGATGGGTGTAGTTCAACTCTTTCTTTGAAATATTTTTCTTTCCTGTTGAACATGAGATCGCTATATGAGTTATCAGTTACGGCCTAATGTTAACGTATGACTCATCTATTCAGTTGCTTCAGTGTCACGTGAATTGTGCTGATTGAACTTGAAATGTACCTACTTGGCTGCTTTACAGACAGCATTAGATTCGCCGAGAGAGAGAGAGAGAGAGAGAGAGAGAGAGAGAGACTTTGTACTCTGGGATTGGCAACATTTTGATAATTGCGGAAGATTTATGAATTGAATTATGAACGTGGAAAATTTAGCCCATCCTATGATGTTGTTTCCATTACTATGGAAACAACAGAAAAATGAGAACGACGCTTATTTGTGATAGAAGGTATATTTTGTTAATGGTCGTATGGGGTTGTACTTTGCATTGATTTTGTTTCTTTTCGTTTACTATTCTGCGTTGTATCTGTGACGTCATGTTTTTTGTCGTTATGGTCGGTCTGTGACGTAAAATAAATGTGTGATGCAGTGTGACGTCTTTTTGGGAATTGGTGTTGTCAGTTCCTTGTCACGACAAGTGGCCATCATATTGTACCTTGTGTTTGAGTAGAGTAAACGGCCATCACAGTTTTAATACTAATATCCCTTTACAGAGAGTGTTCTGCTGATAGAATCGTTACATCGTTTAGCATGTTGTCAGTGGCAATAATGTTTTGAGCAACTGCAAGCATTTCGAATGCCACTAGAACATTGCTCTTTCACATTGTGTTTTGTTGTGTGATTATTACTTGGTTGTGTGGTTCTTTTGAGTGTAATTTGCGCTGTTGACAGTATTGTATCTGTTGCCAACTTATGAGCTCTCGCATTTTCTTTTCAGTGTCTCCACTTTTATTTAATGCGGCTGGCAAAAAATCCTTATTGGACATGTCCCCAACAATGTTGACACGAGTTCATTTTTAAAGAGGTATGACGCACAAGTTGTGTACATATTTACTCGACATTGTTCAGATGGAAATGTTTAGTCTCGAGTGAGACTCGTGCTGGAACAAAATCACTGGCTGTGTTTTAGTCGTACAATTTTGATAACATTTTTGAGATTTTGCAGTATCAGTAGTGTAGTGTCACGTGCCATAACTATGGGAGAGCTAAATATGTCTGCCATTTTTATTTTTGCATTTCAATCTGTAAAACAAACGCACAAAATTAGAGTTTTCTCTGACATGTATTTTGCGTGAAGTATTGATTGTTGCCTATTTAATCTTTGTTTAGTTAGAGCTTTACACACGTGCCTTTCTCACATGTGCAAGTTTTGTTGGTATATTTTAACAATGATATCAGAAAGTACTTGTACTTTTTATTTACAAAACGACAGCGTCACATGTCAGAAAGATCGGCGCAATTGACACTACAATACTCTTCATCTTCAGTTCCGATTCAAATGTCCTTTGTTTTTTTCTTGATATCATCTGTTGCATTTTACATATGCAGGTGTAGGTTTAAATGATTAAACATTTACAATACAAGTAGGCTTCCCATTCTCATTACATTGTAGTCGTGTGTGTGTGTGTGTGTGTGTGTGTGTGTGTGTGTGTGTGTGTGTGTGTGTGTGTGTGTGTGTGTTGCCAGTACAATAATTATTCCCGAAAAAGGGCGCGATTCACGTGTGCAATATTTCACAAAACACCAGTTCATCAGAAGGGGCTCGACTGACCTACATACAGTGACACACTGTACAAAACACGACAAGGGAATATCCCCTCGCTAATCTCGTAGGTATCAAATATCGCACAGCTCAGTCCTTAAACTTGTAAATAATACACTTGCTTGCTCACTTGCTAACTTTTGCGTTGAAACAAGACAGTGTGGAAACAACATAAAAAGACTGCAGTCGTTATCTCTCTCTCTCTCTCTCTCTCTCAACGTGTGCGTCTATATATTATGTACATTTGCGTACTGCTACACGTTTTGGGTGTTCGCATTGACAGCAGTGTATGTCCTCTGCCCTTAGAGGGCCGCAAGCCGCAATAAATCGAGAGTTTCGACTCTCTTGTGTCCCCCTACCCCCCCCCCTCCTCCTCCCCCGCTTTCCAACACACACACGCACACAAGGATTGCTGCATTTCTGAAAAAAATAAACGCCCTCGGGGACCGTTCACCCGGAATACTGTCGACAAAGGCTGACCCCAGCGAATGCAGTGTAAAAAAAAAGGGGGGGGGGGGGAGGGGACCTCCCCTCTTCCAACCCACTTACGACTTTTTTCACCCTTTCGGACACGTCCCGCCCACCCCGACCGACAAGCTCCGCCCGTTATTGACCTCACAGTAAAGAACTAGCACACTAACTTGCCCCCTGCTTTATCTCGTTAGAGAGAGAGAGAGAGAGAGAGACCGGCAAATGTATGTTGTTGCAGTGTTGTTTGTTGAATGTCAACCCAGAAGGACGTCTGGATTAATTTCGCCAAGGGCTTGTCCGTTGGGAAGCATAAACGTGCATGAGCAAATGTGTTAACTGGAACGAGGAAGAATATTATCAGACTGACGCCTTTTCGCGGCTAGCTTGAATGTCAGTACAAATATAGCTGTTTACTTTGTCTAAACTACACAAAGCACGCAAGGAAATTCTTGTCCTGTAAAAACGAAGTGGCGAAGTTTGGAGACATGCCAGTTACCCGAGTGTAATCGCCTCTCACTTCGGCCGCTGTGTATTCTACATGCAGTCTAGCAGTACACCTGTAGTACACTGTAAGCGTTATCGTTGCGGGACGCACGCAAGGTGTGGCAATACACGTTTTGACAGTGACACCAGCGTGTGTTTTGAACCTGTATGTCCCAGTCCACACAGCCGCGCTTCTATTATTGTGTTGGTTTCAGAGATACAATGGCGCCGGTAACACACACACACACGCACACACACACACACACACACTTCACAGAGACACAGAGTGGGCTAGCTTCTGTGCATGACATTTTTTTTCTGATTGCGGGTTGTTTGCTTGGGTTCGGCTATGCAGAGGTTTTTAAAGCTGTGTGTGTGTGTGTGTGTGTGTGTGTGTGTGTTAGATGAAGGCCAGAAGGGGTCAGGGTTTGCGAGGCACATGGGAGCAGCTTTCTTCTCGTCGACGTAAGATCCTAAAAAGAATCACTGCAGATCAATTGATTTGTTGATTATTTTAAAGCATCATGTAATAACGCCACACATATACATCCAGAGGAGTACAGTCTTACACGACTCTGGGTTAAGCTCAGTAGGTCAAACAAAGCCTACATTCATAAGAAAGAGGGGAGAAATTTCCGGGTAAGACAAGTAAAACTACTGTCAAACAGGAGAGATACAAAAGAGCATGAAGGAAATTAAGAGTAGAAACAAGACGTTACGGAAATATACTCTACATTTGTTACCCGCTGCTGTGTCTAAATAGCGTATGCAAAACTGGAGACGATTAACGATCATATCTTGTAAGGTCGGGAAATGTGTGCTATCGATCGACATATTTGCACAATAAACCTCTTGTTTCCATTTCAAATGAACAACCCAGTGTGAAAACAAGTCTCATGGCAAGTTATGATTCAGCGTTTACTTTGATCGCCGGACGAGTTTAGGGGGAAAGAATGACAATTAACCTTGAACATAATTATGATGTCTGCCTTGTCCTTCGTTTGCTGAATACTCTGAAAACCAGTAACATCCATACAAGTCCTTCCTTGCACGCTAATCAGTATTTTATGATTTTTAAAAACTTTTAATCACTTCAATAGCAGATAGACAACAAAGTATGCAAAATGAAAGTTTTAGGCCAAATAAACTAATATGCGGGTTGCAGCGGCACGTTTGGCTTGCGAGTGGAGACGCCTTCATCTAGCCGCAATCAAAAGTGACGCATAGACTACTCAGTGCTTTTGTCGTTCTTGCACATACCATTGTGGCCTCCCCCTTTGGTGTGCTCGAAACTGGGTATATGAGACATGCGCACCTGCGTCAGACCTACCCGTCCCACGCACAAGTAACTAGGTTGTTATCTTGATACATGCATGCTTTCGTGATTTCTGTTGGGATTTGAGAAAGGTAAGTGTGTTTGCAAGTAAATTTATTCGCTCTGTTAGTTTTCTAGAACTCGGAGAGGCTAAGACGAGTTCTTTTGTATAACGACAAGATAACATCAAATGCCCTGCACATTTCGTTTCTCGTGCAGCTGTTTTATCTTGATCAAAACCATTCCCTCTGTCCAAACCGGATCAATTCACGGGAGAGCGGGTGGGTGGGTGGGTGTTTGGGGGTCTAAAGTCCTTTTCCACCACATAGGGTGATATCAAAGACGGGGCAACGATGAAAAATCACGGGAGAGCGAGTGTTTCATTCTGCAACAGATGGGTGATATATGGTATGAGAGACCAACACAAAAATCATTTTGGTCCCGCCGGGAACTGAACTCCGACCCTACCATGCTACAGTTCACGTGCAAACGCGATACAAGAATAGGGTATCTGCTGCTTATTTGGAGGACAAGATTTAGCGCTTAAATCAACAATATTCTGAATACATGTACTTAGCATATATGCAGAAAGCTTTTCATCGTCATTCTGGTCATTCTAGGGCAAACATGATTACAATTGTGCAGATTTCCGTTAGGGATGAATGTATGCATAATGATTCGTCGTTTGGTTTGGCAGGTGATATTTTGGGCAACGTAGTTTTCCGGAATGGGAGGGTAGTTATCGTGGGACCTATTTCCTTAAAATAACGATTGCGATTTATATCTACGGTTTTTCGTCCTTTATTGGTCGGCATAAGTGCCAAACACACACACACACACACACACACACACACATGACAATATTAAGTATTCGTCTCACACTGGAGGCAAGTACTACCTAAATCATTCTTCATGGAAGCACCAGTAGCTCTAAGCTAAATTATCATCCATAGCGGCCTCTTTTTCTTTGATCTCTTCTGTGGAATAAGTGTCCGTATTGTACTAGTACTGGATAAATCATGTGACACAGAGGACGACATCACATGACAATCAGGCATGGTTCCCTACCAGAAGGTTCTTTCTTTCATACAGGAACAACAGAGATATAACCTTTTTGCCCCCCCCCCCCCCCCCCCCCCCAAAAAAAAAAAAAAAAAAAATCATCGTCATCGATGAGCAAGTACATGTAATACCACTCTTCGGGGAGAACTCACTCCCTATGTCAACATCATCGACGACAAAACATTTTGACTCGGCATATCGGTGTTTCCGACTTCATAAACTCGTTGTTCAAGTACAAAACAACAGTAGCTTGTACCGGACAAGCACTCCTTACTCAAATTTCGGACAGTTTTAAACAACACTTATCAAAAGTCTTTCTCAAAAAGTGCAATCGAAGCTGGCGTCTCACCGACATGTTTGCTGTTTACTGATTTGACTGACCGTGGGAAGCCGAACGCTAATACCGCTGCTCAAGTTCCAGACGGCAGAAGACTTGACCTACAAACACTGCGCTCTCAAATCAAAAGCAGTTTTAACGCTAGGAAACCTCAAACCTGAGATAAAGCTGATCAGAATCGACTGAGTCGCTCAGTCGTCCGCTATCGGCGCAGAGAATGGCAGCGAATTCGTTGTCTAGATAGATCTCCGATTGAACAGCAGCTTCTTGAATCGTTCGAATCATGCAGGTAGTTATAAAATGTAGCTGTAGGTGGAAAGACAGTTTAGTCGGTGTACATGTACTACAAATAATTATTAGAATAAACACCCACAAAGCTTCATATTTCGAGAAGAATCGCGACAGGAAGACTCCCGCTCGAAAAGGCCCCAATCGTGCAACGCGTGAACAAACTAAGCTGTGCTTGATCGGTTTGGCATTCACCTCGTAAATTTACATTTCCTTGAAAGAGTGAGCATGGTTGTTTGTGTCTTTATTCGAAGTTTAGAACTTGTGATTTTGTTTGGATTTGAGTTCCTGAGTGACTTGACACCGTCTTGCTAGCATAAAAAGGCTCACTTTATTCTGTCGGCGTCGTGAACTGCCGACTTACGAGCTCGTTCGTCTGCTATGTGCAGCCGCTGTCGACTGTCAGGTTTTACTAGAATAAACGTTCAAAATATACCATAAATTGGCCCAAAAAAGGACGATAAAGCATTCACACCGCATCAAGCTGTGGTATACCGACGAGTATTTTGATGCAAGACGCAATCAACCCTTCGCTGCGTCTTGGATCAAAACACTCGTCGGTGTACCAAAGCTTGATTGGCAATAACAGCTAACTATTCAACTGTTTACGTAGAACACACTGTCTTCTGTTGCTTCTTGCGATGTCGTGGGACCTGCACTGCGATTCATAGGCATGTAGCCGCTCTCAGAATCGTCTGTTGTGTCGTCGACCTCCGTCTCCTCTTGGCCTCTTGTCTGAGCGGTGCATAGTGCCCCTGCACCTGAAATACTCCCAAGTATTGGCGATAGTGGTAAACTTGTTTTCAGTTCTCTTTTGCGCGCCGGGTAGGTGTTCACAGCTGGTGTTGCATGGGAAGTTCCCTGGTCAGGACGTCCTAATGCTCTTACTTGGCGAAGTGCACTGTTATCATAGAGTGGGGCCACTTTTGTGGCATCATCTGTTCCCTCCATGACCCCGCGTGATACAGCAGGGTGCAGGTAGTCGTCAGGCAAAGCTGGCCACAGACAGGGCCGGGGTAATTCTGAAAAACAAATCTTTAAACTTACTAATTTTATTTGTTTATCTCTCTCTCTCTCTCTCTCTAACACACACACACACACACACACACACACACACACACACACACACACACGGCGACACACACCTGGTGATGGAGTAGGAGGGTCGTCACGAATCTCCCAGTAGAAATCAGTCTCCTGACTGAATCGACGATCTTCGTTGTCCTCGTTATTTTCGTCTGCCTCGTCTTCCTGTGGCCTCATAACTTCGAGCGGATGCGTGGGCTGGAGCTGGACTAGTGCACTTAAGCGGCGTTCATCACTTCTCCGACCTAGCGAGAAACAGAAAATAGTATTTGTACATAATTATGTATACCATTTAACATTCGTTTTCGTGGCCTAGTCAACGCCAGGACAGGCTAGTTTGGAAAGTCAGATCAATACACTTAAATCGAAAGCATACAGTGCAAGTGGGTAAAGGGCTTTTTTCTGTGTTTTTTCTTTCTTTCTTTTTTTTTTTTTTTTTTTTTTTACAGATTTTATTGATTGGTCTATTGTCTAAGTGCTTATATCTTTGCGTTAGGTGCGTTTTACACTTAAGCAAAAATAAGAGTAAATTGATTAAGAGTGCAATAGCAGAACCACTAGAACATTTCAACGAACAGATATTGCAAAAAGATCTTTTCGGGTCTAGCTGTGTCTGCTGCATGAGCGACGAAGTAAACATTTTTGTCAAAGTATCTCACTTCTTCTCACGCAAACGATGCTGACGGTAATTGCAGTAACGGTGCCTGCCAAGGCAAGAATTCCCACACTGGTAACCACCATGAAGTCAAAACCGTATAGAAAGGGCACAGAGGCACCGGAAACGTCGGATTTTACTGTAGCAACGTGAACATCCGGGACATCCGGGACATCTAGCAGTACGAGAAAGAACAAGAATGTAGGATACAAACTCAAAACCGTACCGATGGCATCAATTGTTAAACAAGTAATCTTACGTCAAAATTGTTCATCTGGTCCCTTTCCAATACAAACAGCGAAATTATCAGAAAACAGTGTGGACAGAGGAGCTATTCTGAACGTAAGGTTTCAAGAGACAAATAAATAAACAAACAAATATTCACTGTATACAAACTAACTACCAGAATTTTATGGTGATCATTTGGCACCAAATGTGAACCACTGACGTTCTACGCGCAGGTCACGGTCGTTAAATTGTTGGAAAATCATTCTTCTCAGGTCTTGAAAATTATGGAACGGCCCACGTGTTACCGCTCTTATATTCTCATTTCCTATCGATGTTTTGCATTTCCCACCTGATTGTATGCTGGTGCTAAGTCCAGTGGGGAGTTTGATATCAGCGTTCCTCTCAGTTCCGGTTCTGAAACTGTAATATTTCTCGGTGTGTGGCTGATCTGATGCGATAAAGACAGGGTGCATATTTTGTTTTAATCAGAGTTGTCAAGGACACAAAAGCTCGCTCTCTCTCTCTCTCTCTCTCTCTCTGTCTCTCTCTCTCATGTGTGAGAATATGAATCTATATAATGTCAGCGTTGTTTGTTCTCTGTCGTTTGTCGTCTGTCCGTCTTTTGACAGTGTGTGACAAACGACTTTGGCTTTTATTCAGAAGCTATAACAAGGAGGAACGGCCCCGTCCTACAAAGTTGTTTCTCCAAACTTCATATTATTTTGTCTGTTTTGTTGTTATTGTTGCCGGTTCTCCCCTCGCCAAGTTCTACCAATGACACTAGATCCTCTACGACCTCGACCGATTACCCGCGTGACTGGGGGTGGGGCCGGGGGAGGGGGGGGGGGAAGAAGGGAGAGAGAGAGAGAGGCAGAGACAGAAGGTGGGTGGGTGGGTGTTTAGGAGTTTAACGTCCTTTTCCCCCACATAAGGGTGATATCAAAGACGAGGCAACGAGAAAAAGGCCAGCACAAATATTTGGCCCCAGCGGCCAGGATTCGAACTCTCGGCCCAAGCATTGAAAGTCCAACGCTCTACCATTCGGCCACCCTGGCTCCCCAGAGAAAGAGAGAGAGAGAGACGTCAGTTCCGTGATCTAAACATTTGACGTCAGCCTCAGGCAGGTCGTCATACAGAGAGAGAGAGAGATGACGTCAATTCCGTGAAGTAAACTTTCGACGTCAGCCTCTAGCACTAAGATCGTCTGAGGATGCTTGTTCATGTCTTGAGATTTCCCTGTTGGCTTTGTGACTTCTCCGACTGATTTATTTTTCACATGAAATCTGGAAGATCTAGAGGGCTGATGAAATGTCGGAAGCAGTGGCGATACTTGCAGATTTTGTCTCTGAACCAAACATTTGACGTCAGCCTCACGCTGCTCGTCTGACAGATGATACTTCTACATATCTTGTGATTTCCTTGTTGCTTTTGTGACTTCCGTGACTGAATTAATTTTGACATAAAATCTGGAAGATCTAGAGAGCTGATGAAACATGTACTTAAGTGCCTTGGTTTGTACTTACGAAATTGCAAAATTGGAACTTTTTGGACCGGCGCTTCTCGCAGAAACGTGAACAATGTGTTTATCTAAAAGCTCTGCTATTCTTAGTACTAAAGCTATAATAGTGCAGCAGTTCATGTCATATGTGCAGTTGGCACAAGTGACAAAAATACCGGAATGATGAGTAATTTGAAGGAGTCTTTTCATAGATATTTGGCCTTATATGCAAACCACCCCTACCTCGGAAATATTTTTCTTACACAAAACCTGTCAGAGCTACATAGCTGTGCTACGAAAACAGGCAGTATAATTGGATGATCTTCCCAATTTCAGAAAATAAAGCCATTTGAACATTTTTTTCGAAAAAATTCGTAACATGACCGATTTTTAAAAATCGGCGATAGCTCTTTTGAAAATGCAGTAGGCTAAAAATCGTGAAAAATAGGTCTGGAGAAGGTGAATTCCCATTTTATCTCAGAGTAAAAAGGCCTCCAACGAGGTGGTTTAGGAGATAGCCATCATTACATCCGTCCACACACACACACACACACACACACACACACACACACACACGTCATTCCCGCCAAAAAGAACGCAGCAGCAAAGTGTGCACGTAAGGTGTCTATGACGCAGATTTCGTTACGTCACTGTGTGCGTGAAAGTAAGTATTGTGTGGAGAAACGTCACAGTCTTGTTTTGTATCACTGAAACTTGCTGCTGCGCGTAGCAAAATCTGCCCCGTCTCATAAAGTTGTTTCTCTATAGAGAAACAACTTAAAACGTAGGTACACCAAACGTAGTATAATGTTTGTTGGTGACAAGGCCTTTCCATGTGTGCCGTTTTTGAAAGACCTCTTCTAGAGGTCAAGGTCACAGGGTTATGATGAATTTTCCACAGGGTCATCTTTTCTCATTTTGTCAGCAGCTTCAAACATCTGTCAAGTCGAATTTGGCACATTTGTATTTGGTCTTCGATTGATACCTGTTTAATCACGCCAACCAAGTTAATATATGGACTGGGCGAACGTTGTGGAAATTGTTTTGTTAGAACATGTGTCCTTTGCACATTGGTAGTTGTTTGCCATGCCTTATCTCTACTATTAATCAAGGTAACACGTGAGCCTCAGAGGCATTCGCATTCCTTTCTTTTATCGGCTTCTGGTGACTGGCCATAAAATAATCTCTGAAACATGGAACTGTCTATGACTATGTGCACCTGATATCGTGCTGCTCCTGTCGAACTTGGGACTGGTGTAAGTGTTGCTCTCAGGTGTGCTTCCGAAACTGTCGTCTGTCTTGGTTTCTGGGTGAACTAGATGCATAATCCAACATGTTAACGCAGCAGGTATTTCATCGTTATTTTAGTGTGTGTGTGTGTGTGTGTGTGTGTGTGTGTGTGTGTGTGTGTGTGTGTGTGTGTGTCTAAAGGACAGTGACTGGTACGCAGGATTGCTTATTTTCCTGCATACAATGTACGTCTTGCGATGAATAAACCGACTGAATCCAAGTTTTTGGTTGCATAGAAGTCTTTCGCTGAGAGTAAGAAGCGGTTCCAGCAAATGTATGGCTGAGCTAGTTAAATTTCGATCGTTTGGAGATGACGAGAATGTTTTGGTTTGGGTCTTCCGAATTCAGTTTCGGTTGACGGCACCCGTTAGCAAAAGTGATGATCAAGGGATGGAACTCCTGTTTTCAGTCTCTGATTTGATTACGGCATTTCAATTATAGCCGCGGTGTATGAATTCTTAAAAATCGTTCTATTGTTGGACATGATTATACTTCATATCAAACAGTTGGTAATAAACTTCAGCACTTATGAGCTAGATGCAGTCGCTTTAATGACCAAATAATTAAAAAATAACAAAACAATGACACAATTGCGCTAAAAACGTGCAGTGGGAGAGAGACCAAGATTACCTGAGACGACGAATGCCAGTTCTGTTACCTCTGCCACTTCCGGATCGGTACGCCATACCCATGTTGTGTTGTCGGATTGCTCTACCGTTTTCCGTAGTGTATATACTCCTTTTTGTTTGGAACAGCTACAGATTTGACTTGTCCACGATTCACAGCTGTCTTTCAAGTTCCTGATTGTGCAGATGTCTCTTTCAATAACAAGTTCACTCTCTTCTTGTGGCTTTTGAACTCTCGCTACTATGACCCACAGTTCATCATAAAGATTGCAGTTTTCATTGAGAGTGAAGTTCATAGAAATTGTGGAGTTTTCCTCCCCTTTAAGGCCCGAATCACTCAAATGCGAAGAAGAAATCGAAAAGGAGCCTGAAAAGGACATGTGGCCGTTAGGGTTATCCTGGAGGACCAAGACAAGGCCTTACCTGAGACTCCATACTAAGTGCAACACGCAATCTAATCAGATATATGCTTACATTAACTTTATAATCCAACAAATTTCGATAGCGCAGGATCCTTTCTGATGAATTCTACTTATCATCTACCGCTTAGCTTTCTTGGATCCTGATCAGTACAAACGAGGACGACGTTTCTTTGGCCCAAAATCGTTCAATAAATGCAAATAACAACAATGGATTCAAAGACAGGTTCATGTGTGTGTGTGTGTGTGTGTGTGTGTGTGTGTGTGTGTGTGTGTGTGTGTGTGTGTGTGTGTGTGTGTGTGTGCCTCCGGACGCCCACACACGGGAAAATCTTGAATTTTAACTAAATATGTGCACTAGTTCATGTTTGTAAGAAAAACATCGATAGCTATTCATTTTTCATCAAATAAAGTGATTCTCTCTGTAACAAGGAATTGAAATGAAGCTGAACTTTAAGAAAATTCACGCACACAAAAAGAACGTACATTGTGCCAGATGTTACACTGTGACCTGTGTGACACTTGTCTTCTTTGGGGTTATTTGTATAAGTCGATCAAGCCGGACCCGCTTTGGTGGTCATTCAGGCACTTCGTTCGATACCCGCGAGTGTCCATTGTGACAGCCTGCGGCTGATACCTATTTTCGTTTGGTTTTCATTCATGGGAGCCGGTCAAGCAAGATCGTCTTTGATGGTCGGTCAGGGCTCGTCGGCGCGACTTTGATCCACATCCACGAGTATCCCCTCACAGCAATATCGTTGTTTAAAGGCTTCGGACACGTCTTCTTGGGGTGGACGGTCCAGCTAATTGGACATAATAGCTATTGGCCGCGGGAGAGAACCCTGAAAGGGAGAACCCGAGAAGACAACAGGGGAGACCAGCAGAACCCATGCCGGACTGAATACCGCGGCGAAACTCTGTGGCGAATGGCGCTGGGGAGTAGTTAGATTAGTGACTGCTGTGTCATGTTTTGGGAAACTGTCAAAAATTAATGATCCACTAGACTCTCAGGTGTAAGGTCAATAAGGGTGGCTGCCACAGCCGTTTTGAAGGCACCTGCAAAATAGAGTGGCACCACTACTTCTACCTAAAGAACATTGTGTCCTGTGTGCTATTTGTCGAGCGCCAGTGTACGTCTGTGTGTGTTGTAACACAACATACTTACAGTTTCTTGCGGCATGGCTTGGCAAGCAAAGCGTACACACAAACAGAATGAATATGTTGCTCCATCCCATGACGGCACAATAAATACATTTCAACATTTTTATAGTGTAACAGCCGTCTTTCTGATATGTACCCCATCGTTTGGGGATGTCTGATGGTTTGTCAAATATAATGGCTTTGTACGACACAGTGTGCCTTCAGTAGATATTTCCTCGTAGCGAAACGAAACAAAGTCCACGTTCATGGCTGCTCTTGTTGGTCACTGTTGAGATGTTTGTTCTTCCGCGTATGAAAGGTCCTGATATAGGTACATTTATCATCCATAGCGGCCTCTTTTTCTTTGATCTCTCCTGTGTTCGTATTGTACTAGTACTTGAGAAATTATGTGACACAGCACGACATCACATGACAATCAGGCATGGTTATCTGGAAAAAGGTACTTCCTTTCAGACAGAAAGAACAGAGATACAACCTTTTTGGCAAAAAAAAAAAAAAAAATCATCGTCATCGATGAGCAAGTACATGTAATACTACTATTCGGGGAGAACTCGCTCCCTATGTCAACACCATCGACGAAACATTTTGACTCGGCATATCGGTGTTTCCGACTTCATAAACTCGTCTTTTAAGGACAAAACAACAGTAACCTGTACCTAGCAAGCACTCCTTACTCAAATTTCGGCAGTTTTAACCAACACTTGTCAAAAGCCGTTCTCAAAAAGTTCAGCTGATGCTGTTTACTGATCTGCCTGACCGTGGCAAGCCGACGCCGTTGCTCAAGTTCGAGACGGCTGCAGACTTGACCTAACAAGCACTGCGTACTCAAATCAAAAGCAGTTTCAACACTTTGAAACCCCAAACCTGTGACATAAAGCTGAACAGAATCGACTCGCTGCATTGTCTGCTATCGGCGCAGAGAATGGCAGCGGATTCGTTGTCTAGACAGATCTACGATTGAACAGAAGCTTCTTGGATCGTTTGAATCATGCATGCAGTTAAACAATGTAGCTGTTGGTGGAAGAACACTTTAGTCGGTGTACATGTACTACAAATATTAGAATAAACACTCACAAGTTTCATAATTCGTAAAGAATCGCGACAGGAAGACTCCCGCTCGAACGGGCGCTAAATTTTTGTAGTGCTCTCACAATCATTATGTGTATTTCAAGACCTTGTATGCAGTACCTGTGCAGGTGTCAGTGTGCAAATTGCTTTCCCATGCAACAGCAAAAGAAAGACGGTGCTGCATGGAAATTCCACAGATGAGTGCAGTCATGTCTGCAGAGGGGGTGGAATGCATATGTCATCATCCGGGGTTTGATGCTGTATGCCTGAACATTTGGATGCTAAATGTGGCATACTACAGGTATCACCAACATTACAAGGAAGAGATAACAGACATTGATCAACAAGTAAGTAAAACTTCCATGACTGTTTCTTTTTCATTCTGTTTAAAATGGAAGATAATGTACATGCACAACTTCATTTTGCTCTGCAGCCTTCTGCAGCATGAAATTAAATTACAATGCTGTTTTCCTTCTTTTTTTTTACATTTTGGTATTTGCCATAGATCTCAGGAATGATAATTAATTGTGCCTAATATTAAGAATATGAATTGTTTGTCTGCAGCAGACACCGGTATGTCGCATATCAACAGTTGACACGGCTTGTATGGGGCTACCTAGGGAAGGATATAAGAGTGGTTCTTCCTTCGTGTGCAGTGACTACAATCAGAAAACATTTTCCTAGTGCTGATGGGATCTACACAGGCTACCTTGAGCCGGAAAAGAGTACACAGTGAGTGTAAAATTATCATTTAATGTCACATAGTGAGGGCACTGGTTGTCATATATTTTCAGTCTCAGAGTCAAAATGAATCTTAAGTATCTCCTGACACAAGTTTTGTGCATTAAGACACAGCCTTATCTGCAAACCAACACTGAGTAGAACACCAGAAGGGCTGCACTTGCGAAGAAGGTTTTTTTTTTTAAAGTTGAACATGTACTTTATGAAAGGGACAAAGAATACAAGAATGGCAATATGTTTCCTCGTTCAACCGAATGTAAAGTGTCACATCTTGAAGTTGAAACTAACTCGAGATGTTAAAGCTGCATGTACATGTCGCATACTTCATCATGGTCTTATCTCATAGGACATACTGATTAAAAGTACATGCAGTAGTGACAGAGGCTGAAAAGTATAATATCAACAAAGGTCTAGATTATTTTACTTTATGAATCTAGAGAGATGAGCCTGGATGGCTTCTGCTTTGTCTGGGCGCAGATGTTCATAGTCCACACAAAGCGGAGGAGGATTGTGTGTGGCTTCATGTTCCTTCAGCAGTTCCTTGATGCTGTAGACAGATGCTAGTTCCACAACCTGCTCCTGGAGTTCATCAACATATCCTGAAAACAAATGCAGACAGTTGACATAAGCACCCCCATTGCATATGATAAAGTGTTGATGTCTCAAAAAATTGTATTAATTAACAAAAAGAAAAAAGTGCCCCCCCCCCCCCAAAAAAAAAATAAATAAATAAATAAATAAATAAATAAATAAATAAAAATAAAATAAATAAATAAATAAAAAGAAAAAGAAAAGTGTCAGTAAGAAAGAAACATTAGTCACTTCAAACAACAGGGTGGGGGTGGATGGATGTATATATATATATATATACATGTACCATAGGTGCAGCTGATCTTGACTGGCTCCAGTGCAAAGGACTTCCTTGCTTTCTTGAAGGCCACTCGGAAGTGTGGTGTCCCATCCAGTCTGGTCGCCTGTTTCCTCTCGTTGTTTTCATTAAAGTGGAGTGCAGCCAGCACATTTCTGAAACAGGAAGTGACGAAATTTCTTTTGTCAACGAGCCTTCCTTGTGTGAGATTTACTCTTACCCTGTAGGAGACGGTCTTAATCATACTGTAATTAGAAGAATAGAAAATTCACTATAATACCAAGGCAGCTTAAAATTTATGTGACGAGTCACAACTTGTGGAATTACTGACCTATGAAGAATTCCAGAGTATGAGAACCCATACATCTTTGGGTCAAAATGGTTCAGTACAGAGTGGAACCCTTCGATGGATGCTGTCTGGGGTCCAGTTGACAACATGGGGACATCCTTCATCATCTGACGGGACTTCAGAATGTCTGTCAGTTTAGCAGACCAGGGGCGCCGGAAGATGTTGGGGGGAGGGGGGACAGAATCTCAGAGGGGGGAAACGGGGACGTTGCCGGGATAAAGTGAAAAGCGGGGGGGGGGGGGGGGGGGGGGGCGTTCACATGCTGCGAAGACAAAAACCTTTACGAACCAGGGAGCCACTGAAAGGTAGGACGTTGCCCAAAGAAAGTGAAAAAGTGAAAAGGGGGGGGGGGGGGGGGAGACGACTTTCTGCCAAGTCGTTTTGATATTTCATGCAACGGCTAAACTCAGTTCTCTGTTGGGTGGGATGAGGGAGAGAGCAGGAAGAGGGGGAGGGGTTGTGGGGGAAGGGAGGGGGGGGGGCAAGACTCTTGCCATAGTCACCTGATTTTCCAGGGGGGGGGGGGGGGGGCAAAAAGATACTCTTGCCCCCGCTGCTTGGGTTCCGGCGCCCCTGCAGACAGTTTCGTACCTGGAATTTTAAAACAGAAAATGGACTGATTATTCACACCCAAGTAATTACTAATACTAATGCTGACTTACTCAGTGACAGATTGAACTTGGTTAGGCATCCTGAGAATTTTAAGCCACTTTTCAAGGACTTCAGAACAAGCAACAGACCTGCTTTTATCCACTTCTTGTTTCTCTCTTCTCCTTCCAGGTCTGGATGCTGGCACCGCGGGAACTTTGCTCCCTTGTGCTGGTGTTTGTTGTGGAGGTGATTGGACAGCGAGCACCATTTCTCCAGCATCAGCTGCCCATCTGCGCCTGGTGTTGAAACTGCAACCCAGTAGAGGTGATTGCAGATGGACTTGATCCACTGCTGGAGTGCACCACATTCCTTCTCACATGCCAGCTTCAGCAGTTTCTTCTTTAAACCTGCAAGAGGAAAAATGTATTCACCAATGTGCAACTAAAATAGGACAGAAACAGACCACACAGACATTCCCTTTGTGCCCGACACTTTTTTTTTCTGTTTTTTGGTTCATATACATGCCACAAACATTTAACGGACAACACACCTACATAGATGGACATAATTATCATATTACTCTAAAGAAAATTATGTAGAACAAACATATACAACACATATAACATGAACGACGTAAAGACAAGATAATTAAAGAAAATAACAGACACAATCAGCAAAGCACACGCTCACAACATACACACACACATTCCATCTGAGTAATATCTACACATTACAATCATCATAATCATCAAGGGAAGCAACTTGCTTTACACATGTACCTAATAAAGATGCAGTTATATCACAGACAGGTTTTGTCTCATCAACATAGTACATGAATAGCCACACAACAGCATACAAATAGGATACACTTACAGGTGGAGATAGACATAAGGGAGGGGGTAGGGCAAGGTAGGTTGGGGCGGGTGGGTGGGTGGGTGTTTGGGGGTTTAACGTCCTTTTCCACCACATAGGGTGATATCAAAGACGGGGCAACGATGAAAAAGCAAGCACAAATATTTGGCCCCAGCGGGGATCGAACTCACGACCCGAGCATTAGTAGTCCAACGCTCTACCATTCGACCACCCCGGCTCCCCGGGTAGGTTGGGGCAAGTGTGCGTACCACAGTATGTCAAAGTTGTCTGGTTCTCAAGCTGAGATCAGATTATATGTATATGGTTGCCAGATTTTGTAAATGTAGGAAAATTTGCAGCTAATAAATGCACTTTTTTCCACCACATATCTTTGTTTCATTAATTGTTTAAAGGCAGCAATTTTAAGGATCAGCTCCTGCAGCCTGCATCTATAGATAAAAAATTTTGCTGTCAGGAGAATCGAATCAAACCTTTAGTGTCTGACAATATTACATGTACTGTCTCGTAACTAATATCCTTCTTTCCGAAATTGTCAGCCTGAATTATAAATAAATCATGTTTCTTTCCATAGAGTTTTCTTTGTTATGTGTTTGTATCAAAGTCTGTGCATTCCCTACAAACTACAGAAATACACTAATAAGATTCTTGCATGGGGTTACACACCTTTCACAACGTGCCACACATCGAAAGAATGCTGCGTTCCTTGCATGTGCTCGCGTACCCACTTGATAATGGAAGGGTGGCGGTCGGTGACCAGCTGCCCAACTGTCAGACCAGCATCTGCCAAGGATTGAATGTTGTCCTCCAGGCCCTTTACCTCCATTTTAACGTTGCCGCCTGCAACGTTGCTCTGGAGTATGACTGGCAGATACTTGAAGCTTACACAGCACTTGCTATTGCACATGTTACGAGCATTTCCAATATGACAGCCATCCCATAGTAACCCCATAAAGAAATTTAAGCCAGGCTTTTTTCTCATCCAAAAAGACAAAGGTTAGAACAGACTTTGCACAAAGCATTATTGCTGTATACAAACCACACTGAATGTGAAAAGAAGACTTAGTAAGTATGAGTGGAAAAAAAAAACTGACCTGTATCAACTGGACGTGCACCACTTTCATGATGTCCATGTCCAGCAGACTGTAGGTGCCAAATTTGACTGAATGACCGGGTGTATCAGCTCGGCCATCACCACCAAGCACCAAAGGATCATACGGGGAAAAAATTAGTGTAATTTTACCTTTCAAAATGTTAGTAAATCGTTTAGTGTTCTTGCAGTTTGTGTCAATCGGAATTAATAATTTAAAGGTTATCTATACATATCAGTGTATTTTGCAGGACACTAGGAAGATTAAGGAAAGAGAAGTAGACAGTGGTAATCAGCTTTGTGTGTGTGTGTGTGTGTGTGTGTGTGTGTGTGTGTGTGTGTGTGTAGGGGAGGGGAGGGGGGGAGTAGTGTTCATCATTCAGATTGATACACTCGGTTATCAGAATCACAATGGCCAGCACACAACTCACGGTTGTGGCTTAGTTTCTATTTATTTTTGTAACTACATGATTTTATGTGGTTATATTCATTTTGTTTCTTTTCAGTCACCCGTCTGTGTTCTGTCTGTGACTTTATGTATTGTCTGTCGTGTTGGTCTGTCTGTGAGTAATGTGATGTAAACTAAGAGTGTGACGCAGAGTGACGTTGTCCATTTGAGGTTGGTTTTGTCAGCCAGTGTCTTTTACGACAAGAAGCCATCATACTGTGCCTTGTATTTGAATAAATGGCCATCACATTGTTAATATTTACAGGGAGATTTCTGCAGGCACAATTGTTATATCGTTTTATCGTATTATTCATATTCACTATTTCATCTTACTCAGTGGTAATTACTTTTTGGTAGCAACTGCAAACATTTTGTATGCCTCTAGAATATTGGGAGCCGGGGTGGCCGAATGGTACAGCGACACTACACATACACTTGTTTATTGGTGTGCACATTGCATGGGGAATAACGTCCGCGTTCCAGAGAGAGAGAGAATTTACTGGGTTAGATCCGCCAAATGTGTGCATACACTTGATTTCTGAAAAACGCCCCGAAGAAGCAAAACTCAGTTCCTGAGAAAAGACCAACTTAAAGTGAACGAGATAAATGACATGCCAAGAAAACACCAGATTTTTTACTATCAAAAAATCAGTTTGGGCACCTTACGAACTCTTTACCCCAGTACTTAGGCCCGCCCCTTTTCTGATCTCGATCAGTGACCTGCTGCACGCAGTAGGCTCGGGTTGTACAAAAGTACACAGGATTTTACCGGCTCACTGTTGTGTTTAAACTACACAACACAAGAATTTCGGAATGACAACTTTAATTTCCAATTGCATGTAAATTGTACTTTTGGGGTGAAAAATTAAATCAGTTCAAAGTCAACAATATTCACATTCGTAGTATGAGAAAAATTAATAGAACTTGAGAGTATTGAGTTGTTTGGTTTTCCGAACTGTTTGTAATACTTCTTATGTTGGGTCTTATATCAAAGGGTTCAGGCACGGGTATAGCATACAACAACATTGCAGAGTGACGCATTTTGTGCATTATTATTTGCACACGTCTCATCAGCTAAACCTGCGTCTTTAAAAAAAATTCTTGAAACAGCTGGCATACATACTGAGTAATGTCAACTACAGGAAATTGCAATGACAATGACAATAATTCTTGTTTCGACAAAGGATGAGGTTTTAACACTTTTTTTCAAATTGCCGTTTCAACAATAACACCAGCCAAGGAAAACTGAGAACACGGTAATAATATCTTAAACCAAATTCACACATAACGCACACTTACATATGCATGCATATTCCACAATACCAGAAAAATAAGCATAAAAAACGAAATATGGTGGCTGAAATTTACACAGTCATTGTCATAACAGTAACAAGAAAACATGCCTGATAAAAATCATGAGAGAGAGAGAGAGAGAGAGCGAGAGCAGACAAATTTCGTGCGCGCTGGCAGTGCTCCAAGAAATTGCGGAAGATCTATCTTCACGGGGTGGTCGACAGGAGATAAGGATCTGTAGGTGACATGTCTTGTAACAGCCTGGGAACGAATCCGAAGGATTCAACTGAGTGCGTCTAGGCTTAGGTTACTCTGCATGACCCGTCAACCCACCCTGCAACATAAGTCACGGCTGGGGCGCAGTTTTCATGCGCTTACTGACTTGGTTACCGTTCACATGCAATACTGTTATAAGCAACGATTGCTGTTCTTTGCGATGTACCTGTGTACACCTTTTTGTGATACCGTCGAGGAAAATGACAACAGAACCGAAAACAGTCCAGTTGTTAGTTCCTCAATGCTTTGCTCCTTTTTCAAGCTTCACGTTTTCTTATAAAGCAGACTGACAAAAATGGCGAGAGCAAAGAGTATCCGTGTAACAGTGTTTGCTACAGACACCGTTGTTCATCGCACGCCTGGTTCACGTGAAACTCGATTGCACGCATGCACTTTCTTGGCCCTCCCAGCCCAGTAACACTAGGCAGTAAAACAAACCCTTGCCCCTCACCCTACTTTCAGCTCCACCTCCACCCACCCACCCGGATTAGTTCTATGACTGTTTAGCTGTAGACCACCTCGACGATGGCATGTGTTTATCGGCTTTAAAACTGTACTCTCTTCCGGGGAAAGTCAACACCGTTCATAATTTATAGGCTTATTGCCCAGCAGTAAAGGGTTGCAGTTATCAAGTATCTCTTATAGGTGCGTTATACCAATGGCAACAAACACAACAATGCGTTTTACATGTAACCTGATTATGAGATAGGCACACAACCTCTGAGTGTCCAATTAACTGTGCCAAACCGCTCTCCTACCCCCCGCCCCCTCCCCACCACCACCACCACCACCAACCGGCTGCCACATGCACACACCGACCCAACCACCACCAAAAGCAAAACTACGGACTCCGCTGTGTGAACAAAAGCAGGAAATTATTAAACACAGTACTAGCGCACCCGAAGTGAACTAACGAACAAAGACACTAAACCATAGGGATCTGTGTGAATACGACCAGTACATACAAGAAACTTCTTCGTGTTTGTAAAACAAAGCTTTTCATAAAGATCACAGTCTCTTTTGTTCAGCTTTTGCTTGTGTTGAAAACATCCAGACTCAAACCGCATAACGTTTTACCGTTAGTTTTCTTTTCCATTGTCCATACAGATACAAGCAGTAAACACATCACTGACATGAAAATAATCATCTCTAAAATAGAAATAAATCATATACACCTGTTTCCATTTTCATAGAGCCTGGATATTTTGTTTGTTTGTTTGTTTGTTTGTTTGTTTGTTTGTTTGTTTGTGAGATCGAGAAAAATGAACAATGAAAAGAGAGAGAGATTTAGTGAATCAATGAAACTTCATTTTACAACGGTAGAGGCACTTGACGTCAGATAGTTTTCATACCTCCCTTTGCTAAAAACTACTATTGTCTGAGTAATAAGAGAGAGAGAGAGAGAGAGAAGTGGGGGGGGGGGGATGATAAGGGGGGGGGGGGGGGGGGTATTTCGAGTTTGGTTGAACTCGGCAAAGAAGAGGATACGAAAGATACGGAAGATTTCGATAGCCTGGCTGACCCGACATGGGAGTGTGTGATTTTTTAAAGAATGCAAACAAAACAAGACGCAAGAAATACAACATGCTCAGAACAATGAACAACAACACCCAGAACAGTGCCCTATTTGCATGAACTGTAAATTCTTCCCTTTCATTGAAATGAAAGCCCATGGATATAACCCAGCAGTTAATGTTTATGTGAAACCATTGGCGACCTGTCCAAAAAAGTGTTATACATGTACCCTGGCTGCGAGATAACCTCTGTGTTTGGGGCTAAGCATAGGGTATTAAGTAATGCGAAAACCCATGAGGTTGTGAGGGAAGGTTTAAAATCTACTTGAAATGCACCTGACAAATATCATAACTAAACTCGCGCTAGGAAAGTAAATAGACCTGGTCGTTAGGCCTATCCATAAAACATTTTGTACAGGTTGTCAGAGGATTGTTCGTGAGTTCTAAAAAAAATCTGCAATAAGCAAAACTAAGGCCAACCATGAGACCTACATAAACAAATTACATAAATGAAAAACCATGATAAACCCGAACAACATCACGGCAAACGACATCAAAAGTGAATCTACCACAGAAGACTGAAACGATCGAGAAATATAAATGTTGCCAGCTCAAAGAACAGAGAGAGAGAGAGGAGAGAGAGAGGGTGGGTGGGTGTTTGGGGGTTTAACGTCCTTTTCCACCACATAGGGTGATATCAAAGACGGGGCAACGATGAAAAAGCCAGTACAAATATTTGGCCCCAGCCGGGATCGAACTCACGACCCGAGCATTAGCAGTCCAACGCTCTACCATTCGACCACCCCGGCTCCCGAGAGAGAGAGAGAGAGAGAGAGATGATGATGATGATGATGATGAAACGTTTTTATTCAGGATAGAGCATTACATGCTGTCCAGCTATTCTACATTAAAGGGTATTGAGAAAAAATTGAAAACAAACAATAAAAAAGTAAGAAAGTATAAACTATCTAAGGGAAATACAGGAGATAAAAATACACACGATTAACAAATCAAAACATACGTGGCAGAGAGAGAGAGAGAGAGAGACAGAGAGAGCTCTTGATCAATAAATCAACGCTATCATTTGTGAACAAAATAAACTCAAGTGGTGAAAATACAAGTCTTCAAAACACTTGAGTTCAAGGTTGTATCTACAGCAGTACACTCACACCCTTCTCCACCACCCAGTTGTGGACACATTGTACCCTTCCTGACTATTGCACAACCCTCCTACTGCCTTAGTCAGGCACGTCCCTCCTTCTCTCCACCCCACTCTCGTGATCTCAATCACCCTGTACAGTGTTATAGTGCACAACATTTAATGCTTGTTTAAATAAGTGAGACACAGCACACGCCTGATGTCTCAACCCAAGACGAATGGCATCACAACCAGAAACGAAAGGCAGCTGGTCTTGTCCATCGAATTTATTGTTCGTTCTCCTGAATATTCCTTTTCTGTGATAGGCTCGCCGGGTACATGCACGGGAAAAATGGAAATTAGTTTTGTCTCTCTTGGTTTGATATCACGCAAGTACCATGTCTACATCACAAAATTTAAATCCTGTCACCTCATGGTGCATTACCAAAGATTAGTGGTGGTGGTGGTGTTTTAGATTAAAGAACACGTCTCTGAATGTGACTGCACATGTATTGCAAAGCTTCATGCGAATTAGTTTTTAATACTACATTAATGTCCTTGGGGAAATGCTATAAATACAATTCAAGACGATTTAGTATACTATTCCCGAACTAAACTACAATGGTAGGGGGCAGCTTTGTGTAAATGTCGGCTCACAAGCGAGAGGTAGAAAGAGTGGGGAGGCCGGGGGGATTGGGGGTAAACTGTGTATGTGTTGCAATAGGGCGAGGGAGCGAGCGAAGGCGGTCGGGAGATCCCAGACAGGTCGGCGCAAACCTAGTTTGAGCACACTAGGAGAAAACGAACCACGGTGTATGCGCTGCCGATCGTGTTACCTGGGTAAGTCACTGCAATTTGTCTTCAAAGTTACCACCTCTTGATCACTTACAGAAGTTATATCATTTATATCCACAGTACACGGAGATATATTGTAGTTGTCGATGTCCTCGCCAAAACAAGTAAGTGCATTATTATTACGTCACACATCGGGTCAGGCAAGGACATAGAGCTTACACGAGTTGTTCGAGTAGTTTACCAGGAAAGAAACCACGAGATGTTTTATTTATTTATTTATTGGCCGTGGCTACCGAGCACTCAGACTCTTACCTCTACTGCTCTAGTAGCATGCATTTGCTGGGACATTTCATTTTTTTCTGGTAGGGTGAGTAGTGACTTTTGTGCCCCCTCAAAATTCTGCGCACTGACTTGTGAGGAACTGATGCGCAGGGCAGTTGAAAGTGCTTGATGTTAAAAGGAATATTATTCAAAGCATGTGCTCATGTACTGGCATGCAAAAGTGCTCTCGCAAATTCCTCGCAGAGAATTTTCTGTGCGATCATTTTTTACGTGATCAAAGCAACATAAAATTTCACCCCCAAAAGTGAACAAAATAACTATGCACCAGCCTTGACGTATGAGTTCCAAATATTGGAAATGACGCACTTTCTGCGTCTGCGCATAGTAATGGAAACAACATTATAAGACGGGCTGATTTTTCTACGTTCAAATTCAACTTTATGTGGCACAAACGCACGTCGCTTGCATTCTCGGCAGAGACAATGATCCAAGTCTAACTCGGAGAGTGACGTAGGGAAAATTACGTCATCTTTACTGACGCGCATAGTGCACCGGAACGCACGTCTCCGCCACAGTGAGTGCCGTGTGTGTGTGTGTGTGTGTGTGTGTGTGTGTCCATGCCTGTTTCTCTGAAAATACTCAACCCAATTGCTTCAAAATTGGGGTCTCCAAATATATCAAAATCTTTTATTAGAGCAACTGAGCGTATAGTGATTGCTTAAGTGCTTTGGGAGTTACCGCCCTTTTGAGAAAACTTGGTTGTCTCGCGTTTACAGGCTTAATATTTATTTGAATCACTCTGGTTTTTGGAAGTAGATAGCATGAATACTTATACTTTTTGGAAGCACAGAGAGATTTCGAAAAACTGTCTGAAATAGCGGAGCTGTTCTCATAAAGCGTGTCTGAGGCTTCCGCGCCACCTGTCACGTCCATCGATGCTTGAGATGTAGCACTAGCAATTCTGCCGCTCTCCGCTGTGAAGGCAAGCGTATTCCTTGTCAGTCTAGATCTCTGATGCAGCTGAAGCTCCTTGAATCGTTCGAATGGCAGGATGTTATTAAATGTAGCGGTTGATGGAAGGACACTGTAATCGTTGTCAATGCACTCAAACTATTGGAAGCAGCACTCACGAATCTCCATATTCCGCGAAGAACAGAGGTGGGAAGACAGAAGACCCGGCCGCTTGCTAGATCACGCTAGCATGCTCTCAGAACGTAAATAGGGCTGTGCATGTATTGGTTTTGCATTGACTTTGCAAATTTTTGTTCCTTCAATGTATTACCAGGTTTGTGTCTTCCCTCGAAGTTTTGAGTGAACTGACACTGTATTGCTAGCATAAGAAGGCGCACTTTATTTCTGTCGCGTACTGATCTGACCACTCCGAGCGTCTGCTATGCGCTGCTCAGTCACAGTTTCAGATTAAAAAAACACACACACAAAAAAAAAAAACAAGTAGATTTCAGCGCGCACACACACACACACACACACCATCCCTGCACATACAAAGACATTAGGTGTCCCTTTCACACACTGGAGTCACGGACTATTTACAAATCATACTTTACGGCAGCACCATGAGCTCGAAGCTAAACTGCTCAACTGTTTTCATAGAAAAAAAAACTCTCTTCCACTGCTTCTTGGGGTGTCACGGGACCTGTGTTCCGATTCATAGGCATGTAGCCGCTCTCAGAATCACCTGGCTTTTCTTCGACTTCCTTCATCTCCGCTCGATCTCTCGTCCGAGCAGTGCCATGTGCTTGTGTATCTGAAACACTTCCCGGTACTGGCGGTAGTGGGAAATTCGTTTTTTGTTCTTCTTTCCGGGATGGGTACATGTTTGCTGCTGGTGATGCATGGGAAGTTCCCACAGTAGGATGTCCTGGTGCTCTTACCTGGCGATGTGCGCTGTTGTCATAGAGTGGGGCCACTTTTGTGGCATCATCTGTTCCCTCCATCACCCCGCGTGATACAGCAGGGTGCAGGTAGTCGTCAGGCAAAGCTGGCCACAGACAGGGCCGGGGTAATTCTGTAACAGTCATTAGTTCAACAATATTTAATCAGCAGAAAGCCTGTACACCCACCCCACCCTCTCTCTCTCTCTCGCTCGCTCTCTTACCTCTCTCTCCTTACGTGTGTCACGCAAAATTTGGAGTCTTGCAAAATTTGGTTAAAAAACCAAAGCGTGATCGGTAACAGTGTACATTGGTTCATTCTGATGCTAGTTTGATGTTAACTCGTGCACCAAGCCAATGATAAATCTTGGCTTGGCGTCCATGCCTCTACAGAACCGGTAGGAATAGGGAAATTTGTGGCTACTCAAAACGGTGTTCTTTGTAAAACAAAAGAACAGTCTGGTATGGTCCAGAATAACGTACCGTTTACGGCAAGCATACTCTGACAGCAAAACTGACTGTGAATAAATCGCAGCTAGGGCTTTTTTCCGCTTCAGGGGCTAGCCGACGATTTTTCCGCGCCATGTTTGATTGCGTCATGGTAACGTGACACATCACGTGGTGTCTAAACTAGTGCCGGAGACAACCAAAAGAGAAGCAGGCGACACCAGAGACATAGATAATCTATGTCTCTGGCGACACAATCTACGTAGTCAGGCCAGAGGCAATGTATCAGCTACGATATTAGTCTCAGACTACCAGGTCTAGCGTCGCCTGCCGAGAACTTCTTACGCGCGGTGCACATTCTGTAGTCATGCTAGAAATCTAGATGTAAACTTTTTGTTTGAACCGACAAATAAAAAAAGAACAAAAATCTTTCAATGATATGTGGTCTGGCAGCGGGATTGTAGTGCGGTATCACACAGTCAAAAGTCGATAATGCTCAGTCACAAGCACAGGTGTCATCACTTCTGAAAAAAAAAAAAAAATCAAACAAACAAACAAACATGAATGCTGTGTTTACGTGGATGCACTGACTGTGTGATCAGATTTTTCATTCCATGTATAGGGCAGACGCGGAAGCTGGCAGCAAATCTAGCAATGTGTTCACCGTGTCACTGAATACGCTAGGCTCAGTGTCTGTATTAGGGATGCTGTCACTGTGCAGGTGTCAGTCTAAGTGGTGCAACGATTGACACCATAAAAACTTCGTGATCTGTGAGCATTAAAATCACAAACATTGTCCCTGACTGTGGCATCTAGTGACACTTCAGTTTTCAGCTAGTTGTTGATACTTCAACCATGTGCCCAGTGCTTTGGTGTGTGTGTGCAAGATGTGTGTATGGGAGCATTTTATTTCCTTCTCTTTCGCTCTAGTACACACACACACACACACACACGCGCGCGCGCGCGCGTACACACACACACAGATGGATCTATAATTTTTCTTACATTAAATAGATCTATGTATAATGAAAAGTATTTTGCAAGCAAAACTGAAAAGTAAATAAAACGCTACAACACTTAATTAACACAACAAACGTAACACAGTACACATAGTCAGTTTTCCCATCTTTATTGTGAAAGACTTGTGTCAATTCATACATGCATGCACATTTTTCTACAATTGCTATGCTTCCACAATTGACTCAGTTAATTTACTGTGTTCATGAAAACAGCCCTGGCAGGTATTAAAATCAAACAGAAATAGACAGCAGCAAGAGAACTGCAATTCCTACTGCCTGCACAACAAAAATGACTGCCAGATCACAATACATCATGAATCATATGGCTAAACACACACACACAGGTGGAAACAGACAAATCAGAAATGCATTCTTTGTAATGCTGTTTGTATTTGTCATTTTGTTATACTCTCTCCTACAGGTTGTGTATTTGAAAATATGGGAATAAACTTGTTTTCCATATATATTCATCCTAAAGGGATGTTTTTCTTAAAGTGTATTCAACAAAGACACAAGAACCATGTCCCTAGCATGTCATGTAACTTTTATTATCCAGTTATCCATTCTCTCAAGTGAAGTAATGACTTCCTTCAGGGTTTTTTTTTTTTTTTTTTTTTTGGGGGGGGGGGGGTGTAAATGTACACATTTCAGTCAGTGCTGTTCTGGACAGTCATCAGAATAATCAGCATTGCCCACTTCATGTACTAGCAAATCACACATATCTTAATTCTTATGTTTTTAAGAAGTTCATTGTAGACAATGTGCCTGATGAAAGAGGTACACATTTTGAAATATGTTAGAATATCATGAACATGGAAAGGCTTAACTCTTTGACGACGGAGCGCAATTTCTGACACACGATTTCCTATAGGAAATCGTGTGTCAGAAATTGCGCTCCGTCGTCAAAGAGTTAATGAAATCCGCAAAGAGTAATAACTGCTCAGCATACATGTATTACACATTTCAGAAATGAACAGCCATACAAATATTTCTACATGTACATGTGTGCCATTTATAAGCTTATTTATAAATAAAACATGAACTGCAAGGCCATAAACATGGCTAGTACATGTAGTAAATTAAGTTGCCCCCAAAAACCAAAGTGCTCAGAACTTAACCCTATAGCTTTCAACAAAAACTCTTAAGTATGTTGCCTTGCTTCCCTGGCCTTTTTTTTTCCATTCAGTCATACAAAAATGGGTTACCGGTTTTAGCCTGACGCTGTGATACCAGTTTTGTTTGAATCTGCAGCAAATTTTGACGTGATGTTAGTAATTGAATGAAAATCACTTTGTGTTAGTCATTTTGATTAATGGTGAGTTTACGTAACAGCACAAAAACATGGTCTCCTAGTCCTAACTTTGGATTTGAAAGATGAGAATGTAGGATAATGATTAGTTGTACATACACCATGTACCACCTGCACTACAACACTGCATTACAAAAATTGACATTTCTGCAAGCAGGGCTAGAATCCCTAATTTTTCTTGACATTGACACTAACATGATTCCGAGCAGCACAATTAACTGATATTTATGCCTCGCATGAAACTTCCACAGGAATGATCTGAGACCATGTTTCCACAAGCTTGAAGTTGAATATTTCTGTCCAGGTGTGCAAATAGGTGTGAAAATCTCTCATGCTGGCCAACTGATAGTGTATTCATATATATATAGTCTATATATGGGATTGCCTAAAGCCCCTCTCTCTGCCTCAAAACTTCCAATTTTATGGGCAGCCTCTTCATTGCATGTCAGTCTTGAGACTGGTTGTTTTTCTTGTCCTCCTCTGGGTGCTTCAATGGGTGAGTAGTCCAAAGGGCATTCACGTGCTGTTCCAGACGTAATAGCAGCAGGCAGTGACAGGGTTCCAATAACCCTGAACACAGAAAATATAAATTATATTTTCCAAAATAGGAGTGACACTTTTGTACAATATAAAAGAAAAGAAGAACTAGTTTAGGCAAAGCCTTTTTGAATCATGTGTGACCTTGACCTTTGCTACAGGTCACTAAAGAAGCCATTCTTACAATGCAGATCTGGCAAAAAGTTTGATTTCTAACAATTTCAACATGACCCTGTAACCTTCATCCTGAAGCCAAGGTCATCCAAACTGTACACATTACAGCTGTTTATACCAGCTTCATAAAATTTGTGCTAAGTTTGAGTTGCCTGGTGTCTTTGTTGCTGAAAAACTGACAGAAAACATCTTATAACATTCTCATCATGATTCTGTGACACTGACCTCCATGGGAGGTCATTTCAAGTGATGTGCACTAGCCATCACTCTGCTAAATTTGATGTTCCTACTATGTAATATACTTCATGAAAAAAAAAAACTCAATGATAAAGTTTACCACAGACAGACAGACAGATTACAAAGACTCACTTTGTTACATGTGGGTAAAAAATTGACAGGGGTGGGAGAGGGGTCAGTGCTTCTGCATAAAAGCCAACAACCGGTAGGGAGGGGGATACATGGTACACAAGAAGCCACACCAGTGACATGCAGTACTTTATGCAGACTGTTAACAATCAAAATTTACAATTCATGTAATTTTCTACTGGTCTGTCTGATGTACGACAGTTTTTAGATGACTATATATATAAACATAAATTATGCCTTTCCTCATAGAAAAAAGTACAAGCTCACTAATAGAATGTTACATAAGTTTCAGCAGAAAACACATACATGTACACAAAGCTACCAGTAACAGAAAACACAAAGAGCACCACTGCACAATACTCTCCCACACATGACAACCATACCTTTCATGAGACATCAGTCACCACACCTGCCATCATCTTGCTCAGCAGCAGCTCTTTCTCACTTTGTAAATGTAAATGCTTTGGTTTCACGTTCTGGGTGTGACTGAGACAGTGAGAGCCTAAAGCTGGTAAAAGACAGGAAGTTTCAGTTACTTTGGATAAATTTGAAGAGACATACATCACCACATGGTAAAAGCTAAACATGAACAGAACATTGGTTCAGCAACTCCACAATACTATAGTAGCAACAGATTTTTTACAGTTCTTGGAAACAAGCACACCATAATGAGAAAAAGTCCAAGAAATAAAAAAGATGTTCTTTTTCTAATGTATGATGCAAGTCAGGCAATCTGCTTGGAAAAGGGAGGTACACAAGTGAAGAGATAGATTTATGCACTTAGTTTATGAAACAGTGCCTATCATGAAAGCCACACAACCACTGCCAGTGAAAGTGTTTCACATAAATGTTAACCTATGCATGCATTTTTCATCTTATATTATACATGTCATATGTACGGTCATTTTTGAATAACTTAAAGTTAAACTCTACTATGCAGAAACATCAACTACCTATGAGAAACACTAGGCTCCCTGGCTGATAAACCATTAGATCAGTTCCAGTGCTCAGGCAAAAACTAACACTAGTAATGGGAAGAGAATCAACATCATGTACACACAGCTAACAGTAACACAAGTTTACACACCACACAGCAATACTCTTCCACACCTGACAGTGACACCATACCTTTGTTCAGTCCTCATGATCAGTGTCAGCCGATGAATGTCAACACACTACCCCATGATCTTGGTCAGCAGTCCTTCTTCAAGCTATCCTTGTTTCTTTGGTTTCACTTTCTGGGGGTGTTTGAGAGCCTAAAGTTGGTAAAACACGTGAATCTTTCGTTGATTTTGATAGATCTATTACATGGGACTTTTGAACTAGCCGCCAATTATAAATACTACATTGGTTCAGTCGATAATCCATGATCAAAATTCCTACAGACCTTGGATGTATACAGATACCACTTCCTGAAAACAATCACATTATATATAAAAAAAATAAAAATAAATAAAAATCAACAACTGAGGGGTGACGCTTCCGAAGTTCAGCTCTACTGCTGATTTCTTCGATCGTCGGATCTACTCACCGAAAACAATTATTCACATTTGGACTTCTGATGTGTGTAGACTTGAATCTACACGAGTATGTTTCCTGTTTTTCAACTATGATACGCGTAACAGAAGTCGATTTGTGCCAAAACCTGGAGACTGCCAGTCAGTTTACCGAACTATCCGGCTCCGCTTCACAGAAAAGAAGTTAGTTATCTACTATTGCTTACGTTAAATAATGCCAACAATGGCACAGTCACGTACCACGTCGCTGTAGAGGATGCAAGCATTTCTTGCAAACGTCAGCGATGCATATATAGTACTCCATTTTCCATCGAAAACAAACATGCAGCTCCGAAGGGTTGCAAACATGCAGCCATTTGCATTTTGAATCGGTTGTCCCATTCACGGTGTTGTGCCGTATATGGAGAGAAAGGGGCGTGGTCTTCGGTGATAGATTCGAAACGAAGGTCAATGTTCGAAAAACGATTTTTGGCCTCTAGGCTTAAATAGCGCCACTCGCCAGCCTCGAAATGCAATTTGCCCCCAATATTATGGGGTCAAAGCACGTAACTGTCACAATTTCAATCACATAGCCAACACGCATCACACTTCGCCCAAAATCCTGAGTTAGGAACTGTGGCTAGAGGTACGACCTCGACCGATTAGCCACGTGACTGGGGTTAGTTTGATGTGGGCTCTCTCTCTCTCTCTCTCTCTCTCTCTCTCTCTCTCTCTCTCTCTCTCTCTGTAATAAGACTCCATGTTCATTTATTTTGTCTTTCTTCTTTCAACGTTTACACATTACGAAAATGAGCTTATGCATGTTTCTAAGCGTTTATTATTTTGATAAGGGAGACCGGGGCTAGTTCGCTCCACTTCGCAGTCTAAGCGACCTGGAGAATGTATCATTAAGGCTGGAGGATCAACTACTGGTTTAAATTAAGCGCAAATATCTTGCCTACATTGTGTAGTAAAAAAAAAAAAAAATGGGAAGACTGCCATAAAAAAGTACTCAGATTTGTCTGTGAGCTGACCTACCCTCCACAGGGCGGACTTACCCCGACATGGGGCAAGTTCGCCCGGTGTCTGGGGCAAGTTCTCCCACATATGCTTTGGGCATAAATAGTGAAAACAATAAATGTTTTAGGCTCACTTGTGTAACAAAGTGAGTCTATGTAATAACCCTCCGTCGTCTGTCTGTGTGTCTGTCTGTGCGTCTGTCTGTGTGTGTGTCTGTCTGTCTGTGTGTCCGCAGTAAACCTTAACATTGGCATTTTCTCAGAAACATTGAGCAGCAGAAGCACCAAACGTGGCAAGCTGATAGACAGCCAAGAGACCTTTCAAAGCATATTATAGTGATTGATCTTGACCCAAGGTGAAGGTCACTAAAGCTGTCTGCTTGGAAAGTTTACATTGGCATTTTCTCAGAATTTAGAAAAGCCAGAGACATCAAACTTTGCATGATGATAGATATTGACAACACCTTTACTTACAGTACTTACTTGTATTCAGTGACTTTGAGTCAAGGTCAAGGCCATGCAAGCTTTTTGCGGAAAACCTTCCAAAACCTTAACATTGGCATTTTCTCAGAAACAATAAACAGCAGAAGCACCAAACCTGGCTTGCTGATAAACAGCAGCAAGACCATTCAAGACATACCATTTTGAATGACCTTGACTGAAGGTCAAGGTCATCGAAGCTGTCTCATTGGAAATTTGAAATTGCCATTTTCTCAGAATCTAGGTGTACCAGAGGCATCAAAGTTTGCATGTCGATAGACATTGACAATACCTGAACTGGCACACTTGTATTCAATTTCCTTGAGTCAAGGTCAAGGCCATTCAAGATGTTTTGCGGAGACTTTAACGTTAGCATTTACTTAGAAACAACAAACAGCAGAGACACCAAACAAGGCACAATGATAGGCAGCAAAGAGACCTATGCAGACATACCCATTTGAGTGACCTTGACTCAAGGTTAAGGTCATTACAGCTCTTTTGAATTACCTTGACCCATCTCACAAGTGAGCCAAGGAGGCTTTGCTCCTCTAGTTTGTATAGCGCTGATTTGACATAACAATAAAGGACTCGCTAGGCTTCACACACACACACACACACACACACACACACACACACACACACACACACCGCGTGTCCCTTTATACCCTTACTTACATCCACACAGTCCATCTTCAAAAACACCAGACATACTCCAACACTCAAACTTCTCACAACACAGCACACCATGCAGTCCTTTTTTTTTTAAATATCAGAACCGAAACACCAGCAAACTGTCTGGTACAACGAGAACAAAATATGCGTTATGCGATGTCTTCAACTCCGGCAACTTGCACAGTGCGGATCATCTCAGGAGCTGTAGAATGATTCTGTATCCAAACGGTGCGCCGGGGTGGTCGATTGGTAGAGCGTTGGACTTCTAATGCTCGGGTCGTGAGTTCGATCCCGGCTGGGGCCAAATATGTGTGCTGGCTGTTTCATCGTTGCCCCGTCTTTGATATCACCCTGTGTGGTGGAAAAGGACGTTAAACCCCGAAACACCCACCCACCCACCCTGTATCCAAACAGTTGTGACAGACGTAGGATGGACTTTTCCCGATGTCTGCGCATTCCACATGGCTCGGAGCCCAGTCTTTACATTCGATGCACTTCCCCTCTCTGACTCAGTTCAGTCGAAGCTGGCGTCTCACCGACATGTGTGCTGTTTACTGATTTGGCCGTGTGCTATCGGCGCAGAGAATGGCAGCGGATTCGTGGTCTAGATAGATCTCCGATTGAACAGAAGGTTCTTGAATCGTTTGAGTCATGCATGCAGTTATAAAATGTAGCAGCTGGAGGAAGGACACTGTAATCATGTACTACAAATATTAGAATAAACACGCACAAAGCTTCAGATTTCGTGAAGAATCGCGACAGGAAGACCCCCGCTTGAACGGGGCCTGATCGTACAAAGCGTGAACAGACTGAGCTGTGCTGGATCGGTTTCGCATTCACCTCGCAAATTTACATTTCCTTGAAAGGTCAGCACGTTTGTGTCTTTAGTGGAAGTTTAAAACTTGTTTTTGTTTCGATTTGAGTTCATGAGTGAATTGACACCGTCTTGCCAGCATAAAAAGACGCACTTTATTCTGTCGGCGTCGTGCTCTGCCGACGTACAAACTCGTTCGTCTGCTATGTGCAGCCGCTGTCAACTGTCAGTTTTTGCTAGGATAAACGTTCAAAATATACCATAAATTGGCCCAAAAAAGGACGATAAAGCATTTACACCCCATCAAGCTGTGGGATACCGACTCGTATTTTGATCCAAGACGCAATCAACTCTTCGCTCAGGGTTGGTTTGCGTCTTGCATCACACACACACACACACACACACACACACACACACACCTGGCGATGGTGTAGGAGGGTCATCCCGAACCTCCCAGTAGAAGTTTGTTTCCTGACTGAATCGTCGGTCTTCGTTTTCTTCATCATTCTGTTCGTTTCTGAAACTGGGTTCTGGTCTCATCGCTTTCAGCCGACGTGTAAGCTGGACCGCTTCAGTTGAGCTGCGGTGTTCACTTCTTCTCCTGCCTACAATGAAGACATTATCATTCGCAGTCAGTTACGTTTTATTTTCTGCTGTAAGTTTGTTCGTTTGGCCAACCGAGAAAAGTTGTGTTTAGCAGCGGAGCAGTGACAACTTTGATTTCATTTTATTTCTCAAAATTGAAATGTGTACGTCCAAGATTTTTTTTTCAGACGGAATCTTGATATGCAAAAAATCATAACAAACTGGGAATTTTCTCAGAATCTTACTATGCTAGCAGTCATATCTAAGTCGGATTCGTGGCGCAATGCTAAATTCGTACCTCTTTTGACACACAAAATGCTGACGATGATAACAATGACAACAGCAGCAGAGGCAAGTATACCAACGCTCGTGACCACCATGAAATCAAACCCATACAGAAAAGGCACATGGTCTCCAACCATCACAGGCTTATCTAGTTAAATGACACCAAAGAAATGACAGAAGTAAGTAGAATGACAACGATTATTATTTAGCTATCAATTATTATGTTGAAGAAAAAACTGCATTTGTATATATTTGCATACGTATAGATATAGTTATTGCATGCATTTGTTTGTACTGTATATAATTATGTCAGTTTCTCACAGAATGCAGACGCTGTAATTTGATTCTCATTCGAGATTTTTAAAAAAATATATTTTATCTTAATATGACCAATTGCATTCTTGTAAAGTATGAAAAAATGTTATGCACTCTTGCGTAATTTGCACAAGAGACATGGTGAAAGTAAACGAAGAGAGCAGCAGAAGAGTTTATGAAGGTAGTTCATTCAATCAATAATCCGTATTTAACGTTGCTCACCGGTTGTTCTGCTGATGGTGGTGGTGGTGGTGGTGGTGGTGGCGCTGTGGAGGCTGAAACTGCTGTTAGTGAAGCTTTTTGCTACGGGTTCACTGTCCGCTGAAGTTGTGTCCTGCTCATCTGGATGACGATCAGACAACATGACAATATACAATCTGCAACGACATTTTGTTCGTTCTGATTTTCGACCTAAGTGACAGGGATAAGGGAACAAGAGGTAAAACTGCTAGGAAGGTGTGTGCGCGACAACGGCGACATTTTTTAAACGAGACTTGATGACCAATCAAATATGACGTGTAAACAAGAACACAGGGAAGTTGCATTGTGTACCTGACGTAAGGCTGGTGGAGATGTCGAGGCTGACAGTGACACTGACACTGTTTCTGTTCCCGGTCACGGGTCGGACACGTTCAGTTTTTCTGCTTTCTTGGTCTGCATGTATTATTGGACCAAATTAAAAAGAGGCCATTTATGAATTTATTTGTCAGGTCTGCACGCGTGCCTACGTAGTTTTCCTTGGTGCTGAGGTTCTTTCAATGCATTGCTGCAACGGCATGCCTCTGTGTGTGTGTGTGTGCGTGCGTGCGTGCGTGCGTGCGTGCGTGCGTGTGTGTGTGTGTGTGTGTGTGAGAGAGAGAGAGTGAGAGAGAGAGAGAGAGATTCTACACGGTTATTACGTTGAAGAGTCAAGTTGCAAGGTGTAGAATCTTGCTTATCTGAGGGTAGCACTTGACACAAATACGTGCCGACGTGTTCCTCTGTTGCTGATAAGATATGTAGGGTGAGATCTCTTGTAAGCGTTGGATTGTACGAGTAGCTTTTTTTATGGGTACATTTGGGGACCTTCCTGTATTTGTCCGACCAGTGGCACCGTAGCACAGCTGAAAATAACATAACTATTGCATCATTCTGCAAATGTACGTACTGATCAAGAAAATAAGCTCTCTCGGTACCTTTACATCAAACAGTACGAAAGCAGAAGGAGAGTCCAATCTATCATAATCTCGTGAAGTTTTTAAGCGCTTCACAAATTACACGCAACAGTATTGTGAGTCTTTCTTTAACTGGCTAAAAGCACCGCGAGCTGAGCCGAAGACGCACGCTGACGTGAACCACACGCATTCTCTCACACACTGAATAGGCATGAACACATTACAATCATATGGTGCGAACGTTCAGCTCAGCACTTTCAGTTTCTGGATTTCAGAATTGCATTTATTTCAAATTTTGCAAGACGGTTCAGGAACTTCATGGATATCATCTCTCTCTCTCTCTCTCTCTCTCTCTCTCTCTCTCTCTCTCTCTCACACACACACACACACACACACACACATACGACAATACTTTGAGCAAGAGGATTCCCGTCGTTGTATCTATCGATGCCGAAGGGTATTCTGTCCCGGCCAACGTCAGTATGGAAATGACAAGTGATGTTAGCCGGACTTCCTCTCGCCACTGATGGGGCATCGCAGGATATTGTTCCATCTGCGTACATATGCACCATTTATGGTCAGCTTAGTGCATGCCCCGTTTCCTGCGGCCTCTCAACAACCTACTGGTGGAGGCTGTTTTCTGTTTTCTTTGTTAGTAGTCGACTATCTGTAGTAAAAGGTTAACTGTCTCCTGTTCGTCTGCATGACATTTCCCCGCCAAACGCCAGAATAATGCCACAAGGCTATCTATGTTTGAGGAAAATCTGCCTAAATCCCTAAATTATCTCACCGTGCGCTTCAAGTACTGATAACTTGGTCTTGAATTATACTGTTACAATATCATCTTTCTGTCACCCATTGGGGGAGCCGGGGTGGCCGAATGAGAGAGCGTTAGACTTCTAATGCTCGGGTCGTGACTTCGTATCCCGGCTGGAGCCAAATAATTGTACTGGCATTTTCATCGTTGCCCCATCTTTGATATCACCCGTGTGTGGAAAAGGACGTTAAACCCCAAAACACCCACCCCACCCCCTCTGCCACCCATTGACCCTGTAAGGGGTTTTATGTTGTTTCCGTGTGTGGGTGTGTGTGTGTGTGTGTGTGTGTGTGTGTGTGTGTGTGTGTGTGTGTGTCCGAACCTGTTATCTGCTAAAAATTCTCAACAACTGAATGACTTGAAATTTAGGTTGCCCCAATTTATCAAGATGTTTATTAGAGGGTGTGAGCGATTTGGGATTACAACTAAGCTTATACTTTTGGAGTCATCGCCCCTTCAGGTAAAGTTGGTCAACTGGCGTTTTGAGCCGTAGAATTTGTTTAAACCGCTCAATATTTTGGCTGTTGATAGCACGAATACGGACACTGAACAGATTAAACTTTGGAAGTGGTCGCATTCATATTTTTATATTTCATTTATTTGTCATATTTCATATTTTGGCGTAACAGTACCCCATTTGACGGCGCAGGTGCGTGCTTGTGTGTGTATGTGTGTGTGATCTCAAAATCGCTCGAACTGAGAGAATGTGTCTATGACGTCATAAAAAAATGCAGAAAAAAAAAATACACACAGAGAGAGAAAAATTCACTGCAGCCGTTATCATCAGTTGAAAATTTGTACTCCAAGCACATTTCCTCCACAAGCCACACGCCTTACAAACATCGAAGAAAAGACGCACGCGCACTGACGCAAATTATGAGCGTCATTTTGCCGACGACATGTTTGAGTAACGTAATGCTGGCGTTTCTTGGGGATGTCTCGCCATTTTTTTCGAATTTCTCTATTTGGAGAAGCGCGAATTTCATTTCATCGATGTACTGGCTTTGTTTTTGTCACTGACTCTCACTCAACAGCATAATAGAGTGAGAGAACATCACAGAGGTCTCAATGGAGCACATGCACACTCTCTCTCTCTCTCTCTCTCTCTCTCTCTCTCGCGTGTGTGTGTGTGCGCGCGCGCGCGCGCAGCAGACATAACACATGGTGAGAAAACGGGCGCAGACTTGTCTGTTAAACATATCGAGACTGTATTAATTCGATCTTTACATTAGAGGGGTTCGGTTTTACCGGTTTTCAGGTTTTAACCGGTTTGCTTTGTTCACGGTTCGGTAAACCGGTTCGATCCAAAAAAACCGGAAAACCGGTTTTTCAGGGGACATAAGTCACATAACTTCCGTGAAGCATCAAGCATGGCAGACATGATTTACCCGAAACAGCCATGAAAGTTTCGGCTTTTTACAGAAAGTTTCGGCTCTCTCTGCCGAAGCAGTTTCACAAGTTTTTCGACTAGATTCCCTACTGTTACGTGCTCCCTCCACCTCCATGAATTAAAGATGTTCTGTAGATACATATCCTCACAATAAAACAAGTCTTTAGAGTGAAATAACAAAATTGAACAGAAACTTTATTTCCCTGAACTTTACAATGCTGTCTACCAAACATTCAACACAAATCCAAGAAAAAGTGGGACTGTGAGTGTGACTGTCCCTTGGAAATTAGTCCAGCCAGCACAGGAATCTCGCAGAAACGACATAAACGGACATAATCGAGCCGATTCACTCGTGAAAACTTCGGCTCGGCCAGCCGACATGACAGACAGATTATCGGCTTTTTCACACACACACAAAAAAATCGGCTTTTAGCCGAGATCCGACCCCAAACGACATCCCTGGGAGAGTATTTGCTTAAACTGAGATTCGTTTTTTTTTTAGCGTCTCTCTCTCTCTCTCTCTCACACACACACACACACACACACACACACACACACACACACACACACACACACACACACACACACACACAAGCTCAAGAGACATACAGTGAGTGACAGAGACGGCTAGGCCGCTGATTAATTTAGTGATATGACGTATGGAACAGCCATTTGAAATGGAAAGGAAATCAGAAATTAAATATGTCAAAATAAATGACAGTATAAGTTGTATAACAACACTTTTTGAACACACTTACTAGTTACTACTAAAACACAGACATTTTTCTTTACAAATACATTCTTTGCAAAGCTAGACACCAGCACAGGCTGGATAAACGTAATAGTGATCATTTTACGCACAAAACAACACAAAACGAACAGCCCGTAGCTATAGCCGGTTAACCGGTTTTTATACCGGTTTTCTCGTTGAAAAACCGGTAAAAAACCGGTTCGAAAATAAAACCGGTTCCACCCTCTACTTTACATGCATCAGCGACACTTCAATTGCATGGGACTGCTCAGATTCATTGCAAGAACTCAATCAAAGTGATTAGGTCAAATGTATTATGCGACATCCCGGTCAGAAAAAAACGTCACAGAATTGAAAGAATAGAACTTCTCTTCCAAAAACAAGACTGGTCTGACAAGCCCGGTCAGTTGTTTCCATTCGCAGAGAGAGAGAGAGAGGGAGAGAGAGAGAGAGAGAGAGAGAGATCCTCCCAGGTACATGGCATTACAAAAGAACGACCGTGGCGACAGCAGGTGATTAAATGGAAACAACATATTGGGCCGGCGACCATCTTGTTGCTTGTTTGCTTGTTTTTTTTTTTTTGTAGTTATGTTTTTAATACGTGATTGTATTTCTTTTTGATGACAACGATGAATATTACAATGATGATTTTCTCTCACAGTGTGTTCTTATAGCTTACATGTAAAATAAATTAGAATAGCAATTGGTTTACTTACATTTCACTGCTGCATGACTCAACATGGGAAACATCCACATAAACGTAACGATTACTTTGTTCCATTCCTGATGATCATTGTAGGCGCGTTTCAACATTTTTGCCACTGCTTGCCACTACTTGCCACTACAATAAATACCAGTTGTCGACGTGTTTCTCGGGTGTGATTGTAGACGCACAATCAGATATATTGTTTGTTTCTGTGAAAGTTCATGAATCATTTCCTTGTAATAGTGTGTCAAAATCAGTGTGTCTCACATACTATAGTTTCGATCTGACACTATGGATGGGGGGGGGGGGGTGGGTGGGGGTGGGGGGTAGGAGGGAAGGGGTGCGTGGGTGTAAGGGAGGTTGAGGTGGGTTGTGAGGAAAGGAGGGCGTTAGTGGTTAGCTGGCATGGGTTATTGTTATCCTAAAAGACAAAGTGTTCAGTCATTGTTTTCTCTTCTTCTTTCTTTCTTTTTTCTCCTGATTGAAGCAAAGCATTTCGTTGTCCTTTCAGGAACCAGTACCAGCTACAATGAGAGGGTACATAATCTTGTTGGCTTTTACAACGTGCGTGCTGAGAACAGGTAAGTCAAGTACTCTGCTTCGGAAATGTTCAGCCCACCAAATTTGAAAAAAAAAAAAAATGCAGTTCTAAATTCCGACATCTAAATAGCTGAGCCGACCCTTCTCACCACATGATTGTAATTTGTTTTTGTCCAGTGTGTGAGAGAATGCGTGTGAATCACGTGAGCGTGCGTGTTTGGTTCAGTTCGCGGCGCTTTGAGCCGATTCATGAAATCGGGTAAAGCGCCTATATAATACTCATTATTATCATTATTATTATTGTTAGGTACTGCAGAGATGATGCAGGGAGACCCGACCTGTGAGTGCAGGACTCTTAGTGATAACATATGGCAGACTGTGAAAATAGAATCAAGTAGTTCTACTGAGTCAGAAACAATGTGTACGGACGACTGAGTTCTGAGGGGATAGACTGACGCCTACAAACCTTTAAGACTGTTTGCCAAATGAATGTATGTTCCTTTGGTCTATTGCGACCAGTTTTGTGACTTTACGGCTTCATATAGTAGAGAAATATGACTCTCTTTGGCCATATAACGTCATCTCCTCAGTACGCGGCACGCTTCTACGTACGTAAAACATTATATGCCAACCAGTGTCACAACCTTGGTGTCAGATGCTATATAATATTGTATCCCAAAGTATTGATTCTTATGTACGGGTTAAGTGCATTGCTTAAAGGTTTTCCACAGCGCTGTTTGCCTGACAAACGTAATAAGACATTATCAACTATTGTGATTTCTATGGCACGTATAGCGACACTCATTACTGGCGCCGATCGTTACCATTAAAAGGCTGATGACCTTAGACCGCAAATGTTCGCTTGTTACAACAGGCACGGGGAAAAATTGGTCTTCATGCACAAACCCCCCTGCCCCCCCCCCCCCCCTTCCCAGCAGACCTCTCTCTCTCTCTCTCTCTCTCTCTCTCTCTCTCTCTTGTTCGAGTTCGAGTTCTCTTGTGGCCCCGAGTCCTTGGATAGACAAATAAAGCTACTGTGACACAAAATGACCCTGGTATAAATACGTGTCGATGCAAATTTGAGGGTGAAACACAGGCCATTATGAAAATCTGACTCTTTGTACAGACAGTGAAATAACGTGTGATGCCCCAACAGTCGAGAAAGGTAGTCCAGCTAATATCACCTGTCATTTCGACACTGATATCGTCCACACGAGAACACCTTTCGCCATCGACAGATACACTGACGGAAATCCTCGTCCTCAAGGTAATGCCAGGTGTGTGTGTATGTGTGTGTGTGTGTGTGTGTGTGTGTGTGTGTGTGTGTGTGTGTGTGAGAGAGAGCATGCGTGCGTGCGTGCGTGCGTGCGTGTGTGTGCGTGCGTGCGTGCGTGCGTGCGTGCGTGCGTGCGTGTGTGTGGGTGTGTGTGTTTGTGTGTGTGTGTGTGTGCGTGTGCGTGTGTGTGGGTGTGTGTATGTGTTCTGTTGTTGTTGTTGTTGTTGCTGCTGCTGGCGGTCGATAATGGTCGAGTAAGCTTAAAGCAGTGTGTACAGACATGGCTGATGTCCTTACTACTTAGCATAAGTGCGACAAAACCGGCGAAACCTTCATTGTTCAAAATACCAAAACATTTCCTAAGAAGTTGTTAAATTATACACATCCTGATACTGTTTTTTGTGTCTAGCTGTCCTCCGCTGCCATTGGCCAGAAGAGAACAGTACAAATCCAAGGTGTATCCATAAAGAGGGATATTCCTATGTCCTAACTGATACAAGAAGTCTAAACCTACAGATCTCAGCGACAACAGAGGAATACGCAGGGAATTATGCTTGTCTTGAGATGGCTTCAGATGAAACTGTAAAATATTGCAAGCTAACACTGAAACAAACTGTGAATGGTGAGTCCGTATATTTCTTCTGGAAAAGCAGTGAAAGATATTTGACCAAGGAACAGCTGACAGACACCCCCTGACACCCTCTCGCCGCCGCCCCCCCCCCCTCTCTCTCTCTCTCTCTCTCCCCTCCTTTTTCTCCTCCTCCCCGCCCCTCTTTGCCTCATAATTTCTCAGACAGTGTATCAGGTATCAGTAATCTGTGGTATGCAGAGGAGAAGAACTTCACAATGCTGTAACCATCAAAATGAACAAGCGGATATTATTTGACATGGAAAAGTTGAAAGAGTTCTCTCAGTGTTTTCTTTAGGGCGGTTTTTGGCTCACTTGTGTAACAAAGTGAGTCTATGTAATAACCCTCCGTCGTCTGTGTCTGTCTGCCTGTCTGTCTGTCTGTCTGTCTGTCCGCAGTAAACCTTAACATTGGCATTTTCTCAGAAACAATGTGCAGCAGAGGCACGAAACTTGGCAAGCTGATAGACAGCTATAAGAACTTTCAAAGCACAAGGTCAAGGTCACTAAAGCTGTCTGTTTGGAAATTTTACATTGGCATTTTCTCAGAGTCTAGAAAAAGCCAGAGACATCAAACTTTGCATGATGATAGACATTGACAACACCTTTACTGACATACCTGTATTCAGTGACTTTGAATCAAGGTCAAGGCCACGCAAGCTGTTTTGCGGAAAGCCTTCCAAAACCTTAACATTGACATTTTCTCAGAAACAATGAACAGCAGAGGCACCAAACGTGGTACGCTGATAGACAGCCATAAGACCTTTCAAAACATACCATAATGATTGATCTTGACCAAAGGTCAAGGTCACTAAAGCTGTCTGTTTGGAAATTTTACATTGGCATTTTCTCAGAATTTAGAAAAGCCAGAGACATCAAACTTTGCAAGATTATATATATTGACAACACCTTTACTGACAAACCTGTATTCAGTGACTTTGAATCAAGGTCAAGGTCATGCAAGCTGTTTTGCGGAAAACCTTCTAAAACCTTAACATTGGCATTTTCTCAGAAACAATGAACAACAAAGGCACCAAACTTGGCACTCTGAGAGACAGTTATAAGAACTTTCAAAATATACCACAATGATTGACCTTGACCCAAGGTCAAGGTCACTAAAGCTGTCTGTTTGGAAATTTTACATTGGCATTTTCTCAGAGTCTAGAAAAGCCAGAGACATCAAACTTTGCATGATGAGAGACATTGACAACTCATTTACTCACAAACCTGTATTCAGCGACTTTGAGTCAAGGTCAAGGCCATACAAGCTGTTTTGCGGAAAAACCTTCCAAAAACTTAACATTGGCATTTTCTCAAAAACAATAAACAGCAGAAGCACTAAATCTGGCTTGCTGATAAACAGCAGCAAGACCTTTCAAGACATACCATTTTGAATGACCTTGGCTGAAGGTCAAGGTCATCAAAGCTGTCTCATTGGAAATTTAAAATTGCCATTTTCTTAGAATGTAGGGGTACCAGAGGCATCAAACTTTGCTTGATGATAGACATTGACAAAAACCTGTACTGGCATACTTGTATTCAATTTCCTTGAGTCAAGGTCAAGGCCATTCAAGATGTCTAGCGGAGACTTTAACGTTAGCATTTTCTTGGAAAAGACGAACAGTAGAGGCACTAAACAAGGCACAATGATAGGCAGCAAAGAGACCTATGCAGACATACCCATTTGAGTGACCTTGACTCAAGGTCAAGGTCATTACAGCTGCCTGTTGTGAAATTTTACATTACCATTTGTACAGAAACTACAAAAATTAGAGCTGTCAAACTTGGCATAATGATCGTCACTGATAAGCTCTTCACTTACAGATCTCATTTGAATGACCTTGACCCAAGGTCAAGGTCATAGAAGCTGTCCTGGGAAAACTGTTATATCGCCATTTGCCGTTTTCTTAGGAACTATGAACACAAGACACCTTACTTCAGGATAGCTAGTGATAAGAACTTTACAAACATACTCTTTTGAATGACCTTGACCTATCTCACAAGTGAGCCAAGAAGGCTTTGCTCCTCTAGTTTCTTTGAGTGTATTCTGACGACTCTGCTACGAGGTCATTGTTTGACTCTTCAAGTTACTTCTTCAAGTATCGCGAACAGCTCACTACTCTCTACAGTTTCCTTCTCTATGTGGATGAACGTCTCCACGTGGTTATAAAGCTACATCTGTGGCAGACGGACACATCAGAAGAGAGAGCGGGTGGATTTTAGGGAGTTTAACGTCCTTTTCCACCACGTAAGGGTGATATCAAAGACGGAGCAACGAGAAAAAGGTCAAATATTTTGTCCAAGCCGGGATTCCAACTCAAGACCCGAGCACTAAAAGTCCAACGCTCTACCAGTCAGCTATCCCGGCTCCCCCATCTTAAAAAAAAAACAATAAAAAAAAAAAACAGCAGACAGTAACTATCATATAATTCCTGTTTAAATCCCATCTAAAGACCTTTCTTTGCCGACAAGCGTTTTGTAGTTTAATTCTGTTGATTCTGTTTATGTGTGCCATGAGTCGTTTGATGTCGCTGCATCAGCCAAATTGGATGTTAGAGTGGATGCAAATACTCAGTGTGTGTGTGTGTGTGTGTGTGTGTGTGTGTGTGTGTGTGTGTGTGTGTGTGTGTGTGTGTGCTTTTAGGCTTTTAGATAGCAGCTGTATGTATGTATGTATGTATGTATGTATGTATGTATTATTATTATTATTATGTACACTCAATAGTAATTCTTCCCACTTGATGAGAATAATTTTATCATATGTGCTTGCCAAGAACAGATGGCGTATTGACGTGTGATGCCCCAGTGGTGGTGCGGGGAAGCCCGGCTAACATCACCTGTCATTTTCATACTGATATCGGCCGGAAAAGAACACCCTTCGGTGTTGACAGATACATGGCAGGACATCGTCAGGGTCAGTTACTGATTTTATATGAAGTTGTGTTTTGCTTGGAGAGAGAGAGAGAGAGAGAGAGAGAGAGAGAGAGGGGGCATACCTGAATTTTTTTTTTAAACTGAAACATTGTACGTGTATTCACACACAAGCTTTACTTTTCCTTTACCCTTCCAAATAAGAACTTCATTGCAGAGTTTAAAAATTGATTATCTATATTGACTGTGTTTCTGTTGCCATGTCGATCTCTCTCAATGAACGAACGCGTCTGTTTGTAAAAAGCAATGTACTGAGTGGTATCAGACTTAGTTTTGTTTGCAGCAAAATACTCATTCAGTGTGCGTTTCTTTCAAATGAACCAAACGACGTGAAAAAAAAATCAGATTCTAACAGCACGATCAAAACGTATACGAGAATAAGTGCCTATATTTTACTTCATTGACTTTCAGTTGTGCTCCGCTGTCACTGGCCGGAAGGAAACAGGACGGTTCCCAAGTGTACTCATAAGAAAGGATTCTCATATAATCTAGCTGCCACAAGAGATTTGACCATACAGATCTCATCAATAACTGAGGACAATGTTGGTCCTTACGTGTGTCAGGAGCTGGGTTCAGATGACTATTTAGAACAGTGCGAAATTACACTCAAACAAGCTGCGACCGGTAAGTCTGTTGTTCTCAAATTCTGCTTCTTGGGTGATCTTCAGTCTGCCAAGTCTCTCTCTCTCTCTCTCTCTCTCTCTCTCTCTCTCGTGGGGGCACGTGCAACACGCCGTTCTAGAAGCATGTGAGTAGAAGAGCTCCGATGAATTTTGCCTAATATTTCTGGCTAAACAAAGATTTTGGCGTCAAAATTTGGCAAGCCATTTTAGAAAGGATTGTGCCTGCAGAACCCTTACAATTTCGGCAGTTTTCATTGCTTTCATGTTTCGCCGGGCTCAAAAGAAGGTATGGACTCGTGTACTGAAACTGAACAGTCATTCTGCCGGTGTCATGGTTGGTTTGCTCCTGGCACAGATTTTCTACTGCAACTTGATCCAACTGTGTGATGATGTGGAGCTGAACCCTGGCCCCCCTAAATCTGATCAGATGCGTCAAACGAGGCTTGGAAGCATGAAGGAGGGGGCTGAGAACCGCAGATACAGCTCCGGAAGGTCTGCTCTTGACAAAGAACTGACACTGAAAGATGTTTTTGAGAAGCTGGCTGGCATGGAAGCGGGCATCAAGCAGAGTTTGGAGAATTTGGACTTAAACATTGAGGAGAAGCTGAAAAACCTCAAAGATGAGATGTTAGCCGAATATGCGACTGTACAGGAGAAGATGCGTGAACTGCGGGAGGAGCTGCAGGACTTTAGGCAGGAGAACGAACAGCTGAGGTCAAAGCTGGACAGTCTCTACTTGAAAACCGATGACCTGGAGTGTCGTTCAAGACGCAATAATGTACTGATTCATGGATTGCCAAAGGCGGACAATGAGACTGCAGAAGAATGCGAGCAAACTGTCCAGGAGTTCCTTATTGATAAGCTGGAGTTGCCAGAGACTGTCCAGTTTGACCGGGTTCATCGCACCAGCAACAAGCCAAATGCCACCATATCATTGCCCGTTGTGTTCTGTTCAAGGACAAAGTGAGCATTCTGAAGGCCAGGGCCAAACTAAAGGGATCAAACATATTTGTAAATGAGGACTTCTCCCTTCGTGTGCGTGAAATTCGGAGGAAGTTGTTGGTACACATGAAGGAGGCAAAGGACGTGGGCAAGAAGACCACCCTGGTGTATGACCACCTCTTCATCGAGGGCAAGAAGTTTGTGCTGGTGGATGACGGCTCCATTAGGGAGGTGCGGGGAGAAACTTCTGACTAGCGGTGTGGTCGGCCCATTGATATTACAGCAGGTGTTGTGGGAGCAAAATCTAGGTGTACACCGGTCAATTGTAACGAAACTGCTGCCAGTGTAATACTCACCCCGGTTAGTGACCTTCCTCGTGCAGGACGTGAGTCGGCCGTGTATGACACACGTGTTGCGTCGCCTTTGTCAGCTTCCAGTGTGTTGGTTATGGGTGGTGACGTGAGTGGTGAGGGTGATGTCGTGGGTGGGGAGCGTGGGGTGACACGTTCGGACCATTATTCAGTGCGCGAGCGGACAGACGGCAGATTGCGTGACCCACACTCCGAGCCGTGTAATGACGACGATCGTGCTATGCGGGGCAACAAGAATAAAGCGCGTTTGAGGTTTCTTTAATGGAATGTCGGTGGATTGTTGCCAAGATTAAACGAGCCAGGTTTTGTAGAATACGTTTCACGTTTTGATATTATTTGTTTAGTTGAAACTTTTTTGAAAGACTTTCAATCAACGTTGTTTCCTTTTCATTCTACTTTTGTTAAACCTTCTACGGACTTAGGAAGGCAAGGACGAGATTCCGGTGGAGTTGTGTGTATGATAAGGTCAGAAGTCATGCCCTTCGTTCGTAATGTAAGTGTAGGTGGGTATAGAAATTTTCTTTCGTTTATTTTTGATACACGCCTTCTGGACTCCTCGTCGGATGTGCTGTTTGTATGCGCATATGTGCCACCTGAGTGCTCTCGGTTCTATTCTGTTTTTGATATAGACAATGGGATTGAACTTTTGGAGGATTACCTAATTGACTGTATGCAGATTACTGGTGTTATGCCAATATTGCTGTGTGGTGATTTAAACAGTAGAACCTCTTCTATATGTCCTGAATACTATGATGAAAGTGATCTACTTGACTGTGTGTCTTCTAGCGACGATGTTCAGTTCAAGAGACAATCGGAGGATTCCACACTTAATACTTACGGCAAAAATATGTTAAACATGTGCAGCTCGTTTGGTCTATGTATCATAAATGGTGTATGTAATGGTGATCAATATGGTCACTACACATACATTTCTGAAATGGGTAATAGCGTGAATGATTACTTTTTGTTGTCTTTTGAGTTGTTTGATAGTATTCGTCAAAGCTGCTTCCTCCAGGTGGATGAACGGATCGACTGCCAGCACTTACCTTTAATGCTTGATATTGAGAGTCCTGGAAATCCCATGCAAACATCCATCGATGAAGATGAGAATGCTGAACCATTTGAGAAATTGGTGTGGTCGGATAAATTTGAACAAAAGTTTCGTGATGAGGTAAAATCAAAATCTTTCCAGGAAAAACTTAAAGTTGCAATGGAGATGATAGAAGTAAATGTGGATTAGGCCCTGAAAATGTTTAATGGAGCACTGAAAAAATGCGCAGCGCGTATGAAAAAGAACATTAAAGCCTCACAAACATGTCGACGCTCGTATGAATGGTTTGATTATGAATGTATAGTAGCACGAAGACGTGCACGTAGGCTGCTAAGACAGTTTCGAAAATCCTTGAAGACACAAGATACAGAGGAATTCTGTAAAGTGCGTAGAGAATATAAGAAATTATTACAGAGAAAAAGGAAATGGCATAACGATAAACTCCTTCATGACCTCTTGGCAGCCATTAAGGATCAGAAAGAATTTTGGTGTAAGTTGAAAACCGGACTGTTAAGAAAAAATCGTCAGCAAAATAACATCACAGCTAATGAGTGGTATTTACATTTTAAGAATATTTTAGAAAAAGATACAAATTTGGAACAGTGCATCGGTGATGATGTTGTAGATGGTGAATGGCATGTAGACAATACTGTACTTGATAGACCTATTTCTCGAGAAGAAGTGATACTTGCTTTACGTAAGCTAAAATGTGGCAAAGCTTCTGGTCCAGATGGTCTAATTAGTGAATGTTACAAATGCTGCGCAGATGACATCCTTGATTTTCTCGTGAAAGTTTTCAATGCTCTGTTTGATAAGGGCGTCTATCCTCAAGACTGGTGTGAGTCTATAATGCTTCCATTGTTTAAGAAAGGTAATATCAATGATCCTGGAAATTATCGTGGGATCTCCTTGTGTAATACTTGCAGCAAATTATATGGTAGTATCATAAACAGTAGACTGCTCGAATGGACTGAGCTGTATAATATTACGGGCGAATACCAGGCTGGTTTTAAAAAGGACTATTCCACAGTTGCCCATATCTTTACGTTGTTTGCAGTAATACAAAAACAATTTTCAAAAAGGCGTAAACTGTATGCAGCCTTTATTGATTTTGAAAAGGCAGGGGCGCCGGAACCGCTTTTCACTTTCTTTGGGCAACGTTCTTCCTTTCAGTGGCTCCCTGGTTCGTAAAGTTTTTTTTTTTGTCTGCACAGCATCTGAACGCCCCCCCCCCCCCCCCCCCCGCTTTTCACTTTCTCCGGGCAACGTCCTTCCTTTCACTGGCTCGGGCGTTTTCCCCCTCTGAGATTCTGCCCCCCCCCCCCCCCCTCCCTCCAACATCTTCCGGCGCCCCTGAAAGGCATTTGATAGTATTAACAGGAAGTTGTTGTGGCCTATTCTACGGAAAAATAACATTAAAGGGAAATTACTTAGATGTGTAAAGTCCATGTATTTAGACGTTAAGGCCAAAATAAGATGCGGAACAAAGTTTACTTCTGCTATCAGGTGTACACAGGGTGTAAAACAAGGGGGCGTGTGCAGTCCTATCCTGTTTACACTATTTATAAATGAATTAGCTTCAGAAATTATCAGTAAAGGTAGGCATGGTGCTATTCTTTCCCCCGACTTTATTGAACTCTTTATTCTGCTGTTCGCAGATGATATTGTTTTATTGGCTGAAACTGTCATAGGCCTTCACAACTGAATAATTTGTATGCTGCTTCTAAAGAACTTCAGCTCAAGGTGAATATGAGTAAAAGTAATATTGTTGTTTTTCGACAAGGTGGGTATCTGGCTGAGGCTGAAAAATGGTATCTTGGTGGTAACAGAATGGAAGTGGTTAATGCTTACAAATATCTCGGTATTTTCTTTACCACAAAACTGAGTTTTAGCCTTGCATGTCAAGATCTGGTTGCTCGAGCTAAGCGTGCGGTTACGTGTATACTGGGTGGTTTGAATAGATTTGATAAGTTGTCTTTTACTGTGTTCATAAAACTTTTTGATGCCCAAGTCCAACCGGTTGTTCTGTACGGTGCAGAAGTCTGGGGGTTTGAATATGCTAGCGCAATAGAAAAAAAATTCATTTGTTTGCCCTCAAGCGTTTCTTAGGTGTAGACAGACGTACTCCAAATGACATGGTCTATGGAGAATGTGGGCGTTATCCCATTTCTATACATGCAAATATACGTTGCATCAAATATTGGTTGAGACTGACTAGAATGAGTGACAACAGACTTCCTCGTAAAGCCTACAAAATGCTATCTGATCTTGACAGCAAGGGTAAACCTACTTGGGTCACCCGAGTACGAATAAGTCTGTGTGAAAATGGGTTCCAGTATGTATGGATGAATCAAGGTGTATCGTGCATTGGTTCGTTCATACGTTGTTTTAAGCAAAGATTAATTGACAGACGATGGCAGGATTGGGACGACCATATGCAGACCAGTAATAGATTTTCTGTTTATAGGTCCTTTAAGTCAAATATTTGCTTTGAGACATATTTAGGACTGGGCCTTAATAGGCATGTTATAAATTCTTTGTGCAAATTTCGCCTGGAACAGGTATGCTCAGTCTAATAACCCAACTGCAACTTGCCGCCTGTGTTATGCAGACGTTGAAAATGAGGTTCATTTTGTTTTGTGCTGTCCTGCATTAAAATCGCTTAGACATGCATTATTGACAGAAAAGTTCTGTAGGCGTCCTTCCAGATTCAAACTAACATTGTTGTTTTCTACCAGAAGCGAGAGTATCTTGCATAGTTTAGCCATATTTCTTTACAAAGCTTTAAAACACCTTGAATATGCTGCGTCATGATAATCAAGCATAAATTTGCTAGTTACTTTGTGCGTGTACAAATTTTGTCAGTCAATCATGTGTATGAGTATTGTTGTACTCTGTATTACTCCCCCTTCCAAATGAGGGCTGTGACCCCCTTATTGGAATAAATAAATTCGTATTCGTATTTGTATTCTCTCTCTCTCTCTCTCTCTTCTCAGTCTGATTCTGATTTTCTCATGTAGTGTAACGAAGCAGAGTATGAGGTGACTGTTCAGGTTCGGCTCGTGATCTGTGTCTGCAATGTCCGTTTTCTTGAGTGTATGCTTACTGCCAGATTAAATAAGACCTTCAGAACGTATCAATATTTCCATTCCTTGATGTTTGTTTGCACACACCAATCCCCCTCCGCCATTCCATTTTGTTCAAAGTGAAATAGTTCCTTTCTCTTTTATATCTTCCTTTCTCTTTTATATCAGATAGCACACCTACATCCGAGCCTGGGCATTCAAGTACTTCGTCTACTTTGAGTGAAGGTGAGAGTGTCATGGGTATTCATTTTTTTATGTTATCATTATAACACACACACACACACACACACACACACACACACCGTGACTGACATACCATTTGCTAACCAACCACACCCCATCTCTCGGCCGATAAAGGCAAAATAACTAACCCATCCACCATCCAAACAATACCGGTTCTTATGTGCTTTTTTCACAGGCTTTGTTGTATGTTCTGGCCAGGGTTCAACAAACATGGATCTTGCAGCCTTGTATTAGCTCAACACTGTGATAGTAACGACAACAGTGTACAGTAAGGGTTTGCCGTTTTACTTCAGTGATACGCTCACACAGCTAGTGCAGATTATAATCTTACAAACACGGTTTGCACTGGTGTACTGAAAACATACAAAAGGCAGGAAGCAATAAAGAAACGCTCAACAAAGCCTGTAGATGTTTCCCCAATGACACAGCGGCTTGTGCCTTGCTTGGTTTGACAGGCATTTCTTCCTTGTTGCAAAGTGCGCTGTTAGGTGGGTTTAACGTCCCTGATACAAAGGTGATTGGAAACGGCCTTAACGGACAGGTCATAGGGGAAGGAGCAACTATCCTAAGAGAACAGGTGAAGAGCCCAGCTGAACACGAATCACCCCAGACAGGCTGGTGAGTCTCTTGACTGTGATGAAGCTATCACACAAAGAGATCCAGTTACACAGTCAAAGGAAATTACAGTTCCTTGGTGCAATAGAGAGATCTTTTTTATGTTGTTTCCATAGTAATGGAAACAACATAATAGGACGGGCTAAAATTTCCACGTTCATAGGCAAGCATCTGTGGTACAAACGCACGTCACTGCCGATCTCCCGCAGAGACGATTATGCAAGTGTAACTCTGACAATGACGTAAGAAAACTTGCGTCATCGATGCTGACGCGTATGGTGTTCCGAACGCAGTTCTCCTCCTCAGTGAGTGCCGTCTGTGCGGATGTGTGTGCGTGTGTGTGTGCGTGTGTGAATTGTGTCCGGGCCCGTTTCTTCGAAGATACTTAACCGAATGGCTTCAAATTTGGGGTATCCAAATTTATCAAAATGTTACATTAGACGATTCAAGCGTGTGATGATTGCTTAAGTGATTTGGGAGTTATCGCCCTTTTGAGACAAGTTGGTTGTCTTTCGTGTACAGGCGTAATATTTATTTAAATCACTCAATTGTTTGGCAGTAGATAGCTTGAATACGGACTCTGAATTGACTCACTACTAGAAAATGGTCGCTCTTATAGTTTTCATGTAAACCGAGCCTGAGTTGACATTGCATGTGAACCCAGTTCAGATGCCTATTTCTCCGAAAATACTAAACCGATCGATTTCAAATTTGGGGTTTCTAAATGAATCAAGATTGTTGAATAGAAGGCCCGATCCAGGTACGATTGCACACATGATTTGCGAGTTATCGCCCTTTTCAAAAAAAGTGGCTTTCTGGCGTTTAAAGGCGTAATATTTACCTAAACCACTCCATTTTTTGGACATAGATAGCATGAATACGGACTCTCAACTAAGTGAATTTTGGAGGTTGTCGCTTTTATACTTTTGGCGTAAGCCGTACCTGATGAAAGTGCTGGTGAACATACTTTAGATCTCAAAATCGCTCCTACTATACATAGATAATGAGCCTGGGGTGCCATAAAAAAATATACAAAAAAATTAGAAAAATTCACTGCAGCCGTTATCGTCAGTTGACTCGAAAATTTGTACTCACAGCACATTTCCTCTGCAAGCCACACGCCTCACAAACATCGAAGAAGAGACGCACGCGCACTGACGTAAAGTAAGTGCGTCATGTTTGATTGACGTGATGCTGTTTTTTCTTGGGGGTGTCTCGCCACTTTCTTTCGGAATTCCTCTGTTTGGAGACGTGGTGTTGTATTTTACTTATGCTATGTCGCCATCATCGTGCACTCGCAGAGATGATACGGGATACAACAGACTACAACTCCAATACTTTATGAACAGAATATGCGCGGAGAACAAATTCATGAACATGAATTTGTTCTCCGCGCATATTTCAAAAGAAGAAGAATCCAGAACGCTGTGCAGGGCTGCTTACGAACTGAACAGGTAAGATCTAGAACATTCCTCAACTTACTGGAAGGCTCGAAATCTCTCCAAGGTGACGTAATCTACTGACGTTACTGCACCAGCATGTTCTGGGATGGTCTAGAAATTATTTTGCATCGAAATGCAGTATCTTTTCGCAAGAGTCTCTACAACTTGACATGTGGAAAGCGGGAATTTCAGTGGGTTTCGTTTTTGCCACTGACTCACACTCAGAAGCATAATGCAAAGATCTTGGAAACATAAAGATAGTTCACTTACCTCCCTTTGAGGGACAACGCGTAAGAGTTGTAGCGCGCATCCCGCAGATCTACGCAGTTGTTTGACCCAACCCTACACTAGCCGCCGTAAAACATTTTAACAAAATAAACAAAAACGAAGATGTCAGCGACTGACAGGTGGTCTCCCCCCATATATTTCGCATGTGTTTTAGGCCTATGGAAAACATAAGTACTCTCAAAGTTCCGGAGGACGAACGAAAGATCTAGTTTGGCTTTCACTGCTGTACGTAGGCTACGCAGTGCATTTCGTTCGATGTGTTCAAGTAAAACTAGTACGGAACACAGAAAGATCGAATGTGCGAGAGATCCAAAGATGGACGCATCCGCTGAATACTTCCTGCTAACTCAGCATTAATCATATCTGCGACCGACGATCCAGCAGATTCTATGTTGTGATATGGTTTTACAATGGTTAGAATGAAGTTCAGCCGGATGATTTTGTTCTGTGTGTGTGTTCTGAATTTAGATGCAGGTAGACGCTAGCACAATTTAAGTCACCGTGATTTGTAAAGTTGTCAGGGAAAAAAATTACGCTGTATCTGCGTCAGCCGCGTGTGTTTACTGTTAGTTTACACTGCATGCACACGTACCACTTGAGGTCTTTTTTTTTTTTTTTCACAAGAAAGCGAAAAAAAAAATGTTTGTTTTTCAACAAGAATACCAAAAGAAGTATTTCCCCGTTTATATTTGTCTGTTATTTGAACAATTCGGCGCAGAACACAATTGCATGCTTTTGTGATCGCTTTCCACTTTCCGCCATGCTGTCACTATAGGGGCCAGATCTAGGATGCGCGCTAATGCGGGCAGACAACTCTTCGCGTTGTCCCGCTATATGTCTCTCTTACGAGGGCAGGAGTGACGCGTCTTTCTGATTCCAAGGTCTTTGCATAATGTGTGTGTGTGTGTGTAGGGGGAGGGGGGTGCGTGCGTCCGCGGGCAAGCGCGCGTCTAAGGCGAGAGAGAGAGAGAGGGGGTCTCTTCTCCGATACCAGTAAGCAATCGTCTGTCAGTCAGGTCTGCGGGAAGTAACTCTGTCAAAGGGGAACGACTTTATTACAAGAATTCATTCACCCATGTAGAACCTCGCATACGCCAACAAGTTGTGACGTCAACCAGCTAGGCGAGCTCACACGACCTCATGTGTTTGGGTTTTTGCAAGTGCATAGAGGCACGATAAGGGTTTTCAGTACTTTCTTTATGTCAGCATGCTTGATGTCACAGAGCTTGCGTTCCGGCGTGTGCGCGCGGGCTGCATACATGACACAACGACTACGACTGTGACTACAGCAGGTCATTGAATGGAAACAACATATTGGGCTGGTGGCCATCTTGTTTTTTTTAACGGGGGGGGGGGGGGGGGTTATTTTGATTTAAATCCACAATTTATGGCACACCGGCGTTTAATTTAACATTAACGGCGCTACTCGTAAACGGTGACTGAGCTAGTTGGAAACGCGTTACTCAATAGCGTTTGTCACAATGACAGCTTACAGTTATTTTGAGCAACTCAGTCACGAAAAGAATCGTGTCGTGCAACGAACTGCATTGCGCACGTACGCGAGATCGAAAACGTTGCTGTTTCGAGTAAAGAATTTGGTCAGGTCTTCTCACATTTTCAGTGCAGTCATTACGTCATTTGGTGTTGATCGACGATTTCAGCAACATTGCTCACGTAATCGTTCTGACGCTAGTATCTGTCTGTATCATCCATAGCGGCCTCTTTTTCTTTGATCTGTCCTGCGGAATAAGTGTCCGTATTGTACTAGTACTTGAGAAATCATGTGACACAGAGCACGACATCACATGACAATCAGGCATGATTCCCTGCAAAAAGGTTCTTTCTTTCAGACAGAAAGAACACAGATACAGTCTTTTGGGGGGAAAAAATAGCCATCGATGAGCAAGTGCATGTGTTACTACTCTTCGGGGAGAACTCGCACCCTATGTCAACATCATAGACGACGAAACATTTTGACTCGGCATGTCGGTGTTTCCGACTTCATAAACTCGTTGTTCAAGTACAAAACAACAGAAGCCTGTACCTAGCAAGCACTCCTTACTCACATTTCGGACAGTTTTAAACAGCACTTATCAAAAGTCGTTCTCATAAAGTTCCATCGAAGCTGGCGTCTCGCCCATATGTATGTATGCTGTTTACTGATTTACCGACCGTGGCAAGCCGGACGCAAATCCTGCTGCTCAAGTTCGAGACGGCAGCAGACTTGATCTACCGAACGCTGCGCTCTCAAATCAAAAGCAATTTCAATGCTAGGAAACCCAAAAACCTGTGACATAAAGCTGAACACTGAGAATCGACTAAGTCGGTCGTCAGCTATCGGCGCAGAGAATGGCAGCGGATTCGTGGTCTAGATAGATCGATTGAACAGAAGCATCAATTCTTGAATCGTTTGAATCATGCATTCAGTTATAGAGTGTAGCTGCTGGGGGAAGGACACTTTAATCGGTGTACATGTACTACAAATATTAGAATAAATATTTAGAAAGCATCATACTTCGTGAAGAATCGACAGGAAGACTCCCGCTTGAACGGGCCCTAATCGTGCAAAGCGTGAACAAACTGAGCTGTCCTTGATCGGATTCGCATTCACCTCGCAAATGTACGTGTCCTTGAAAGCGTTAGCATGTTTGTTTTAGTCTTAAATCGAAGTTTAAAACTTTTTTGTTTGGATTTGAGTTCATGAGTGAATTGACACCGTCTTGCCAGCATAAAAAGGCGCACTTTATTCTGTCGGCATAGTGCTCTGTCGACGTACAAACTGGTTCGTCTGCTATGTGCAGCCGCTGTCGACTGTCAGTTTTTACCAGGATAAACGTTTAAAATGTACCATAAATTGGCCCAAAAAAGGATGATAAAACATTTACACCCCATCAAGCTGTGGGATACCGACGAGTATTTTGATCCAAGACGCAATCAACCCTTCGCTAAAGCTCAGGGTTGATTTGCGTCTTAGATCAAAATACTCGTCGGTATACGATATACACTGTATTATTATTATTATTATCATCATCATCATCCATGTGCCAGAACATTTAATAATTCAAAATAAAAACACGTCATGATATGATGATATTTAATAAACACACGAGTAATGAAGAATGTTTTTCCTATTCCTTATACAGTCAAACACGCATAAGCCGAACTCGCCCGGGGAATGGAAAATCGTTTCGCATATCCGAGTTTCTGCATATCCGAGTTCGGATAAGCCAAACCTTTCCCGAAAAATCACACTGCAGTTCGGCTTAACCGAGTTTTTTTCAGGATAAGTTGTAAAATCACTTGGAATGTTTGTAAATTTTTTTTTTTTTTTTTTTTTAAGAGAATAATTATCTTTGCTTTCCTTTGCAACTGAAACATCGAATTGATAATTTTGCGAATGTTTGTAGACGTGTATGCTGCTTTTATATGGGCAAATGTATGCTATATGTATATGCAAATATGTATAATGGCAACGGTCTGAGAGAGACACGGGTCGAGCTTATTGATTCCTGAGACTAGTAACACAGACAAAACTTTCTCAGTCTCTCTCTATCTCTCTCTCTCTCTCTCTCTGTGTGCGTGCGTGCGTGTGTGTGTGTGTGTGTGTGTGTGTGTGTGTGTGTGTGTGTGTGAGACGTACACTAAACTAATCCTCAAATACAAATGAATCAACCATGTGTGTGTTTCAGAAGAAGAGGAAACTTCAATGATGGCAATTGTAATTCCTGTTATACTGGCAGTAGCCGTGCTGGCCGCGGTCGCCGTTACAGTGTTTGTGTTAAGAAGACGCGGTCACAAGTAAGACAAACGCAATAGTCCGCTATCGCAATTTGTTTTCTTGTTATCCCGTTTTTTGTGACAAAATATCTTCCACCCACACTTCATGAAATATGCTCGTATATGAAAGATGTGTACACGACTGAAATATGTGAAAGAACAAAAGCGTTATAGCTACAGAAATTGAAATCCGTAGTTTTGGGCAAGCTGTGGTATGTCATTTGTTTAGTATGACGAGATCGATTTTGGAAATGACTGTCACGTAGACGCGGTACGTTTTAGGGAACTTTTTTTCTCATACAGATGCCTGGAATCAAGAAACGGGCCAAACTATTCAGTATTTCTTCACTTTCACAATGTCTTCCTATGCTCGGAAATATTTAGAATGTTGCCCTGAGAAAACTATTTCACCTGAAGAAAACACTGGATGGCTTATGAACACATTATTTGTGATAATGTGATTATCTACATCGGTGAACCTGTGCAATATTTTACTACAGGTTTCCATACTGTAAGCGCATCTCTACGGATGAAGCAATGGTGCAAATGACAACTCAAAAGAAAAAGATGAAACACAGGAAAGCTTGATTAACAAATCATCAGACGCCAGAACAGCTAACCAAAGAAACCAACAACACGACAAGAGTGCTGCAAGGTGCACGGAAATAAACAAAGAACCTGATGGAGAAATAAGCTCACAAGATGCCAAGGACAACCAAACAGACACAAAAACAAGTGGAGACCAAGCTAGGAATCCTGAGAATCTACAGAAGAAAGTTCCATCAAGACCGTCAGCTCAGCCAAATACAGTATACGCCGGTTATAAGAAACTCGAGGGTTTCTTATATCCGAGTTTTCTTATATCTGAAAGTCGGATATAAGAAAGTATTTTGAAAAAATATTTCTTATAACCGAGTTCAGTGAAAAAAGGTTTAAAACATTTCTTTTTTCTCAGTTCGTGTATGTTTTGCATTAAATTAAGAAATATCTGGTTTCTCTTAAAGACCTGCACAGAATATATATGTGTAGAGTTAATATACACCAGTGCGCTTGTGTCCTTCAATGTCAGATTTTTTTGTTTGAACATGAAAATACTGTTTTTGCTTCCCAACTGTAGCGCTGGCGGTCATGTGGTAAGAAAAAAACAAAACAAAAAGAAAAAAAAAAACAACCAAACCAACCAACCAAACAAACAAACAAACAAAAAAGAACTAAGGGGAGAGAGAGAGAGAGAGAGAGAGAATTCCCTTGTATTTATAGGATATATTAAAAGTGCATTATGTATCAACTTTTGATCTATAAAACACTCGTCCCATTAGAGTATGATATGCGATGCTTTCCGTGTCTAATTTGGCTGAAAAAAGCTGCAAATTAGCTTTTTTTCTGTTGGGAGGGGGAAGGGGGATGGAGGAAAGATGGACCACGTATATTGTCAAAGAAAGGAATTGATCAACAGTTAGTCTAATACTGATAGTTTTATTCTCCTTAACGCGAGCCCTGTAGACAGAGACAGACGGCATACAGAGAGAGAGAGAAAGACTGAGCTCCCAATCAGGCAAAAAAAAAAAAAAAAAAAACCCAAAATAATAATAAAAACAACATATAACAATAGAACAACAAAAATGCATCTCGTGTTTTTTCTTCAGTCTTGCCAACATTCAATTTTGCACGGAACACAATGGTAAAGAACCAATTCAAGAAAAGAAAATCATGCGCCATTATGTGCCTGTCCTAAGTGACGTCAGACCTGACCTATTTTCTTAGAATGAGTGAAATTTTCTTGGAAATGTACTTTCGGTTTCTTACAATGAGTGAAATTTTCTTGGAAATGTATTTTCGGTTTCTTATATCCGAGTTTTTGTATCAAGCGGGACAAGAAATTTGCTTTCCCAAAACCGAGTTTTCTTATAAGCGAGTTTCTTGTATCCGAGTTTTTGTAATACATAATGAAGAAGAGTTTGGCCGGGGGAAAAAAATTCGTTGGCAATAACCGAGTTTTCTTATATCCGAGTTGCTTATATCCGGCGTCCACTGTAAGACCAAGCAGTTGTTGAGTGCCTGCCGCAGTAATGATGTTGAAAAAGTAAAGCGGCTTATCGAGGTCGACCGTGTCTTTGTCAACAGTAATGACGGGGAAACCCCACTTCATGTCGCAATTCAAGGCGGACATGAAGAACTAATGGTGTTTCTCCTAGTAAAACGGGCCGATGTTGAGGCGAGAGACAATAAGGGTTTTACTCCTCTACAGGGCTCGCGTTAAGGAGAATAAAACTATCAGTATTAGACTAACTGTTGATCAATTCCTTTCTTTGACAATATACGTGGTCCATCTTTCCTCCATCCCCCTTCCCCCTCCCAACAGGAAAGAAAGCTAATTTGCAGCTTTTTTCAGCCAAATTAGACACGGAAAGCATCGCATATCATACTCTAATGGGACGAGTGTTTTATAGATCAAAAGTTGATACATAATGCACTTTTAATATATCCTATAAATACAAGGGAATTCTCTCTCTCTCTCTCTCTCTCTCCCCTTAGTTCTTTTTTGTTTGTTTGTTTGGTTGGTTGGTTGGTTGGTTGGTTGGTTTTGTTGTTTTGTTTTTTTTCTTTTTGTTTTGTTTTTTTCTTACCACATGACCGCCAGCGCTACAGTTGGGAAGCAAAAACAGTATTTTCATGTTCAAACAAAAAAATCTGACATTGAAGGACACAAGCGCACTGGTGTATATTAACTCTACACATATATATTCTGTGCAGGTCTTTAAGAGAAACCAGATATTTCTTAATTTAATGCAAAACATACACGAACTGAGAAAAAAGAAATGTTTTAAACCTTTTTTCACTGAACTCGGTTATAAGAAATATTTTTCAAAATACTTTCTTATATCCGACTTTCAGATATAAGAAAACTCGGATATAAGAAACCCTCGAGTTTCTTATAACCGGCGTATACTGTATTTGGCTGAGCTGACGGTCTTGATGGAACTTTCTTCTGTCGATGCTCAGGATTACTAGCTTGGTCTTCACTTGTTTTTGTGTCTGTTTGGTTGTCCTCGGCATCTTGTTTGCTTATTTCTCCATCAGGTTCTTTGTTTATTTCCGTGCACCTTGCAGCACTCTTGCCGTGTTGTTGGTTTCTTTGGTTAGCTGTTCTGGCGTCTGATGATTTGTTAATCAAGCTTTCCTGTGTTTCATCTTTTTCTTTTGAGTTGTCATTTGCACCATTGCTTCATCCGTAGAGATGCGCTTACAGTATGGAAACCTGTAGTAAAATAGTGCACAGGTTCACCGATGTAGATAATCACATTATCACAAATAATGTGTTCATAAGCCATCCAGTGTTTTCTTCAGGTGAAATAGTTTTCTCAGGGCAACATTCTAAATATTTCCGAGCATAGGAAGACATTGTGAAAGTGAAGAAATACTGAATAGTTTGGCCCGTTTCTTGATTCCAGGCATCTGTATGAGAAAAAAAGTTCCCTAAAACGTACCGCGTCTACGTGACAGTCATTTCCAAAATCGATCTCGTCATACTAAACAAATGACATACCACAGCTTGCCCAAAACTACGGATTTCAATTTCTGTAGCTATAACGCTTTTGTTCTTTCACATATTTCAGTCGTGTACACATCTTTCATATACGAGCATATTTCATGAAGTGTGGGTGGAAGATATTTTGTCACAAAAAACGGGATAACAAGAAAACAAATTGCGATAGCGGACTATTGCGTTTGTCTTACTTGTGACCGCGTCTTCTTAACACAAACACTGTAACGGCGACCGCGGCCAGCACGGCTACTGCCAGTATAACAGGAATTACAATTGCCATCATTGAAGTTTCCTCTTCTTCTGAAACACACACATGGTTGATGCATTTGTATTTGAGGATTAGTTTAGTGTACGTCTCACACACACACACACACACACACACACACACACACACACACACACACACGCACGCACACAGAGAGAGAGAGAGAGAGAGAGAGAGATAGAGAGAGACTGAGAAAGTTTTGTCTGTGTTACTAGTCTCAGGAATCAATAAGCTCGACCCGTGTCTCTCTCAGACCGTTGCCATTATACATATTTGCATATACATATAGCATACATTTGCCCATATAAAAGCAGCATACACGTCTACAAACATTCGCAAAATTATCAATTCGATGTTTCAGTTGCAAAGGAAAGCAAAGATAATTATTCTCTTAAAAAAAAAAAAAAAAAAATTTACAAACATTCCAAGTGATTTTACAACTTATCCTGAAAAAAAACTCGGTTAAGCCGAACTGCAGTGTGATTTTTCGGGAAAGGTTTGGCTTATCCGAACTCGGATATGCAGAAACTCGGATATGCGAAACGATTTTCCATTCCCCGGGCGAGTTCGGCTTATGCGTGTTTGACTGTATAAGGAATAGGAAAAACATTCTTCATTACTCGTGTGTTTATTAAATATCATCATATCATGACGTGTTTTTATTTTGAATTATTAAATGTTCTGGCACATGGATGATGATGATGATAATAATAATAATAATACAGTGTATATCGTATACCGACGAGTATTTTGATCTAAGACGCAAATCAACCCTGAGCTTTAGCGAAGGGTTGATTGCGTCTTGGATCAAAATACTCGTCGGTATCCCACAGCTTGATGGGGTGTAAATGTTTTATCATCCTTTTTTGGGCCAATTTATGGTACATTTTAAACGTTTATCCTGGTAAAAACTGACAGTCGACAGCGGCTGCACATAGCAGACGAACCAGTTTGTACGTCGACAGAGCACTATGCCGACAGAATAAAGTGCGCCTTTTTATGCTGGCAAGACGGTGTCAATTCACTCATGAACTCAAATCCAAACAAAAAAGTTTTAAACTTCGATTTAAGACTAAAACAAACATGCTAACGCTTTCAAGGACACGTACATTTGCGAGGTGAATGCGAATCCGATCAAGGACAGCTCAGTTTGTTCACGCTTTGCACGATTAGGGCCCGTTCAAGCGGGAGTCTTCCTGTCGATTCTTCACGAAGTATGATGCTTTCTAAATATTTATTCTAATATTTGTAGTACATGTACACCGATTAAAGTGTCCTTCCCCCAGCAGCTACACTCTATAACTGAATGCATGATTCAAACGATTCAAGAATTGATGCTTCTGTTCAATCGATCTATCTAGACCACGAATCCGCTGCCATTCTCTGCGCCGATAGCTGACGACCGACTTAGTCGATTCTCAGTGTTCAGCTTTATGTCACAGGTTTTTGGGTTTCCTAGCATTGAAATTGCTTTTGATTTGAGAGCGCAGCGTTCGGTAGATCAAGTCTGCTGCCGTCTCGAACTTGAGCAGCAGGATTTGCGTCCGGCTTGCCACGGTCGGTAAATCAGTAAACAGCATACATACATGTGGGCGAGACGCCAGCTTCGATGGAACTTTATGAGAACGACTTTTGATAAGTGCTGTTTAAAACTGTCCGAAATGTGAGTAAGGAGTGCTTGCTAGGTACAGGCTACTGTTGTTTTGTACTTGAACAACGAGTTTATGAAGTCGGAAACACCGACATGCCGAGTCAAAATGTTTCGTCGTCTATGATGTTGACATAGGGTGCGAGTTCTCCCCGAAGAGTAGTAACACATGCACTTGCTCATCGGTGGCTATTTTTTCCCCCCAAAAGACTGTATCTGTGTTCTTTCTGTCTGAAAGAAAGAACCTTTTTGCAGGGAATCATGCCTGATTGTCATGTGATGTCGTGCTCATGATTTCTCAAGTACTAGTACAATACGGACATTTATTCCGCAGGACAGATCAAAGAAAAAGAGGCCGCTATGGATGATACAGACAGATACTAGCGTCAGAACGATTACGTGAGCGATGTTGCTGAAATCGTCGATCAACACCAAATGGCGTAATGACTGCACAGAAAATGTGAGAAGACCTGACCAAATTGCTTACAGAAATAAATCTGTGAGGCGCCATTTGCTCGTTGCTGAACAGTACATGTATCGCCGCAATGTTTGTGCGTTTGGCACGTACGAAACTGCTCTGAAGGTGCCATCTCAGTTTATTAAACCTACCTTAATGATTAACCTTAGGTCTTAAAGCCGAGTTCTTGCGTAAAGCTAAGTTGTAAAACCAAGATTCGGCTTTGTTGCATTGCACAGATACTAAACGGTTTAGTGCAAACGTCGCTCCATGTGAAATCGGGAAATGGCCGGTTCCCGCTGGAAATTTTCCCTTGGCTTCTTTGGTATAGGCATGTACGTACGTGAAATGTTTCCTTCATTGTCTGGGCAGTTTGCCGTGTTCATCTGCGAAACGTTTGCGCCATTTCTGTGCGTTATCTTATCGTTTGCTTGCTCCAGAGTTCTATCAGTATCGCTATGCTGACACAGCTACCTGCCGCTGCAGAAATGATCTCAGTAGCAGACGACTTCCCGTTTGGCGAATCTTTTCTTAGATTTGCAAGGTCTGTGTCCACAAATCGGCAAAAAAATCGGTCTGCATAGGCGCATGTTGATATTTAGTGATAGTCATAAATGATTTCAAATCAGTTACGTACCGTTTGCACGTAATCTTCGGCTGTGCTATATCCAATACGATTTCACGGCTTCGCAGCAGTAGACGGAAGTCAAGCGCTCATCGGACCGCACCTGATTGGCTGGTTTACCGCAATCTCGAGAGCAGTGGAATTTTTAAGCCTAATAGGCTTTAGATAGGGACTCGGGCATTGTTTACGTGAGACACCTTTTGTTTACCAAAATATCAACGACCTTTCCCTTGGAGGTACATCAAGGGCTACCCCACGGCCCTCAGCCAATCGCTGTATAAGAACGAAAATGAAATGAAAACAACAACAATTATCGTCCTAATACTAATAGACATTGATAAGACCTATGCATACATAACATTTTGAATGATCTTGACTCAAGCTCAAGGTCATTAAAGCTGTTTGTTGTGAATTTCAACAAACCGTTTTCAGAGAAACTACAAATACTATTGCAGGGGCGCCGGAAGATGTTGGGGGGAGGGGGGGCAGAATCTCAGAGGGGGGAAAGGTCAGAGCCAGTGAAAGGAAGGACGTTGCCCGAAGAAAGTGAAAAGCGGGGGGGGGGGGGGGGGGGGGCACGGCGGCGTTCAGATGCTGCGCAGACAAAAACCTTTCCGAACCAGGGAGCCAGTGAAAGGAAGGACGTTGCCCGAAAGTGAAAAGCGGGGGGGGGGGGGGGGAGGGGGGTTGAAAGTGATTATCAGACGACTTTCTGCCAAGTCGTTTTCATATTTCATGCAACGGCTAAACTGAGTTCTCTGTTGGGTGGGATGAGGGAGAGAGCAGGAAGAGGGGGAGGGGGGGGGGGGCAAGACCATGGCTTTGCCCCCCCCCCCCCCTCTTGCCATAGTCTCCTGATTTTCCGGGGGGGGGGGGGCAAAAAGATACTCTTGCCCCCCCCCCCCCCCTGCTTGGGTACAGGGGGGATGGGGGGCAGCTGCCCCCCCTGCCCTCCCCCCGGTTCCGGCGCCCCTGTATTGTTTTCGCACTCCTCGCAAATCTAACAAAAGATCCGCCAAACAAG
>JACVVK020000299.1:562500-607500 GCA_018292915.2 Batillaria attramentaria | reverse complement strand
TCTGCAGCTGTCACGGATAATGAGGCGAGACACGCTTGTCTTCAATGGCAAAGATGACGAGTGCAAAGCTAACCGCCACGCTCTGTACATGCAGTTCATCATGTGGAGGCATGGCCTAGGTGCAGGAGACAGGCGGGTCATCCCGTCGTGTGTAGGCGATTCTGGGTCACTACTGATCCTCACCCTATCAACCACTACACAGGGTTCATAATAATAATAAAATAATAATACATAGCTTTTATAAAGGGCCGTTCTCCAACTTCAAGGACTCGCTGCGCATTACAGCACACACACACACACACACACACACACACACACACACACACACACGCGCGCGCATCCCCTCGGCATACATACAATTTGGCAGTGCAAAGAACTCATGATGCACACAGGCTTCATCCCATCGAGGCAGAACTAGACTGTTGGTTTGAACACTAACTTCACTGATGTTGCTTGTTTCTGCCATTTCCATGTCCCAGCTTACATGCTGCATATAGTGATATACACACCTTAGTAATGGAGCACCATGTTGGTAGCACTAATAATCACTCATGTTCATAGAAATGTAATAAATGCTGACCACATGGGTGGTATCGTCGAGGTTTGTGTTTAGTTTTGTTTTTCTCTCTCCCTCTGTCTTCAAGGAACTAAAAGGAGAGTGCTGACTGTAGACTTTCTGCATCAATCTTGAGCAGTATATGTAGATGAACTTTATATCAAAAGCCTTGTGTCCTTGTAAAAGTGGACCCGAAGAATAATGGACAAAAAGAGCAAACACTTTTCTTTCAGGTGTACACGTGTATTATTTATGTAACACTAAAAGTGAGAAAATACCCCCTTTTGTCTTTGAGTTCCTTCATACTTGCGAAGAAAAAAAAGAAGACGGATATGACTTTGGTTATTTGGTTATGTATTTTATTTTTATTTTTTTTTTTTTTTGAGAAGCAAAAACAAACAATGTTGAGAGTCTTTTGGTCTGCTGTCCTCGATTCTCAAAGCGAAGGTCATTGGCGCTGTAAATGAGGTCACCCAACCAACAGATGAGATTTTTTTCTTGAAAGTATTTTGTTAAATTCCAGAAGAAAATCTCAAGCAGTGATACAATTACTAATTTACATGGTTACAATACGAATTTCAGGCATATTTGACTTTGAAACTAATCGGTTAATTGATCACTGAACTAAGCGAAGAATGAGTGGTGATGAGCGAAGAAGATGTAATGTAGCAGTAGTGAGAGAAGAATGATCGGTTGGTCAGTTGTCCACTACTTTTATTAATTGTCTGACCAATCAGATCTTTTTAGACAAATGGCTATCCTTAGACACAACAATGCTTTTCAATAAAACTAGTTTTTCCTTTACTTTTCTAAGACTCAACTGAACAAAACCGAAATCAAACAACTCGTAACTCAAATCCGATCCGTGTTTCCGTCAGTTGCTTATTGTAGCACACACACACACACACACACACACACACACACACACACACACACATATCCCGCACTTGGTGAATTTCGATAGAATTTCACACAAAACAATATGGCTGCCTTCGGCGCCACTGACACAAATCTAAGCAAAGGAAAACACGTTGTTTAAGCTTCTACAAAATGCATGACTGTTTGCTGATGGAAACACATAATCACAATACTGCTACTACGTCTATGGGTACTTTGCAAACGCTGTCATCAATGAGAAGGATCAGAAAGTTACAAAATTCGTTCTCTGTGTACACGTGGCATCAGACTAGCGTTACTTGAAGGAGCCCAGAGTATCTGAGCTAAAACGTAAGCTTGATAAAAAAAATTTCCTATGTATGTTCCTATCTCCAATATTTACCAATATCCTTTTAATAATTTTAGAGTGTCTGGCAATGAGGATGAAGATCAAACCCAATTCAGAACTACCAAAGAAATAGAAATGAATTTCAGTAACACTTTGAACAGTGGAACATTCAACATAACCATTTGCTTACAATATGTACAAAAGTCATGCACAAACACAGAAGTAGATTTTAGGAGGTAGCACAGCGTATGCAGTATGATGACAATACTGATGTACAGCACAAAATTAATATGCACAACTGTAAGGCTTTGGAAAATGAGCAAAAGCAGAATGCACAAGTTCATTTCTGAAAGCGTGACACTTCGGACTGCACAAGTTGTTTTGATGGTGGAGGTTCTACAGGCGCCAGTGTAGTTGAAATCCTCCAAAGGTCTGAGGCCTCTAACTGCTGTTTTCGCCGCATGCCCTGTCTGTCGGCTAGCCTCATTTTCACAGCTGAAAGTTCGAGGTCCCGAATGTGTGGGTATGTCTTCCTCTCCTTCTCTGGGAAGACCATCTCCGTGTCTTCTTGCTAAAGCATCTGTGGTATCTGAAAAAAAACATAGGAATTATTTCTTGTCAACTGCTAGTGCTGTCACGATGGAATTCAGTTAGATACTCTGTGTTACACACACACACACACACACACACACACACACACACACACACACACACACACACACATATATATATATATATATATATATATATATGTATATGCATTTTTTTCGGGGGTGGGGGGGTGGGGGGTGGGAATCATACCTCGCATGTTCGATTTCGCTTCTTCGGGAGCTATGTTTTCACTGACTGTGAAGTCATAGCTTTCGTCTCGGCCACCAGCTTGAGGCGCTGGTTGGTGGCTATTTTTAGATTCTTACTCGCCGAGTAGGCCGGACGGAAAAGGAGGGTAGGTTCAAAGAAAGTAGTGTTTGTCTAATACTAAAAGCTGCAAAGTCACAAAAACGGCCGCGATGGCAAAATGAAACATCCCTCTATTTGGAAAAAAAAGCCTTAGACCTTCGCTAACGGCAGTTCCCCCCCCCCCCCCCCCCCGAGCCTCCGTTACGAATATAGGGCCTTTAAGCTCATTTTCAAAATCGAGCTTAAGCTAAGGCCGGCTTGATAGCAACGTCGTCCCAAACGATACCACCAAAGGCCGGGCGCGCTCGTGTACACAAAAAGAATCCAGACAATCGAAATTGCACCAGCCGTTAGGCCCGTCCAAGATACTTCGATAAATTCATATTGTCAACTCTCTTTGCGATAACTATGTATTGTAACTAAAGGGTTTTGCTGTTGTTGTTGTTGTTGATGTTGTTTGCAAGCTAGTTAGTCAGCGATCGCTCTGTTCTTAAGGAATCTAGATGTAGACGATTTTTACTTTCAGCCACTCAGATCGCAGTGAATGAAACACACCCAGAAAAGCGAAGTTCACTTCCCCTGAAAAGGCGAAGACCGTTTGGCAAAGATCGACAGTTCTTTGATTCCCTCATTGTAATACTAAGTAACATTATAAATAATAAAGAATACAAACTAAACATGTGAAAAAGGGATGGATCAGGGGCCGCTACGGTCAAGACTGTCCAACCTTACTAAACATCTTTTCTTTGTATGTAGTATTTCAATGCGTATGAAATACCTCTGGATGGGGTTTCTGGGTAAAGTCGATGTCTTCTTTCCATAAACAAACTGATTTGGCATCCATGCCCTCTAACATCAGCCCGAGGTATCCAAAATTTTCTTCTACCTATTTCTACACACGCGCGTGTCTGTTACAGACATCAACCTCAGAATCAAAAGTGCACCCATACACCGCATAATGGACCTTCAATCATACCACAGCAATCAAGGCTACTCCCTCCTGAACACAACAACACGTACAGACAACATAATGGACAGATTAAAGCACATGATCACACAGGAACAGACACCACACATGGCAATACTTGACGCATGCACCAACAACACACCTCTACTACCACGCTTACGCATACCCACACCTACACATACACCTGCATCCACACCTAAATTTGTGCATACATAACCCACATCTACATTTGCACCACCCAAATCCACATATACACTTACACTGCCCTCATTCACATCTGCACCACTCTCAACCAAACCAACACCCTCATCCACACATACACCTGCATCCACACCTAAATCTGTGCACACATAACCCACATCTACATCTGCACCACCCAAATCCACATATACACTTACACTACCCTCACACTCATCCACATCTGCACCACTCTCAACCAAACCACCACCCTCATCCACACATACACCTGCATCCACACCTAAATCTGTGCACACATAACCCACATCTACATCGGCACCATCCCCATCCACATATACACTTACACTACCCTCACACGCATCCACATCTGCACCACTCTCAACCAAACCACCACCCTCATCCAAACATACACCTGAACCTCCCTCATCAAGCAAACCTACACCTACACCACTATCTTCCACATCCGCATCTAAACCACCCTCATCCACACAAATGCACATACCATTCACATCCACATCCACATCCACATCTGCACCCACATCAACCTCATCACACCTCAAATACCCTGCACTAAAACCACGACACCCATACACAACATCCACACACGCCACACCAGACACATCACACAGACCACTCTTACCTTCACCACACTACAGAAAAACATTACAGAAAAACAGCATAAGACATACTTGAATCTAAACCACAATTACTGTCTGCAAGCACATCAAACACGTACTAAACACACCTAACTCAACCCAAACTCAAGAAAATGTCACCTACACCAAACAGCACCGAAATATACTTGAATAAAAACAACAATTACTGTCTACACGTACATCAAACACGCACTAAACATACCTAACTCAACCCAAACACACCAATACAGCCATCACAAGCAGACCCTTTCTCCCGAAATATACATGGAAAGAAAATTACAATTTGACAATTCCACTGTCCACACACGTCCCAAACAAACGCATGCACAAAATCGAACAGTGATCTTTAATTTGTGATGTCATTTTCTTTAAAACTCGTCACTGAAAATCTGACGTATACACGCCCGCCAAACACAGCCATTTTGCAGCAACAACACTAGGTGAGATATTTAATTTCCCTACACTATTTGCTTATTCTCACTTTCACTCATCCTCCATGTTAACATTCCGTTAGTCACGGTATTTCCTAAATATATTTTACCTATTCTTCCCGCTCTGTCTTGACCTAAGGTGGCTGATGAGCCGGTGAAATTCCGGCGAAACGCGTCCCGCTACGGTCAAGACTGTCCAACCTTACTAAACATCTTTTCTTTGTATGTAGTATTTCAATGCGTATGAAATACCTCTGGATGGGGTTTCTGGGTAAAGTCGATGTCTTCTTTCCATAAACAAGCGTTTTGTTGTTTCCATTCTGCTCATGCTCAGTTTAAAAAGCAATCGACATCATTTTATACTGCGCGTGATACGTAACTGTGCACGATTCAATGCTCACTTCACAACAAAAACCACAACCTAACATGCTATTTTTTCACTTCGGAGTTCATCCAAAGCACAACATTGCCACGCAAATCACAAGCGAAAGGACCGGTAAATGGAGATGTGTGCACAATGCAAAGGCTCACTACAATTATAACTGAACAGCATAGAACGCAATTTTTGTCTTCAAAGCTCATTTAAACGACATGGTCGCTATAGAAGCAGCAAACAAAAGGAACAGTCTATTCTGTACGTTGCGGCTGTGTGATTTTAGCTCGAGGCTGCTGTTCGATAATGTCACGTTTGGGCGATATCTTGTACCAGTCACGGTATTCTTCTGCACGTGAAGTGAACTGACCGGACAACAAAACCAGGTGAAATTATGTTCCAGATACTTGAGTATTTTTTGTAACGGAAACGGTTTCCTTCGGCAAATCACAAATCCTAATAAAATCTTCGTGAATAACTGTTGGCGCCAAGATACCGGTTACTGCCAAAGAAGTCCGTACTATACAGACTACTTAGCGGGTCGGCTGGATATTTATGGTCCTTTGATGACCAAAATGAGGCACATTTCTCAGGTGGCTTTGTTACACCGCCTTTAAAAGCAGCTATTCAACACAACCCGACCAAAGCCAACCAAATCAGCTGACCTCGCACGTGCAGGATGAGAAGGTTTGATGATTATCCTGTCTCTCCACCAAAACGGTCATCGGTACTCATCAACATCTTTAACATAATTTCACATGGTTTTGTTGTCCGGTTAGTTCACTTCAGATGAAAAAGGATACTTGCGTGTGCATTGCGATCAGTAAAGCCAACACGTGACATTATCAATCTCCAACCTTGACCTAAAATCAATTTAGATTCTGTGATCGTTTAAAATGTGAACCCTTAATTTGCAGTACAATTTCAATGTGTCTTATCACTTTTTCAATAGGAAAGCTTAATTTTAGTTTTAGAAGTGTATTGGTAATCACGACATGACTTCACTCCGGGGTCAAGAGATGTCACAGACTGTAAGATTATTTGATAGAGGGTCTTGGATTGGTCAAGAGATGTCGTGGGCTGTAGGATTATTTGGTAGAAGGGGAGCCGGGGTGGTCGAATGGTAGAGCGTTGGACTTCTAATGCTCGGGTCGTGAGTTCGATCCCGGCTGGGGCCAAATATTTGTGCTGGCTTTTTCATCGTCGCCCCGTCTTTGATATAACCCTGTGTGTTGGAAAAGGACGTGAAACCCCCAAACACCCACCCACCCTATTTGGTAGCAGGGCTTGGATTGGCCAAGAGATGTCGTGGGCTGTAGAATGATTTTGTAGAGGATCTTAGATTGGTCAAGAAATGTTGTGGGCTGTAGAATGATTTTGTAGAGGATCTTAGATTGGTCAAGAAATGTCGTGGGCTGTAGAATGATTTTGTAGAGGGGCTTCGATTGGTCAGGTGCCTAGGCCTTTTTAGCATTGGATGGTAGAGTTTCTGATAACGATTTCACTATTTACGGATGCGTCATCAGTCAATCGGCAGTCTGCAGTATTCTAATTTTGCAATGCCAGATACTGATTTTTTTCCTCTCGCCACAGAGCCTCATTGGGAGAGGAGAAGCTGTACAGGGCTTACATCACTTCACTGGGCTTGCGAAAGTGGCAATGAGTCTGAAGTAAAGGAGCTGCTGGCGAGAGACGCTGTTGTGAATGCAAACGGGCTTGCATACGTGGCGTCGATTCCGTACTAGAGATGTTGTTGAGTAGAGGTGCTGATGTTAACGCGAAAAAAAAAATAACGCCACTCCTCTCTATTTAGCCCGCAAAGGTGGCCACACAGATGTAATAATGGTGCTTATTCGCCATGTTTGTGGGTTTAACGTCCTTTCAAAACCACATACGGTGATACCAAAGCCAGCACAAATATTTGGAGCTATATTTGATGCCATGGAGGCAGATGAGCCACATCATCGCCTGGTGTTAAAAAAAACTGAGGGAATACCGTGAACATGCTGTGCGTCAGCTATAAGAACGCGTGTACACCACTCGCCAGTGCAAATTTTCAGTGAGTAACTGCGAGTGCTTTACGTCCGAAAAAGTAATAGTAAAGCAACAGAGAGCGAAAGTGTGAGTTATGACTTTTCACATTACGAGTTCACAAAAACACTCCAGTTATGTCACCAGTCAGAGACGCACAGAAAATGCGTCATTACGAACATTTTGAACTCATATGTCATGGCCGGAAGCTCGGTAGCTACAGCCCCCCCCCCCCCCCCCCAAAAAAAAAAAAAAAAAAAAAATCTCATGGTTTCTTTCGTAGTAAACAACTCGAACTAACCATGTAAGCTATGTTTATTATGCGTCAAGGGAGATCGTAAAAGCGGAGATATAGGAGGTGTTCGTGGGGGAAATCACGTCCGGTTTCATGCAGTTTGTGTTGGGGGAAGGGCGTGGGGGGAGGGGGGGGGGGGGCGGCGGATATGTGTTGTAGAATGGAACAGTCACTCATCTCCCCACCCGGGGGTATCTTCACTCGGATGCAGTTTACTGAGATGTGAGCCACGGATCAGAAAGATGAAGAAACTGCAAAAAAAGACGGATAACAGACGAATTGTAGACGTGGGAATAGACGGATACGGCTTGCATGGAGCCCTGCAATAAAATTATCGCACACCTAGCTTGTAGAGTACATTTGTAATGAAAATGGCCTGAACTTCCCGCTAAGGCAGGTATAGAGTAAGAGAACAGTAGCGTGAAGTTGTAAACAGAGCCGGCCGCTTCACTGAGGTGAAACAAAATGGGCGGGCGTCTTTCTGGTGCTATGCCGCTCCAAGTCATGCCACACTCATTCAGACGTTCCGACCGACGTCATAGAACCACGGTTTGAGGTTTCGTTGTTTTTGTTGTTTTGGGTTTTGTTTGTTTGTTTGTTTGTTTGTTTGTTTGTTTGGGTTGTGTTGTTGTTGTTGTTTATTTTTTACTTTGTTGTTTACTTTGTGTTCCAGGCATATCTCTGATGATCCAGGAAAAGCAAGTGAACATGGAGACATTGGATCCAAAAGCAAAAGGGACTTAGAGAAAAGACTCAGTGACATCGAAGATGTTTTCACGGTAGATACTAATCAGCCAGAGGTGAACAGCACAGTGAATGAACCCCTGCTTTCAAACAGCCCTGCACAGGCCGTAACTTTCGCAGATGACGAAACTCCCGCAGATGACGAAAGGCAAGAACCTTCAGCAGAAAATGACGACGACTCGGGATATGTCCTTTTAGCTAACCAAGATCAGGATCCTGGTCGAAACGTGGTTGTGTCCCTTGAGCTGCCGACTCAAGCGGGTGGCGACAACGAACAAAGAGAAGATGAAATATCAGACGAGGACGAGGACGACGGGATAGAGGAGGCACTGGAGATAGCAGACAAAGCTGGTCCCCCGTGTCTAGGAACACCACGGACACGGAGAATCTGGAGGAAACTGAGACCTATCGTCAATGAAATCAAGGAACATGGAGTTGAATTCCTACACCCTGTGCCGGACGAATTCAAGCGACATGGGTGAATGAATTCTTGTAATAAAGTCGTTCCCCTTTGACAGAGTTACTTCCCGCAGACCTGACTGACAGACGATTGCTTACTGGTATCGGAGAAGAGACCCTCTCTCTCTCTCTCTCGCCTTAGACGCGCGCTTGCGCGCGCACGCACGCCCCCCCCCCCCCCCCTACACACACACACACACATTATGCAAAGACCTTGGAATCAGAAAGACGCGTCACTCCTGCCCTCGTAAGAGAGACATATAGCGGGACAACGCGAAGAGTTGTCTGCCCGCATTAGCGCGCATCCTAGATCTGGCCCCTATAGTGACAGTATGGCGGAAAGTGGAAAGCGATCACAAAAGCCGGGCATGCAATTGTGTTCTGCGCCGAATTGTTCAAATAACAGACAAATATAAACGGGGAAATACTTCTTTTGGTATTCCTGTTGAAAAACAAACATTTTTTTTTTTTCGCTTTCTTGTCAAAAAAAAAAAAAAGACCTCAAGTGGTACGTGTGCATGCAGTGTAAACAAACAGTAAACACATGCGGCTGACGCAGATACAGCGTAATTTTTTTTCCCCTGACAACTTTACAAATCACGGTGACTTAAATTGTGCTAGCGTCTACCTGCATCTAAATTCAGAACACACACACACACACACACACACACACACAGAGTTGTCACTCATACGGCGGCAGGTGCGTTCATCGGCACTTGTTCCAGTTCACATACTGTTGGGGGGGAATCTGTAGGTATGTACAGAACTCTTTTCTTAAAAATCAAGAGGTTTGCATGCAGTGTAAACAAACAGCAGTAAACACATGTGGCAGGCGCAGACATCAGGTTTTGGTGTTGTTTTTGCTGTTTTGTTGGCGGTGGTGTGTGTTTTTTTTTTTAACTTTACAAATAACGTTGACTTGAACTGTGCTAGCGGCACGTTGCACTGACACACACACACACACACACACACACACACAGAGAACAAAATCATCCGGCTGAACTTCATTCTAACCATTGTAAAACCATATCACAACATAGAATCTGCTGGATCGTCGGTCGCAGATATGATTCATGCTGAGTTAGCAGGAAGTGTTCAGCGGATGCGTCCATCTTTGGATCTCTCGCACATTCGATCTTTCTGTGTTCCGTACTAGTTTTACTTGAACACATGGAACGAAATGCACTGCGTAGCCTACTTACAGCAGTGAAAGCCAAACTAGATCTTTCGTTCGTCCTCCGAAACTTTGAGAGTACTTATGTTTTCCATAGGCCTAAAACACATGCGAAATATATGGGGGGAGACCACCTGTCAGTCGCTGACATCTTCGTTTTTGTTTATTTTGTTAAAATGTTTTACGGCGGCTAGTGTAGGGTTGGGTCAAACAAACAGACTTTTTACAAGCATGCGGATTCTATACTAAATTTACGCCTGTCACACGTCGTGGATGCGGCGATTTTGGTTTTCACGTGTGATGCTATGTGTTATGTTTGGGAGAAAACATAATCTTGGCTCCAACTTCGATACCGATCTTGGCTCCAACTTCGATATCGTAGGCATACCTACCTCTATTTTTCAAGGGGGAAATCTAGAGAAAGGTTTTCCCGTTCCTGGTGTTCGCTTCTGACAGCAATTCGGCGCTGCACACCATTGCACGCCCGAATTTTTGCGTGGTTTCTGGTTTTCTGCCATACTGCCATTACTGCGTAGATCTGCGGGATGCGCGCTAATGCGCGCAGACAACTCTTACGCGTTGTCCATCAAAGGGAGGTAAGTGAACTATGTTTCCAAGTAGACTCCAGAGTGCAGTCCCTTTTCGGCGGGGCGTGAAAATGTGACTGCTTACACCCAGCGCCATTTTTAAAAATGGCGAATTTTTTTTAGAAAAGCAGAGACTTGTGTGACATATGATTCGATTTGAAACGAAGTCTTGAATATCCGACCACTTTTCGTTTGGGCAAAATCTTTGCCAGCGGACAATTATTGTTGCGCTTTGATGGCACTGTTTACGTGTACACTGATCCAACAGGATGTGATTAAACGGCAAGGGGGTTGCACTCTGACATGCAAGGGTGTTGCACTCTACAGGCAAGTATTATTGCACAGTGCAGACGATCACGTACCTGCCTTGTGGTGGAATAAGAGACGATTACAAAAGCATACACACCCGTGCTCTAGGACTGAATGTAATAATAGATCTGTCCATTCAGACGGAGACATGTTATGTATTTCTCTGATTCAGAAACACGCCTACTTTCACTCTGAAGACAGCCTGCCATCACTTGCGCCACTGAGGATCCCTCTGGGTTCAAAGCTGGTCAAGGATGACATAGTGCGCGACCTTGTGTTTGAGAGCACCGAGACAATTTAGGCCCGTCACGGTAGCGCAGTGAGCGCCATTTCCCCACCGTGCACAGAGGTACTTTCCACTGAAAGACTCTGTGCCCCAGAGAGTGGTTTCCAAGATCTTTGCATTATGCTTCTGAGTGTGAGTCAGTGGCAAAAACGAAACCCACTGAAATTCCCGCTTTCCACATGTCAAGTTGTAGAGATCGCGAAAAGATACTGCATTTCGATGCAAAATAATTTCTAGACCATCCCAGAACATGCTGGTGCAGTAACGTCAGTAGATTACGTCACCTTGGAAAGATATCGAACCTTCCAGTAAGTTGAGAAATGTTCTAGATCTGACCTGTTCAGTACGTAAGCAGCCCTGCAAAGCGTTCTGGGTTCTTCTTCTTTCATGAATTTGTTCTCCGTGCATATTCTGTTCATAAAGTATTGGAGTTGTATTCTGTTGTATCCCGTGTCTTCCCTGCGATTGCACGAAGATGGCGACATAGTAGAAGTAAAATACACCACGTCTCCAAACAGAGGAATTCGGAAAGAAAGTGGGGAGACACCCCCAAGACAAAACAGCATCACGTCAATCAAACATGACGCACTTACTTTACGTCAGTGCGCGTGCGTCTCTTCTTCGATGTTTGTGAGGCGTGTGGCTTGTAGAGGAAATGTGCTGTGAGTACAAATTTTCGGGTCAACTGACGATAACGGCTGCAGTGAATTTTTCTAATTTTTTTTTGTATATTTTTTATGGCACCCCAGGCTCATTATCTATGTAACTCGCAAATCATGTGTGCAATCGTACCTGGATCGGGCCTTCTATTCAACAATCTTGATTCATTTAGAAACCCCAAATTTGAAATCGATCGGTTCAGTATTTTCGGAGAAATAGGCATCTGAACTGGGTTCACATGCAATGTCAACTCAGGCTCGGTTTACATGAAAACTATAAGAGCGACCATTTTCTAGTAGTGGTGACTCTGTTCAGAGTCCGTATTCAAGCTATCTACTGCCAAAAAATTGAGTGATTTAAATAAATATTACGCCTGTACACGAAAGACAACCAACTTGTCTCAAAAGGGCGATAACTCCCAAATCACTTTAGCAATCATCACACGCTTGAATCGTCTAATGTAACATTTTGATATATTTGGATACCCCAAATGTGAAGCCATTCGGTTGAGTATTTTCGAAGAAACGGGCCTGGACACAATTCACACACACACGCACACACATCCGCACAGACGGCACTCACTGAGGAGGAGAAGCGCGTTCGGTGGACCGTACATGTCAGCATCGATGACGCACGTTTTCTTACGTCATTGTCAGAGTTACACTTGCATAATCGTCTCTGCGGGAGATCGGCAGTGACGTGCGTTTGTACCACAGATGCTTGCCCATGAACGTGGAAAATTTAGCCCGTCCTATGATGTTGTTTCCATTACTATGGAAACAACATAAAAACGATTTCTTTGCTCCTTTGAAACACATAGTAGACCCGGGTTGTTTTATACAAGGGCGTGCAGTGTTTTGTTAGAACAGTGTTGTAAACAAATTGGCTGAACCATTTTCCTTTCCCTGGTCAATAACGATTATTCATCCTGGGAAAGTTTTATCGTACCTTGAACTTTGCAATACAGGTTGAACAGGACATCGCTGTATGAGTTATCAGTTAAGACGTTGTTTTAACGTATGGCACATCGATTCAGTTGCTTCAGTCATCACGTGAATTGTGCTGTTGGAACTTGAAATGCACCTACTTTGCTGGTATATAGACAGCACTGGATTCGTCGTGTGTGTGTGTGTGTGTGTGTGTGTGTGTGTGTGTGAGAGAGAGAGAGAGAATGACAATGACAATGATCCTTTATTTTTCAACGGTAAAGCTATTGGCACAGTTACCATTTTCAAACTTGCCGTTGCTACTCTAAATTACAAATGAGAGAAAGAAAGAACAAAACTCAAGCAATCTAAACAAACAAACAAACAAACCAACAAACATAAAACAAGGACAATTACCAAGCAAACAACCAAGTATATAAGCCAAAACGTAACGGAATAAGAAGCTACATCTACGCTCAAACAAATTAAAAGAGAAGTTCAAACAAAGAAAGAAAAAAAACAAGATGGCCACCAGCCCAATATGTTGTTTCCATTCAATGACCTGCTGTAGTCACAGTCGTAGTCGTTGTGTCATGTATGCAGCCCGCGCGCAAACGCCGGAACGCAAGCTCTCTGACATCAAGCATGCTGACATAAAGAAAGTACTGAAAACCCTTATCGTGCCTCTATGCACTTGCAAAAGCCCAAACACATGAGGTCGTGTGAGCTCGCCTAGCTGGTTGACGTCACAAACGTTTTGGCGTATGCGAGGTTCTACATGGGTGAATGAATTCTTGTAATAAAGTCGTTCCCCTTTGACGGAGTTACTTCCCGCAGACCTGACTGACAGACGATTGCTTACTGGTATCGGAGAAGAGACCCTCTCTCTCTCTCTCTCGCCTTAGACGCGCGCTTGCGCGCACGCACGCACCCCCCCCCCCCCCCCCACACACACACACACACATTATGCTTCTGAGTGTGAGTCAGTGACAAAAACGAAACCCACTGAAATTCCCGCTTTCCACATGTCAAGTTGTAGAGATCGCGAAAAGATACTGCATTTCGATGCAAAATAATTTCTAGACCATCCCAGAACATGCTGGTGCAGTAACGTCAGTAGATTACGTCACCTTGGAAAGACATCCAACCTTCCAGTAAGTTGAGGAATGTTCTAGATCTGAGCTGTTCAGTACGTAAGCAGCCCTGCAAAGCGATCTGGGTTCTTCTTCTTTCATGAATTTGTTCTCCGTGCATATTCTGTTCATAAAGTATTGGAGTTGTATTCTGTTGTATCCCGTGTCTTCTCTGCGATTGCATGAAGATGGCGACATAGTAGAAGTAAAATACACCACGTCTCCAAACAGAGGAATTCGGAAAGAAAGTGGCGAGACACCCCCAAGAAAAAAACAGCATCACGTCAATCAAACATGACGCACTTACTTTACGTCAGTGCGCGTGCGTCTCTTCTTCGATGTTTGTGAGGCGTGTGGCTTGCAGAGGAAATGTGCTGTGAGTACAAATTTTCGAGTCAACTGACGATAACGGCTGCAGTGAATTTTTCTATTTTTTTTGTATATTTTTTATGGCACCCCAGGCTCATTATCTATGTATAGTAGGAGCGATTTTGAGATCTAAAGTGTGTTCACCAGCACTTTCATCAGGTACGGCTTACGCCAAAAGTATAATAGCGACAACCTCCAAAATTCACTCAGTTGAGAGTCCGTATTCATGCTACATGTATCTATGTCCAAAAAAATGGAGTGGTTTAGGTAAATATTACGCCTTTAAACTCCAGAAAGCCACTTTTTTTGAAAAGGGCGATAACTCGCAAATCATGTTGGTAATCGTACCTGGATCGGGCCTTCTATTCAACAATCTTGAATCATTTAGAAACCCCAAATTTGAAATCGGTCGGTTAAGTATTTTCGGAGAAATAGGCATCTGAACTGGGTTCACATGCAATGTCAACTCAGGCTCGGTTTACATGAAAACTATAAGAGCGACCATTTTCTAGTAGTGACTCTGTTCAGAGTCCGTATTCAAGCTATCGACTGCCAAAAAACTGAGTGATTTAAATAAATATTACACCTGTACACGAAAGACAACCAACTTGTCTCAAAAGGGCGATAACTCCCAAATCACTTAAGCAATCATCGCACGCTTGGTTCCTCTAATATAACATTTTGATATATTTGGATACCCCAAATTTGAAGCCATTCGGTTGAGTATTTTCGAAGAAACGGGCCTGGACACAATTCACACACACACAGCCGCACGCACGCACATACGCACAGACGGCACTCACTGAGGAGGAGAAGCGCGTTCGGCACACCGTACATGTCAGCATCGATGACGCACGTTTTCTTACGTCATTGTCAGAGTTACACTTGCAAAATCCTCTCTGCGGGAGATCGGCAGTGACGTGCGTTTGTACCACCGATGCTTGCCCATGAACGTGGAAAATTTAGCCCGTCCTATGATGTTTCCATTACTATGGAAACAACATAAAAAAACTATCCTCACACACACACACACACACACACACACACACCAGTACACAGCAGGTGTCATAACGAAACCTGTACATGTCAAGTTGAGCAAAGCCAGTGGGTGGTCAATAAAAAGTGGCGTCGATACTAAGAGATGGGAAGCCGGGCCGTGCATTCTTAAAGTGAGTTGATCTAGGGATCGGAGCAGGAGAGCAAGTACTTGAAGAATTTGTCCTTAAACAGAGACAGCGACATTGACTTTTTGACGGTTGGCGGGATAATGAGAACTTTGTTGTGCATAATGCCATTACTGGGCATTTGAAACGTATGACCGAGCTGTGTTTTCCTCATTCCACGCCTCAGCAAAGAAATCTTGTTTAAAGTTGCGACCAATATGGATAGACGAGAAATTTGTGTTGGGCGTGTTGCCATTAGTTTCACATAATGTGCATTTGAAACGCTATAACCGGGCCGTGTATGACCAATGACATTTCTTTTCAAGGGAAATTGTTCAGCTGTCGTTATAATTTCTTAGACTGACAATCTTTTGTTGGCGTTTTACAAAACACGTCACTGATGTTCTTTATGGGCCCAGCAGTTATATATTTTTTTCGTTGTGCGTGATTGAAAAAAAAAAAAGAAAAAAAAAGAAGCTATTGCCAGGCTTGGCTCAGAGAAGAAAACTGTGTAATGCATTGCCTCACAATCACTTAACAGAAAGCATAAAATTAATATGGAATGACGCCTGCAAACTGTTTATAGATGGTGGATGACCCGAGTCTTTGTCGTCACATTATTGTTCAGGTAAACACGTCAGTAACTCTTTCGCAAATACCGATTTGGATAAAGAAAACACCTGGCAAGGCACCAATACTGTATTCGCTGAAGCGGGGGGGGGGGGGGGGGGGAGGGCGGGACATCTGTCGGTGAAAGTCTGAAGGTTATTCCAAGGACAGCACCTATATGAATAGTGTGCGTCTTTTAGGAGGGACAACAAAGGGAGTGACAGAAAGACAGCTAGACAGACAGAGACAACCAATATCTTGCTGTTTCAGATCTTGAAATATTTCACGGTGTTACGGAACATTTATTTCGCTGAATGCTGGCATGACTTCGTTTCTGAAGCTTTCTTAGGATCTGAAAGGACAGGGATATAATTTGAGAAACGTTTGTGTGAAACCAACGGCAACTCGCACAACAAACTACTTTTGTGTTGTGAGACGCGGGCCCAAAAAAGACGGGGGCCCAATGACATGTTTTCTCGTTTATTTTTCTACAAAAAAAAGTGTGGGGGCCCAATGACATGGAGGCCCAATGAGACGGGGGCCCAAAGAGCAATCCCCGAGCGAATACCTTGCTGTTAAAGATTTGGCAATATTTCACGGCGTTATACGTACGGAACATTTGATTCGGTGAATGCTGGCATGACTGCGTTTCTGAAGCTTTTTTGCGGTCTGAAAGGACAGGGAAATAATTTTAGAAACGTTTGTGTGAAACCAACGGCAATTCGCACAACAAACTAATTCAGTTTTGTCTCGTTTTGGGATACATCATTGCTGAGGACATTTGAACTCAAACGGGCAAACTCAATGTTCACTAGGCCACAAAGAAAGACGACTTTAGTAGGGTTCTTAATGCGAAATAATGGTGGTTATACTCTGGTATGCGGTCACAAATTCAAAGTATCCTACGCATCTCTGCTTCTTATATTAGGAGCGTCAAGTGTACCTTTTATGCTGGCCGAGTGCCAGTCTTTGAGATGCTGTCACTGTGCAGGTGTCTAAGTGGTGTGGTGTCTGACACCACTAAATAATGATTTTCAGCTGTTTCTTTCCATTGATAAAAATTTGTGTTTTTTTTTGTTTGTTTGTTTGTTTGTTTTTGTGTGGCTTTTGTGTTGTTGTTTTCTGCCCCAACTATTCACCAGCTCCAGTGGTGTGTCATCCAGGTCACGTGTGGAAGATACAGAGGGCTCAGAAGCTGGGGCAAGTTGTGTAAATAATCATTAATTGTGCTGTTGTGATAGAGTGTATTTTCACCCTTGGCAGCATTGTATCTGATGAAAATGTTTTAGCTATGTCGCTGCTTTTTTTTTTTTTTTTTATTTGCGTACTTCGAATAAATTATGTATGATTTTGCGGTTTCCTCCAGTGGCGGCAGTAAATACATTAGTAGCTCGAAACTGTTTATATCTTGTCGTACTGGTTGCGCACATATTCAGAAGTAACCTGTGTTGAAATGTATTTCTTTGGTCTTCCAGTCGTTTCGGTTTTGGTGGTGTTGTTTTTGTTGTTGTTTGCTTGTTTTGTTTTGTTTGTTTCTTCTTCTTTTTTTTTTCTTTTTTTTTTTTTTTTTTTGGGGGGGGGGGGGGGGGTATTTCGTCAAAACTTGAATTATTTTCTTCTTTGACAATTTATGCAGGCTGACTGTCCCCAGGTAAGAGTCTTTGTAAAGAGTTCCTTTAGCTGTGCACACCTCGACCGTAGCTTTAAAAAAAAAAAAAAAAAAAAAAAACCAAGACTACAAATTTGCTAAAACTTTTGCTTTCCCTGGTCCATAACGATTACTCACCCTGGGAAAGTTTTATGGTACTTTAAACATTGCCGTAGAGGATGGAAGTTGATCAACTCTTTCTTTGAAATATCTTCCTGTTGAACAGGACTTCGCTATGTGAGTTATCAGTTACGGCGTTGTGTTAACTTATGAAACATCTATTTAGCTGCTTCAGTCATCACGTGAACTGTGCTGCTGGAACTTGAAATGTACCTACTTGGCTAGTTTACTGAAAGCATTAGATTCGCCATGAGAGAGAGAGAGAGAGAGAGAGACTTTGTACCCTGGGGTTGGAAACATTTTAATAACTGCGGAAGATTTAGGCATATTCAAAACCGCAGAGCCCATAAATAAGTTCAGTGACGTGTTTTGTAAAACTCCCCAAAAAGATTATTAGTCTAAGAAATTATAACGACAGCTGAACAATTTCCTTTGGAAAGAAATGTCATTGCTCATACACGGCCCGTTTATAGCATGCCCATTATGTGAAACTAATGGCGAGATGCACAGAAAAAAGAAATGGTATTCCTTGTACACGGCTCGGTTATAGATATTAAATGCCCAGTATTTGAAGCTAATTGCAATGTGCACAACAAAGTTCTCACGTCTAACTTCACTACGCGTGATTGGAAAAAAAAATCATTACTCCCTTCAAAAATATGGTAGTTCTTCGTTGTTTTATACGAGGGCGTGCAGTGTTTTCTTAGAACAGTATTGTGAACAAATTGGCTGAATCTTTTCCTTTCCCTTGTCAGTAACGATTACTCATCCTGGGAAAGTTTTATCGTACTTAAAACATTGCCGATCAGGATGGAAGCTGATCATCTCTTTCTTTGAAATACTTTACTTTCCTGTTGAACATGACATCGCTGTACGAGCTATCAGCTGCTTCAGTGTCACATGAATTGTGCTGTTGTAGCTTGAAATGTACCTACTTGGGTGGTTTACAGACATCATTAGATACGCCGTGAGAGAGAGAGAGAGAGAGAGAGAGAGAGAGAGAGAGAGACTTTGTACCCTGGGATTGGCAACATTTTAATATTTGCTGAAGATTAAATCATAACTGCAGCGCTTATAAAGAACCTTTGTGGCGTGGTTTGTAAAACACAAACAAAAGATTTTTATTCTATGAAATTATAACGACAGCTGAACAATTTCCCTTGAAAAGAAATATTGCTCACACACGGCCCGGTTATAGCGTTTCCAATGCCCCACTATGTGAAACTAATGGCAACATGCACAACACATCTTTATTATCTACTCATACTGGTTGAAACTTTAAAGACAGATTTCTTTGCTTCTTAGACTGTGGAAAGCTTTTGAACGTAACAGAAAAGAAATGGTATTGCTTGTACACGGCTCTGTTATAGATTTAAATGCCCAGTATTTGAAACTAATGGCAATATGCACAACAAAGTTCTCATGTCTTACTTCGTTGTGCGTGATTGAAAGAAAATCTTTCGTCAGGCTTGGTTCACATAAGAAAACTGTGTAATGCATTTCCTCACAATCACTTAACAGAAAGCATGAAATCAATATGGAATGAAGCGTAACAAACACAGTAACGTTTTCACGTGGGGACGGAATTCCGATAGGTTATTTGTATCAATTTAACACGATCGAGAGTTTCAGAGGTCGGATGACTACAAAAATGACGTCAAGTATGTTGACACAAATCACGAGCCCATTCACTTGCCTGGGGCCAGAAGTTGTATGAGTCGTACCAGTCTTGCAAGAATGCCAATTTCTAAATTTGTTCTTTCTCTCTCTCTCTCTCTCTCTTGATTAATTGTAGTAATCTTGTTGTGATGTGCTTTTATTTCAGTATTTGTATGTATATTTCGCTTTCGACTGCCACACAGTATAGACATATTGAGTGTAAAGGGTGTGAGCTCCAGTCAAATTCAGCTGCATATTTCGTAACCCGTTGTGTGGTTTTTATCGTTGCTTATCATGTATATCGAGCAAGGACAGGTAATGTGCTCCTTACTGCCTAAAACTCAGGAACATTCGCCACATACCCCGTACAAAACACAAGGCGATATCCTAACTTTCGTCGCTAATATCACCTCTATCAAATATTCCACAGCGGTCCTTGAACTTGTACATGAGACACTGTTGGTTTGCGTGAACATGTCATGGTTTGTTTTAATATATCGGTTTGTTTGGTGTTCTGTGTGTGTGTGTGTGTGTGTGTGTGTGTGTGTGTGTGTGTGTAGGGAGAGGGAGCGTGTGTGCAAGACTTGAAACTCTCTCTCTCTCTCTCTTCCACACACACACACACACACACCTGCTGAGAAAAGCCATGTTCAGGCAAATCATATCATGTGTGCTCGTCGCACAAAGCACCAGCTACGTAGTCCTTCCCACCACTCGCCTACCGATGACCTTGTCCACCCCTCCCAACACGCCCCGCCCATTGGAGCCAACAAGCCCCGCCCATTGTCGACCTCACTCTATTACGATTCACCTCACTGCCCTACCCTTTTGAGCGGCATTTGGAGAGAGACAGAGAGAGAGAGAGAGAGAGAGAAACTCGGGAAAGTCAGTGCTAGATGGTTGATATCGAAGGACTTGGCAGATCGAGGGTCGTCTGGCTATACATGGGGTCACTGACTGTTCCCCTGAGCAGCGGTACAGATACACGAACAACAGCATGTCATTGTCAGTGCAGTGAGGAAGAATACGAACAGATGGAGGCTTTTTTTCCTAAAATAAATATTTCCTTTTACAGTTATATGGAGAAAATAATGCCCGCTGCAAAGCCAGCGGGGAAGGACGGAGGCATGTGGATTTGTCTCAGAGTGTAAAGCCTGTGACTTGGCAATCATACTGCAAATTAGCACTGGCTAGAACGTTGAGCAATCGTTACCAGCCGTACGCAAGGTTTGGCATACACGTTTTGCTGAAAGGTCTGAGTGACACCAGCATATCATGCTCCGAACCAAACAAAAGCATTTATATAATTTATCTATTTCAAAGGTACAACGGAATAAGTACACACACACACACACACACACACACACACACACACACTGACACACACACACACATTGAGTGTCTTGCAGGAGTGTGCCAGTATTTCAACCATGACACTAATGAAAACATGCGTAACTTTTTCATACAACAGTTGCGTATTGTTCGCTTCGGGGTTTGCTACGCAGAGGGTTTGTGATAGAGTTGTGTGCGTGTGTATAAAAGCGTATAACTTGAGGTTTTATGATTTAGGCGAGGTGGAAGGGGTGGGGATAATGTTATCGGGGGATTTGGGGAGGGGGTGGAGCTGTTGGGATACAATTTTTACAACTGGCAAAATTAATTCTCATCGATATCAGATTTATTAAAATTCTTATTAGAGACTTTTTAATTTCAAAGCACTGTAAACAAGGCCACACGTGTACAGCCATAGGAGTACAATCGTCCACGACTTTGGGTTAAGCACAGTAGTTCACTCAAAGCCTACATTCATGATAAGAAGACGAGACATTTCCGGGTAAGATGAGTGAAACTAGTGCCGAGTATGAAAGCAGGAAGGAAAGTAAGGCTTGACAAGACATTAGGATATAAAATCTACATTTGGTGTCCCCTGTGGTGTCGACATAATGTAGGTCAAATTGGAGAGAATTGAATAATTCTGTCACAGGGTCATGGAATGTGTACTTGCGGTCCATACATACAGCCAACTTCCTATATTCCAATAACAAAAACGGGCATGACTTATGAATACATTTGTCATTTTAATGTAGACAAATCACTATACTCGCGATCGAATGTGCAAATAAACAAAAGACAAAGGTATGTTTGTGTTCGGGTTGATGAAAGCTGATACTGTGATAGGAAGTTATTCAAGGGAATGTCTCTTCTCAAAGGTGATGCAATAATCACACACACACACACACACACACACACACACACACACACTTCGTAAGAAAAACAAAAAATAACACGCACGCGCACACACACACACACACACACACACACACACACACGCGCGCGCGCGCGCGCGCGCGCGCACACCATTGCGACCTCCCCTGTCGTTTAACCTAAATAGAAGGTATGAGACATGCGCACGGGTCTGCGTCACACCTACACGCCCTTACAGGAAACAAGGTCACAAAACATGGGTACCTGTATGGTTTCGTGATCTCTACCGGGATTTGAGAAAGGTGAGTGTGTTTATTTCCGGATTTATCAACATTCTTCGTTTTCTTTGTGGTTTTTGTCGGTGTCTACAACTCGGAGAAAGTCAGACGAGTTAATTTGAATAACAATACAACCACATTCAGTCCACTGCACATGTCTGTATTTTGTTGAACAGTCCGTCATTTGGCCTTGATCTCAACAGGTTTCCTTATGAGCCTATTAGATCGAAACGTTGGTACATAGGAATCACTTCATGTGCGCGTGGGTCGGTGGGTGGGTGGATGTTTGCAGTAACGTCTTTTTTACACCAAAGACAGGCCCAAGAGAAGAAGAAGAAAAAAAAAAAAAAAACCAACACAAACATCATGTTGGTCCCCGCCAGGAATCGACCCGACCATTTCACAGTCCATGTACAAACGTTATACAAGTACATGTTATGCTGCTTGTTTGGAGGACGAGACTTGCTACTCAAATGCGTAATATTCTGAATATTTAATAGATACACGCTAAGTCTTACACAATCATTCTAGTCATTAGGGAAAACCCGAACACATTTGCGTGTGTCAAAGCGTACAGTGCAGATAACCGATGAATGTGCACATACTAAATAGTTGTTTGAATTGGTAATATTTTAATATACAGACCCATACGCTTAAGTCAAACACGCTTAAGTCGAACTTCGGATACGTCGAAGCAAAAAGTTTTTCCCGGCCAAACTTGCTCTTTGTATGACTAAATTTTCCACGGATAAGTCGAACGAGTACTCAAAAACGGATAAGTCAAAACTCGGTTATGTCAAACGGAATCTGCAATTTTAGCCTCGGATAAGTCGTACCAGTCGGCGGCACGGGAATTTCTTTTTGTCCTTCTGATGCATCAGCGCCAAAACACGGCTTGCACGGAGATTTTACATTTTCCGTGCAAATACAGGTTGACAGTGTTATGTGTCCTGTGGGCCTTAGGGCTGGTTGTCTCGGGTGGCAGAACACGAAATTGGCGAGAAACAGGTGCAAGAACAGAGCTAGGCGTGAGATCTGACCCTGTGCCCCTGATCTCTGAGGTTTTCTGTGGCCAGTGTTAAGGAGGTGATTTGCCGTCGGACTAAGTTCGGAGGGTAAGCAGTGAGTTATTCCTGATGTGTGTGTGTGTGTGTGTGTGTGTGTGTGTGTGTGTGTGTGGACCGTGCAAACACAGTCACTCTGTCACAACCCTGTACCCGGGTCCTCGCTTCTCTTGGCTCCTGCGACGACGTCCAAATCGGGCTAATCGAGACCGAGCCGAGCTATGTGATACCTAACAAGGACAAAGGAAAGTGGACAGTTGCGAACAACTTTCAATTCAGTTCAATTCAAAATACAGTCGAACACGCTTAAGTCGAATTCGCAGGGGAAATGGATTTTTGTTCGACGTATCCGAAGTTTGACATCCGTGACGACGGATAAGGTCGAATTTCGACTCTAGCTTCGAGTTAAGCGAGTTCGCCTTTTCACCCCCTGATTCGGTTTGGAAACTGAAATTTATTTTTCCTGATCAACATGAGCTTACTGCTGCTGCGTTGGTATAGTTCGCCCCCTTGTGTCATTTGCACTTGCTGTAAATGCACTGCGACCGTCTAAACAAAATAGAGATTGCACCATTACCACAAGGTAACCCCAACCCTAAATCTAAACCTAACCCTAAACCGATCTAAGCAGGCCAACTCTACTAGATGAGTGTGGATGCGTTTGAATAGTTTGCTCAGTACGGCCCAGGGGTGCGAACTATACTGAGCCTTACTGCTAGGATTTGTTATATTCAATACGCTCGTGTAGGCTGCCATGTCATCGAATCTCCGTAGATGTTTTGTTCACTTTGAGTTCACTTTCAGTTGAGACTATTGGCTTGGTCTTACCATAGTCACACATGCAATGCAGAGGAAGGAGAAAGCCAAGTTTTTTTGTTTGTTTTTTTTCGGATGGCTGTTTCGTTCTGATATAAAAGCTGCCTGGCACCAACCGGTGATAAGTTTCCAGCTTATGTTTTCTTCTTCTTTTCTAGTTTCACTGACTTTTATTCTGCTTGTAAGATCAGCAGCGTCATCTGTGTGTGTGTGTGTGTGTGTGTGTGTGTGTGTGTGTGTGCGCGCGCGCCAAGAGAAGCGAGGATCCGGGTACAGGGTTGTGACAGAGTTGACTGTGTTTGCACGGTCGACTCTGTAAAAATTTGTTCACACTTCGGAAAGCTTTTCGTTGGGAGCTTAGATCTTTAGTACGGCAGTCGGAGACAACATCTCAACTTGAAGGCTAGCTAAGACTATTAAAATTTTACATTAGGACAGACGGCAAGCAAGGGACAAGGCAAGCAGAGGCAAGAACTTGACAAAGAGAGGTTCTGTGTTTGGGAGTTTAACGTCTTCACCACGCATGATATGCGATATCAAAGGGGGGCCTACGAGGAAAAAAAAGCCAACACACCGGCCTCCGTAGTGTAGTGGTTAGCACTTCGGATCATGGACCGGGAGACCCTGGATCGAGTCCCAGCCGAGGCAAGCGGGATTTTTCCTACCTAGGTCGGCTCCTACCTAGAGCGGGTGTGCTATGGACCCAGTGGGGAGGCTGTTGCTACACAGCCGAGTTTCACCCACTTCGCGGGTGCGACTTTGGGGGTGCTTCCCTTGGTATGACACGTCTTATGATGTAGATGATTACACGGCCGGCACCGCAGGTGCCGTAGTTCCCGGGCCTGGTTAATGCCGAGATATTTGTGACAGGAAGCGTGGAATTCGGCCCTGTCCCGCAGTCCAAAACCACCTCCATAGCGTCATCTTACCATCATCCTCATCTCCATCATCATGCATAATAAAAATTGTCCCAGCTTCCGAGCCCTCCGTGGATTCTACCCATTACCTGGGAGGAAAACCACTGGAGCTGGCAACACACACACACACACACACACACACACACACACACACACACACACACACACATATTTGGCCCCATCCGTTATTCCGACTCACGACCAAGCACCGCTGGTTTTGAGAGCACAGTGAACGGTTGAGAGATGATCTTTTAAAGCAGAAATTCGGCAGTCGCTACACATAGGTGGATCACATGAATGTGCCTTTGAAAAAATCAGAAAGCGAGTAGGCCAAGGGAGACTACATTCCCACCCCTTGCCTGTCAGTGCACCTCACTGTACTCAAGATGGCTGCCTAGCGAAATATCAAAACACCTGGGATGACCTAGATTTCTTCAAAATTGAGTATCCGTCGTTTTGCTTGCAGTCTACTTGCAGTCTACAATAAGGTAAGTCGAAAAAAAACTATTCAGTCGAAGTATGCTTGTTTACTGTAGTGTAGCTCTTATTTGCCAGTATTCCTGACGGAGACACAGTTACAAATAAACCTAGATTTCCGACGTAAGTGTTCGCTTATCGACAGCATGAAGCTATCTCCTGTTCCCTGCCTTTCTCGATCTGTCCCTGCGTCCTCCATTTTGAGTGCACGGCGGAGAAAGCCTGTACGGAAAAGAACAAATAGCTACTGTTGTCAAGTCGTCTGCAGTTAATCTCAAGGGGCGCAAACTAATACCGCTAGGATATATAAAACAACCGGCCCCCGTAGTGTAGTGGTTAGCACTTCGGACTATGGACCGGGAGACCCGGGTTCGAGTCCCAGCCGAGGCAAGCGGGATTTTTCATACCTAGGTCGGCTCCTATCCAGAGCGGGTGTGCTATGGGCCCAATGGGGAGGCTGTTGCCACACAGCCGAGCTTCACCCACTTCACGGGTGCGACTTTGGGGGTGCTTCCCTTGGTATGACACGTCTTATGATGTAGATGATTACACGGCCGGCACCGCAGGTGCCGTAGTTCCCGGGCCTGGTTAATGCCGGGATATTTATGACAGGAAGCGTGGAATTCGGCCCTGTCCCGCAGTCCCAAACCACACAGACCTCCATAGCATCACCTTACCATCATCCTCATCTCCATCATCATGCATAATAAAAATTGCCCCAACTTCCGAGCCCTCCGTGGATTCCACTCATTACCAGGGAGGAACACCACTGGAGCCGGCAAAGAGTTGTGGCAGCAAAAAAAAAAAAAAAAAAAAGGATATATAAAACAGCTTAGGAAACATAGTGTTTTGATGGTCTTCATTCTTAAATCCGATACGAACTACTCCTTCGTTTGGAGGAATTTAAATTATTCAAACGGAACACTTTTTTTCATTTCTCTTTGTTGCATTGTACTTTCTCACAGTTCAGATTCTGTTAGTGTATACATCCGAGAAACGACAAATGTGAAATTAACACTACTTTTTCGCTTTTGCAGTGGGCAGAACTCATGGCTGGATACGTCATTCTTGGCGTGTTGACATTATCCACTCTTCAAGTTGCACTGTGTAAGTGTCAGTCTCACAGCGATGAGATCATCCATTGCACCCGCACCCCCACCACATGCAACCTCCATAAAAACAAGTATTAAATTAACAAAAACAGGGAGAAAATTAGAGGTGATTACTTTTTGGTTGTACAGGTACAATGCTTTTTTCGAGGGGCTAGGATAATGATTATATTATGTTTTTTTCGGGTGTGTGTGTGTGTGTGTGTGTGTGTGTGTGTGTGTGTGTGTGTGAAATTAAACCACGGGAAATAGTTCAGTGAACACTTTCCTGGTGTGAGCAATAACTGCCTGATTTACCACGCTAAGTATTGTTTGTTTCTTTGTTTTCTCACATATGTGAAAATGCGGTCATGGCCAAACGACCCTTGTTTGACTTCGTCTTGGTCTTTGTCCTATTGCTAATTCTGCTGTTGCTGATTTTTATTTATTTATTTATTTATTTATTGTGTATATCATAGCTTGATTGCTTGCTTATCTCGTAGCCCTGTATTCCACTTTTGTTTTGCTCGTTTGTGTGTATGTTCGTTGTTGTTGTAGTTTCATTTGTTTTGCTTTTCCGTGTGCTTAATACTCCTGTACTTTTTGTACTACCATTGTGTTTTATACGTAGCTCGTAGTTTAGTGTTCAACGGCAAGTTTGAAAACTGGTTATTGTAACCAACATCTTATACCGTTGTTAAATAAAGCATCAATGTCAAAGTCTCTCTCTCTCTCTCTCTCTCTCTCTCTCTCTCTCTCTCTCTCTCTCTCCTTTTCAACAGGTGCCAAAGCAACGTGCACGGCATCAGAAGGGACAAAAGGTCAACAAGCGACTATTACCTGTCATTTCAAGGGAAACGTCAGTCATGAAAATGACTCCATCACTGTTCACAAACTGGGTGATGGCAAAGTGAACAAAGGTTCGTTTTAGCATGTGTTGTACTCGTAGTTTTGGGCTTGTTATTTCGCTTCGTGTTTGTCTTTCGTTGGTTTCTTTGTTGTGTTTTTGTTGTTGTTTTGTTGGTTTTGTTTGTTTGTTTGTTGTTTTTATTTGTGTTTTTGGCTGTTTCTTGTTTTGTTCTGTTTGTTTGTTTGTTCTGTTTTTTGTTTACTTTTCAATCTTATTTATTTATTTATATACTTTTTTTTTCTTTTTTTTTTGGGGGGGGGGGGAGGTTCTTCTGAAGAGAGCTCGTCCAATGGATTGAAATGGGTTCCATGTATGAACAAACGTCCTTTGTGCAAGGTTTCGGTTATACTACTTTCAGGGTTGCAGTCCTCAAAACGTGTTTATTGATAACTTCGCATGCAACCAATTTCGTTTAGCTATAAGGGACTTCGCTATCAAACTGTATTTTTCTATACTTGTTTAGTTGGCACTGGGTACTTGGCACACACACACAGGTACTCCTTTTCTAAAACATGATAATACTAGTTTTTATTTGCTAAGAGAAAGTAATGTGTTTTGTGAGATCCCCCCCTCCCCCATTGCAAATGGAACAGCTTCAGAGCCAGGTTCCCTGGAAACCCCCTTATGTATTGATTACTATGTTTCAGGAAGTATTCTTGACTGCTTTTGGGAAGACGATGGTCTACAATGCTACAACCAAACTGGATACATGTACGACGTAAAAGATTGGAGGAACCTGACTGTAATAATCCCGGAAGTCACTGAGAAGCATGTGGGTCAATACGTCTGTCAAACGATGCTGTCTGATGCAGACGACCATGTGTCGTGCAAACTCACACTACAAGGTGTGTGTGTGTGTGTGTGTGTGTGTGTGTGTGTGTGTGTGTGTGTGTGTGTGTGTGTGTGTGTGTGTGTGTGTTACAGTGTTTCACTTTGCACTTTTTGTGTGTGTCAAAGGTTCTACAAGTTTTTGTTTTCAATTACTTTACCAATGATAATTATATTTGTTTGTTTGTTACAAAGGGTACCCAAGAAATTATGATGCTATTTCGACTGCTGAAACAAACAACTAAATTTTAAAGCGGACCCCTCGTTGCCCCGTCTTTGATGTCACCTTTGCGTGGTAAAAAAAAGAACGTTAAACGCTCAAACACCAACCCACCCTCCTTTTTGTTTCTGTTCAGTACACATCTTTGCTAAGACAAACTCTGTTCCATATTGATGGCGTGATTGTTAAATAAGAAAGGCAATTCCCCGAAAGCAACAAATCAACTATAAATAAAGACACTTTTTTTTTTTTTTTTTAGAAAAGGGTACCATCTAAAGATATCGTATGTATTTGAATGATTTTGATTATGTGTTTGCTCGTATTCTAATACAGACACATCAGTCCCTGAATGCCGACGTGAATCAGGTACGTATTAATGTATTCGAGTTGTTCGGGTTCGAAGGGGATGTTCTTTTCGACCAATTACCTCTCTCTCTCTCTCTCCGAAGACTTCTCCATTCGGGAAGGCAAGAAAGACTTCACCGATCAGAACGAACTACTTTAGCAAATTTGTTCTGTTTTGGGACACTTCAGGATGTTTTTGTTTGTTTGTTTATATGGTTTGGGGCTCCCTTGTGTAACAAAGGGAGTCTATGTAATAACCCTCCGTCGTCTGTGTGTGTGTGTGTGTGTGTGTCTGTCTGTCTGTCTGTCCACAGTAAACCGTCACTTCACGCGGCGGGGCTGATTTCGCCAAGCTTGCCCACCCCTTTCGCTCTTTCTTTACTCTTATTTCTGCCTCCATCGGTCCATTCACCTGTCTTTTGCTCTCTTAAAATCTCCTCCGGGGGGGGGGGGGGGGGGGGGGGGGGTCAGTAAGCGGGTGTTGACCCTTGGTCCAGTGAGACATCTGAGGGTCGTTTCTGAAGGCCGACTTCACTGGATTCCCCCCACCTGGTCTTCAGCCTGGCGGGCTTTGTTCGCAGCGCCCTGCTGGTGCTGCTGAACACCCTGTCATGTTCAAGACCTTCACAACGCACCCCTCTCTGGTGCGTTGTTTTCCCAAACCGCCTCACGGCGGGGAGGTTCCGTGTTGGAGCGGTCTATTCTCCAACTGCCTCCCACGCATGTTGTCTTCATTGGCAACTAAGGAATTTTCCTTCCTACCTCTCTGTCTATCCCTCACCAGCCCATTCACCTGTATCTTTCTCTTTAAAACCTCCCGAATTTAGCCGCTCTGTCCTTCCTCTCTTCTCTCAGCTGATTTCTAAGTTCGGCCCTTTCATCTATATTTCTTCTTTTTAACCCCTCACTCACGTCTGCACTACCAGTGGTTAGGAATAAGTGATGTTGGGCATATGCTGCGAACTGGTTTATTGCGCCTAGGAGATGATAAGTTGCAATATTTGCTGTATATGCGCTTAGTATTTATCTTTGTTTTACCTAGTTGTAATTGTCATTTGTTTTCTACGCTTTTTTGTAACCGGGAGTTCGAGAAATTAGCATGAAGGTGCAGCGTCTCCTGCATGTCCTAGGTTTATATTGCCCCGTAGACCAGTTTGCATCCTTTGTCCACCGTTAAATTTTTGTTTTTTTCATGTAGTGCAGGCACACTCAGCCGCGAATTAGTTTTTGTGGCTTGCGCGGCTTTAAGCCCTAAAAACTCACTCACTCACTTGGCATTTTCTCAGAATCTACAAACAGCAGAGGCACCAAACTTGGCATGCTGATAGACAGCGCTAAGACCTTTCAAAATATATCATTTTGAATGACCTTGACTCAAGGTGAAGGTCACTAAAGCTGTCTGTTCGATTTTTTTCATTGGCATTTTCTTGGAATCTACAAATGCCAGAGGTTTTAACCTTTGTGTGATGATACACATTGATAAGAACTTTACATATATACATGTATTCATTGGCCTTGTGTCAAGGTCAAGGCCTTAAAAGCTATTTTCCGCATTTCCGCAGTAAACCTTAACATAGGCATTTTCTCAGATCTACAAACAGCAGAGGCATCAAACTTGGCACGCTGATAGACAGCCGTAAGACCTTTCAAAATATATCATTTTTGAATGACCTTGACTAAAGCTGTCTGTTGGAAATGTTTATATTGGCATTTTCTTGGAATCTATGATTACCAGACGTTTTAAGCTTTGATAGACATTGATAAGAACTTTCCAAATATACATGTATTCAATAGCCTTGTTTCAAGGTCAAGGCCGTACAAACTATTTTTGTGAAACCTTAACATTGGCATTTTCTCAGAAACAACAAATAGCAGAGGTGTCAAAAAAAAAACAAAAAAAAAACGTACTAATAGACATTGATAAGACCCTTGTATACATACCATTTTATATGACCTTGAGTCAAGATGAGAAACATTGGCAACACCTTTACTGAGAATACCTGTATTCAATGACTTTTAGTCAAGGTCAAGGCCATGCAAGCTGTTTTGGGTAAACTTTATTGTTGGCATTTTCTCCGAAACAACACACAGCAGAGCACCAAACGAAGCACAATGATAAGCAGCAGTGAGACCTATGCGGACCTACCTTTTCGAATGACCTCGACTCAAGGTCAAGGCCACTAAAGCTGTCTGTTGTGAATTTCAACATACCTGTTTTGGAGAAACTACAAATACTAGTGGCGTCAAACTTGGAATAATAATAGACATCTCATGAGATCTAATTTGATTAACCTTGACCCAAGGTCAAGGCCATACAAACAGTTTTGGGGAAAACTGTAATATTGCCCGGAACTAAGAACACCAGAGACACTCTCCTGGGCTTGATGATAGATAGTGATGAGATTTTTACAAACTTACTCTTTTGAATGACCTTGACCCATGCCACAAGGGAGCCATGGAGGCTTCTGCCTCTCTAGTTTGAGTTTATTTCACAGAAACTTCCATTGCACTGACTCAGTTGTTCCGTTTGCCAATTTCTCTTTTCCTCTAATATTAAACTATTGCATTAAAGATGTGAAGGGCGCCCACAAAGTGGGGAAAGATGGCCACCCAGCCAATATTGAAAACAGTATTTTTTTAAAACGGTGATGAGTCAAACTGAGTGATTTGGAAATCTCTTCATTTTCAAATTCTCTCAAAGTCTCAAGGCTGACTGTAGACTATACACGTAAAAACAAGCAAATAACACAACCACGCCGTACTAGTACTGGCATAATTTGCACGTGTACACTTAACCAACTATTTTCTCTACATGGCCGCTTTCCAAGAGCAAGTGCATGCGCTGAGACTGAAAGGTGTGTATGTGTGTGTTGGCGGGTTGGGGGAGGAGGGTCCAAGGGAGGGGGACCGTGTAGCTGTTTGTGTGTGTTTCTTTTCAGCAATAGTACTACAAGTTGCTCCCTTGACGTCAGACGGATTATGGTGAGCGTTATTCACTAATCATGTGCCTCTTCTTGCGCAGCAAGTAATTGTACAGCTCCTGGGGATGGCTTGTGTACGTGTTGCATCGTCTTCATAACACTAACTGCACTGGGAATTGTAGTGGGAACCGCATTGTGTATCTGGATGGTTTTCAGGTGAGAAATCAACTGTACTTTAGTATTTATTGATTTTATGATGCAATCGGGTGTGCACAACATTAATTGTGCACGTCAACAATCCCATATACGTAAAGAATCGCGGAATGGAAAAACAATCACAAGCTCTGCGTGCAGGAAACAAAAATGAGTGGCGCCGTATCGTATGGCAATGCGCTCTCCCCGGGGGCAGCATCCCGAATTTCCTTTACCATGGTAATGGGTGTATAGGATATACCAACTGCACCTCATTTGAAGTTTGAATCGAGGCGATCGTGGGCGCTGAAAAAATGTACTTGTGTGTCCTCCTCGCCGATACATGATATTGCTACCGCCACAACGGCTGACTGAATGGAAACACACTGGGCTGGTCAGACCAGCTTGTTACTCCCTTTGAGGAGGCCAAACAGCTCAAAGACGTTGAATTGCCGACTGGGTATGGGCGAGGGATGGAGGAGACACGGAAGATATATTTTTAGCAGTTGTTTAAACACTGCCCGGTAGAGTATTCAGATGACAATCAAGCGATCAAAACATTCGTACAGCCATTCTTTTGCCTGTTTGAGATGTCCTGCTATTTTACATCAGGCACAGCATAAGCAGCCTTACAAGCGCTTTCATCTGTTCATATTCATTGAATAGACCGTACTTGTGCTGTGCATCACTTTTTCGTATTCTGTGGTGACTGTCGTGTTTTTTTTTTTTTTGTTTTTTTTTTTTGTTTGTTGTTGTTGGTTTTTTTTTCTGTGAACGCTGTGAGTTTATTCATGTACGTATTTGAATAATGTGATACTCTTGTTTAGCATTTTCATGTAAGCGACCCAGTACTGTTATTATTACTTTTTCTTCTAAACCTTTATCAGTGTTTATCTATTATTACATTTACGTATTAATTAGATATGTTTCTGCAAAACACTTCGAACCATCAGATCCCACAGGTCCACAGCTGCAACACACGAAAAATTCAGGCACAAACAGCGTTTGCATTTTCCAAGATCCTGTTACCCACCAAGTATTCTTACCGACTTACACCCCCCCACCCCCCACCCCCCGTCCTCTCCATCCCCCGCGACCCTTCCCCTCTTTCCAAAACAACGTGTGACAATCACACCAAAAACAAATCGCATATACTCTAGTTACTGAGGGACATGGACTACCAGACACACACACGCCACATAGCTCATGATTTCTGGTACAAGGACATTGACATTGTCGACACATCATGCTCCAAAGAAGTCCAGGCGGGGAGAAGGTCGCTCTTTCACACAACGGTCCCGGCGGCTTCCGATGTTCCGGACGGGTGTCTTGTCATCGTGCTAGCACACTGTAACGTTAACAGAATATGGTTTACATGGTCTAGTACTGAAAATGCTCAAGTTTCACGATGGCGATATATGCTATCATGGCATAGACCATATTTATCGAAGCCAATACATCAGCGAAAGTATTTACCCTATTTGACGCTCTCAATATCTGAAAATGAGTACATATCTTTTCAGGCACTAATCATAACGCTTTGCGGTATTTCACGACACATTTTTTCTGTGGCATAACACACACACACACACACACACACACACACACACACACACACACACACACACACAGTTGAATTTTACCTTTCAGATATCTTTGTAACAAGAAAAGACCCACACGAGCAGGAGGTCAAACTGCAGTTTCTCGACAAAGGCCCGTGGGGTCCGCCAGTTCCTCTTTTTTTCTTCTTCTTTTTTTTTTTTTTTTTTTTTTTTGCTGCCACAACTCTTTGCCGGCTCCAGTGGTGTTCCTCCCCGGTAATGGGTGGAATCCACGAAGGGCACGGAAGCTGGGCAATTTTTATTATGCATGATGATGGAGATGAGGATGATGGTAAGATGATGCTATGGAGGTCCGTGTGGTTTGGGACTGCGGGACAGGGCCGCATTCCACACTTCCTGTCATAAATATCCCGGCTTTAACGAGGTCCGGGAACTACGGCACCTGCGGTGCCGGCCGTGTAATCATCCACACCATAAGACGTGTCATACCAAGGGAAGTACCCTCAAGGTCGCACCCGTGAAGTGGGTGAAACTCGGCTGTGTGGCAACAGCCTCCCCAATGGGTCCATAGCACACCCACTCTGGGTAGGAGCCGACCTAGGTAGGAAAAATCCCGCTTGCCTCGGCTGGGACTCGATCCCGGGTCTCCCGGCCCATGGTCCGAAGTGCTAACCACTACATGCGGGGGCCGGTAGTTCCTCTATTTTCAATCGTGAGCTGATAAACGATAATGACACACAGCGACTGTAACATTGAGGAACCCATTAACCCAACCAGTGATAGTGAGACGTATACTAGAATGAGTCAGGAAACTGTGGAGGAAGTCAAGAAAAGCCACATACGACTTCGGCAGCTCTGATCGCGATTATGATGTGAGGATCCTGTTGATAGTGACTGTGACAAACCTGAGAAGTAAATGTTCGTAATTAGCTGTTATTTCCCAACAAGCTGCTGTATACCGACAAGTATTTTGATCCTGAGCTTTAGTTGCATGCATGACTAAAACGATCCCAGAAACTTCTGTTCAATCGGAAATGTAGATAAAAAATCTGCTGCCATTCTTTGCACCGATAGCAGACGACTGCAGCGACTCGTCACAGGTATATCACAGGTTTTGGATTTCATAGCGATGAAACTGCTTTTGATTTGAGTACGCAATGCTTATTAGGTAAAGTCTGCTGTCATCTTGAACTTGAGCAGCGGTATTTGCGTCCGGCTTAATTGCCACGGTCAGCCAAGTCAGAAAGAGCATACATGTAATCGGTGAGACGCCAGCTTCGACTGAACGTTTTGAGAACGGTTTTTGACACGTGTTCATTAAATCTGTCCGAACTTTGAGTAAGCAGTGCTTGGTAGTTACAGGCTACTGTTGTTTTGTACTTGAACAACGAGGCTATGAAGTTGGAAACACCGATATGCCGATAAACACCGATATACCGAGTTAAAATGTTCCGTCGTCGATCGTGTTGACATAAGGGGCGAGTTCTCCCCGAAGAGTAGCGGGTGGGGGGGGGGTGTTTGGTGTTTAACGTCCTTTTCCACCACATACGGGTGATATCAAAGACGGGGCAACGATGAAAAAGCCAGCACAAATATTTGGCCCCAGCCGGGATACGAACTCACGACCCGAGCATTGAAAGTCCAACGCTCTACCATTCGGCCACCCCGGCTCCCCCCCCCCCCCCCCCCCGAAGAGTAGCAATACATGTACTTGCTCATCATTGACAATGGTTTTCTACCATAAATGCTGTTCTTTCTATCTGAAAGAAAGAACCTTTTGGCAGGGAACTATGTCTGCTTGTCATTTGATGGGAGGGGGGGACCACGACAGATTCCAACACTGGTCTTGTGGTTGGTTGTGTGGTGGCAGCGTTAGTAGTCATAGTTGCAGTTGTGCTCATTTTTGTGTTCCGTCGCGGGTGGGTGGGTGGGTGTTTGGGGGTTTGACGTCCTTTTCCACCACATAGGGTGATATCAAAGACGGGGCAACGATGAAAAGGCCAGCACAAATATTTGGCCCCAGCCGGGATCGAACTCACGACCCGAGCATTAGAAGTCCAACGCTCTACCATTCGGCCACCCCGGCTCCCCTCTGTTCCGTCGCAGGTAAATATGCTCAGAGTATAAGGTCTTTGTAACAATGCCTAATTATTGATAAGGAATTTGTGCTTTTTTATATACACGGTTCAGATATATATTTTCTTAGTAACTGTCCAGTTATTGCTGTTGGTGGTTTTTGTCATGGTGGTGGTTCAGATGGGGAATAGGAATGACAGGATAACAGCCATCAGTTTACGGTCTTTTTCTGAGAGCACAGTTCAAAGTATTCTTTCTAAGATTCTCATGTCTGTGTGTGTGTGTGTGTGTGTGTGTGTGTGTGTGTGTGTGTGTGTGTGTGTGTGTGTGTGTGTGTGTGTGTGTGTGTTTATTCCAGACGTGAGCGACCGCTTAACGAACGTTACACAGGTTCCCCAGCCAGAAATGGGAATGACATGTAAGAAAATCATTTCATCCTTATTGTTGTTTTCCCTGTCGTTGTTGTTGTTGTGCTATACCTCTTTGTTGATGTTGTTTTTGTTGTTGATGATGTTGTTGTTCTTGGTGTGGTTGCTGCTGCTGCTGTGAACTGCCGTTGTTGTACAGAAACTCATTTCACAACTTTATCAAGTCATTTCTTTACAGAAAAGCAGGGAGGGCCTTGGTGTGTTGGTGACTTTTTCCTTCCAATCCGCTCTTCATTCATATGATGAACGTGCTGAAACTTTTGTTTTTGTTTTTGCTTTATGCAGATTCCTACATACATCCACTTCAAGTCACCTATCTGGTTCTACATCGAGATCAGACAAACAACATAACGAAGACAAAGGAAGGACTGCGCGGGGAAAACGTCCAAAAACCAACAAGACAACGGCTGGGTCTCCTGTTTACCGAAACCGGAGTGCAGTAGAGGAACTTGAGTTTCCACCGGTGCAAGACAGAATAGCTGATTGGAACACTACTCTGTCACAGAAGCCTGTTTCAGATTTCAACCCATCACCTAAGAAGGCAGGAGACGGCAGCTCTCAAGAAAAACAAGGGCTGTTACAGGATTTGACCCAACATGAGGACGGCTTTGATGGTGAAGGTGGAGCCGCGGCGACTCTCGGGACTGCAGAGACTACTCCGTCACAGAAGCCTGTCTCAGATTTCACCTACGATCAAGAAGGCAGGAGACTGCAGCTCTCAAGAAAGACAAGTGCTGCTACAGAATTTGACCCAGCATGAGGACGGCTTTGATGGTGAGGATGGAGCCGCGGCGACTCCCGGGACTGTAGAGGAGCCACTTGTAGAGCCACCGGCTGACGATTCCTCATTCACTGCTGAAGGAGGAGTGCATGCAAGTGTCACTTTTCCTACAGGAGCCGAAATCGGAGAAGGAGAAGATGCAAGGTTTACTTCTCCTGCAGAAACCGAAATCGACCATCAAGCCGAAGAGGAATCAAATGACATCCAGTCAGCAGCGTTAACTGCACCGACCAGCAGTGCAACAGAGTAATATATATATATATATATATATATATATATATATATATATATATATATATATATATATATATACCACTATTAAAATCCGTAATTCACCACGAGTGGTATAACTTTGTACCCCTGCAACTCACACGTGAATTATCGATGTACCTAAAATGTAGCCATGCACTGCTGTGTAGGAATACAGTTTCAGCTGTCGTCTGACAAAATGGAAGGTTCACACATTGATTTGACTTTGAATTGAATTGAACTGAATTGACTCAGACGGCTGTCGGTTTCTAGCCTACAATGAACGGGTCACTAAAACATGTACCTGTTCGAGTCCCTGTGTAGACGCCAGCGAAAGAACGAGGGCCTAAAGTACACCAACGAAGAAAACACTGACCGCTGTCCAGTGTCCCTCTACCTAAAGCGCGCCTCTCAATTACTGCGTTCGAAGGCAGCGTGCAACTCGGTCAGCCCTTTCTATCTTGGAAGAAGGGGGCATGTTGTAAAAATAAAATGTTGAAATAAGCACTCTTGGGTCGGACATGTACCAACAGTGAAAAATGTCCAAAATGTTCAGCCCACCAAATTTGAAAAATAAATGCAATTCTAAATTCCGAAATTTAAATAGCTGAGCTGACCCTTCGCACCACGTGATTGTAATGTGTTTATGTCCGGTGTGTGAGAGAATGTGTGTGATTCACGTGAGCGTGCGTGTTGGGTTCAGTTCGCGGCGCTTTGAGCCGATTCATGAAATTGGGTAAAGCGCCTATATAATACTCATTATTATTATTATATCAAAGACGGGGCAAAGATGAAAAAGCCAGCACAAATATTTGACCCCAGACGAGATACGAACTCACGACCCGAGCATTAGAAGTCCAACGCTCTACCATTCGGCCACCTCGGCTCCTCGAGCTTTAGGTAGAGGGACACTGGACAGCGGTCAGTGTTTTCTTCGTTGGTGTAAGCCCTCGCTCCCTGGCGTCTACAAATGGATTCGAACAGGTACGTGTTTTAGTGACCCGTTCGTTGTAGGCTAGACACCGACAACCGCCTGAGTCAATTCAATTCAATTCAATTCAAAGTCAAATCAATGTGTGAACCTTCCATTTTGTCAGACGACAGCTGAAAAATTGTGTATTCCTACACAGCGGTACATGGGTACTTTTTAGGTACATCGATCACTCACGTGTGAGTTTCATGGGTACAAAGTTAAACCACGCGTGGTGGATTACGGATTTTAAACCATGACCTCTAATAGTGGTAGAGTGGTATAAATGACATAAAAGTAAACTTTGCATATTGCATATAAGCATTAGTCGTCGCCACGTAGGAATTATCTGCCAGTGAAAGTAAAACGATGGTCAGGGTATGTGTAGACATCAATTATAGACGGCAGACAAGTTGAACAAGTGTATGTATTTCGCAAATATGGATTGCACCAGTGAAAATTAAGATCAAATGTATATACTATGCGATCACTTTCGGATACAAGCACAGTTTCCTCCCTTATAGCGCACAAGTTTCGATTTAGGAGATTGGAGCGGATGTAGCAGGTACAGGTTTGTTTGCTTGTTTGTTTGCCAGTGTACATTGTACTTAGAATTAGTTAGCCAGTAAAACTGCCAGGTGTATTATCATCAATCAGTACATGAATGACTCGCATCAGCATTAAGCCCAAGGACATCAGGTTTCCATCCATTTTTTGCTCCAGGGAATACAGACCATTATTATCTTATTAGTTTCCAAAAATTCAATGCTGAATATGCTAGTAGACTGGTATATTAAGTAACGTATGTTTATCCGCTTACTGTTTATAATTTGAAACTTTTGATTTGAATATGGGTGGGTCTGCAATGCTTACTTGATTTAGATGATATTTATGAGCATACCGATTACATTTATTTTGTAAGTAAATATTTATGAACATATCAAACACATGCTATTTATTTTGTATGTACCTTCAGTTTATTCACAGCCTTTAGCTGTATGCTTTAGAATATTATATGATTAAACTTCTGATGACTGCTTTGATGCTGTTTTGTTTCTAACGGCAGCTCGATCAGCAGGTTGTTTGTCTGTTTGCGTTTTGTCATTGTGTGTGTGTGAGACTCAGACTCAGACTTTTTATTGTTCAGACATTTGTCCATAACAATGGGTATGGGTAAGTTTACACAGAGTAATGCCTTATCTTAACACACGCACACACACACACACACACACACACACACACACACACACACACACCGTTGGACATGCAGAGTTCACACAAGAATACACACGAATGTACACAACAATAGCACAACATTCACGGTACAGGCCGAAGCCCGTGTTCGTGGATGAGAACTACACAGTGAGTCAACCTCAGTTTGCACGTGAACCGTCACATACCATCCTTTCACTACGGAGCTTGAAAGCGTGAAAAAACATACCTTGCCAGGCTAGTGACAGAGGTCATATCTGATACACAAAGAATAGAAAGTTTACTGGTCCTGTACTTAGGTCGAAATCTGACATATTTCGTACGTATTTCTCCATACAGTGGACAATCAAAAAGGAAATGTACTTCGTTTTCCAGAACATTTACGCAGAATGGACATTTCACTGCGTCAATATTCTGTGATTGATACCTTAATTTGTTGCATCTCAAGTCCGTAATACCCAGGCGCAATTTTATAAACATATTTCTTACATAGTGTGATTGAACAAAATCAAAGTACTTTTCCTGTTCTAATGTGCTTTTGAAACTACGGTAGAGTTCAAAGCGATCACTATCAGAAAGTTTGGAAGACCAGTTCTGTCTAGCACAGTCAATCATTCTTTGTTTGAACACTTTTATTTTCTCTTTATTTATCTTTCCAACATCCTGTGAGAACCAAACATGGCCAAAACCATTACGACACAATAATACCTTTACATGTGTTGCCCATGTTTCGCTACCCCTTTCATCCATGTCCTTTAGGATATGATACGCCACACTGGAAAGTCTGTTGTTTGGTAATGCGCAAAGTCTAAGCCAGTAGGAGATACATCTGGTAGAAGCCAGTACAGAAAGTGGGTATCGACCTAGTTCGCCGTAAACCATCTGATTTGGTGTATGTAAACTCACATTTAGCAAACGTTTACAGGCAAAAAGATGCACTTTTTCCATTTCAACAAACTCTTCTGTGCCCCATATTTCAGCGGCGTACAACAGAATAGGAACAACTTGGGCATCAAACAATTGAAAGAATACAGCAGGACTAGTACATCTGATCCTCCACAGAGTTTTGAAAATATCTACAACGCAATTTTTTGCTTTCGTTACCAAGTCATCAACAGGTGTGTGAAGACTCAAACGAGTAGTGAAGTTCATACCAAGGTATTTGTATTGTTTACTTTGTTTACAACTTCTACTTGTGATCCATAGCACCATTTCTGATATTGTGAGAGAGAGAGAGAGAGAGAGAGAGAACGAACGAAACTTTATTTTACAAGGATAAAAGATCAGGTACGCAGACCTGACTTACATCTTGTCCTTGCTAAGCTACTGATATATATATATATATATATATATATATATATATATATATATATATATATATATATATATATATATATATATATATATATACAGTATACGCCGGTTATAAGAAACTCGAGGGGGGTGAATTTTTTGGTTTCTTATATCCCAGTTTTCTTATATCTGAAAGTCGGATATAAGAAAGTATTTTGAAAAATATTTCTTATAACCGAGTTCAGTGAAAAAAAGATTTAAAACACTTCTTTTTTTCTCAGTTCGTGTATGTTTTGCATTAAATTAAGAAATATCTGGTTTCTCTTAAAGACCTGCACAGAATATATATGTGTAGAGTTAATATACACCAGTGCGCTTGTGTCCTTCAATGTCAGATTTTTTTGTTTGAACATGAAAATACTGTTTTTGCTTCCCAACTGTAGCGCTGGCGGTCATGTGGTAAGAACTTGAAAAAAAAAAACAAAAAAAAAACAACCAAACCAACCAACCAACTGAACCAACCAACCAACCAAACAAACAAACAAAAAAGAACTAAGGGGAGAGAGAGAGAATTCCCTTGTATTTATAGGATATATAAACATTAATGCACCAACTTTTGATCTATAAAACACTCGTCCCATTAGAGTATGATATGCGATGCTTTCCGTGTCTAATTTGGCTGAAAAAAGCTGCAAATTAGCTTTTTTCTGTTGGGAGGGAGATGGAGGAAAGATGGACCACGTATATTGTCAAAGAAAGGAATTGATCAACAGTTAGTCTAATACTGATAGTTTTATTCTCCTTTAACGCGAGCCCTGTAGACAGAGACAGACATACAGAGAGAGAGAGAGAGACTGAGCTCCCAATCCGGCAAAAAACCAAAATAATAATAAAAACAACATATAACTATAGAACAACAAAAATGCATCTCGTATTTTTTCTTCTTGCCAACATTCAATTTTGCACGGAACACAATGGTAAAGAACCAATTCAAGAAAAGAAAATCATGCGCCATCATGTGCCTGTCCTAAGTGACGTCAGACCTGACCTGTTTTCTTAGAATGAGTAAAATTTTCTTGGAAATGTACTTTCGGTTTCTTAGAATGAGTGAAATTTTCTTGGAAATGTACTTTCGGTTTCTTATATCCGAGTTTTTGTATCAAGCGGGACAAGAAATTTGCTTTCCTAAAACCGAGTTTTCTTATAAGCGAGTTTCTTGTATCCGAGTTTTTGTAATACATAATAAAGAAGAGTTTCGCCGGGGGAAAAAAATTCGTTGGCAATAACCGAGTTTTCTTATATCCGAGTTGCTTATATCCGGCGTCCACTCTATATATATATATATATATACACAGATTAAGCTCCAAGTAAGTAGAGCACACACACACACACACACACACGGCCATGCTACTACATACATATATGGGATTTTCTTTGCCCCAAATACAAAATCTACAGAGTACATGTATTGTCAAGCCTATTACGAGCTGTCAACCAGCTATCAGTGTAGCCTTGAAAGATCCAACCGAGGGTGCTGATATGATGTCTTTATGTCTTTTGGAAGCTAGGGTATTCCATGCGTGTGCCCCTGAGTAAGCGAGGGAGTTTTGAAAATATCTACACGAGGCTTCGGCACCACGAAATCGTGTCTCAGTGTGTGTATGGCACTTGAAAGTGCGTGAATAGACGCGAATTATGCGGGGGGGGGGGGGGGGGGGGGGGGGGGGGGGGGTTGACATTTATTTTTTGCATCAGTATCATTTTGTTAAGTCTGAGTTGTTTCCCGGGTAGGATACCCAATGATTTAAATTTATGGTCGGTGTTAAGGTAGCACTTGCTTCTGTCTATAATCAGTTTAATCGCTCTTCTGTGGAGCGAATTTATTCTTTTAAAGTTTGCCTCACTACAGCCGTCCCAAACGGTGGACGCGTAGTCTATGTGTGGCTGAATATGTGCATTGTAAAATAGTTTAATTTCTTGTGGGTTCATCGGTAAAGTATTTAAATTTGGATAGTAGAAACAGATTTTTTGACAACACTTTACACGTATTATTTATATGCGCTTGCCAGCTTAGCTGATCATGCATCCACACACAAAATAACATGTAACAAATAATGTGACAGTCAGCAGGCCTACAGTTGTAGTGAAACTGCAGGTTCACAGCCAATATTTGGTGTACGATGAGTTCTGGTTTCATTGGAATTACAAGCATTAGTAATGTACGTTCTGCAAACCTGTACAAAAAACTGTAAACAGACCGTTTCCTGCTGCGAAACCTGCTCTTTCGACTTCTAGCATTGTCGTGCTGAACTGAATAGCAGTCTAGGCTGAGCAGCACTTCGGGAGCACAGTTTTACCCTCATAGTCATTATGTGTGTAGCAAGTTTGCGTCGAGCGCAATCAGAAATTTGCGTGCCCGCTCGAAACACGCCGTAGTTATTATAAGAAAACCTGAAAAGGGTCAGTATCACTTTTGCTCAGCCGGCCGGACGATCGACATACTGAACGACGTCTTTTGGCATCTTAATCTTCTTCCTCTGAAAAGTAGCGCGCGCGCACACACACACACACACACACACACACACACACACACACACGTCCATCCATTATCTTTCACCGCTACCATGAACGAAATGTGACGCGGATTCGAGACAACAAACCATGCAATAGTCTCATCGGTTTCGACGCCAACGCGCTGTACCTCTGGTGTTTGATGCAGGACATGCCGACAGAGCACCCAGTTCGTCGCCGTGCTGATACCGGTTTTAAGGCCGAGGCGACAACGGAATTTTTTGGCCGTCAGTGTAGAGAATGGTTAGCATGGATCGAACACACCCAGCACGTTCGTCTCTACCACAAATACAACGGCAAAGAACACCCCGTCGGACCCCGTGCTCGGCGAGTTGATGGCTGGGATCCTGCCTCCTCTACCGTGTATCAGTTTCACAGGTGTCTCTTCCACGGCCATGACTGTGACAAAACCAGAGGTCTGACACACAACCCTGTCAACGGCAAGCTCCTGACAGACTTGCGAGAAAACACGATCAAGACGACAAAGTATCTCCTTTCTTGTGGTGTCAACGTTGTCAACGACCCACCTTCGTGCCGTCAAGAACGCCAAACATTCGACAAACGAACGCCTGGCCTTTTTGGGGTTGAGTACGAGGGTGATGGAATTGTCGCTTTGTGCAGCAAAACCTATTACTGTTTCAGTTCCACACAGGGTGACAAAAGCCGTGCCAAGGGTCTCAACCAAAAGCTCAACCAACTGACTAAAGACAACTACCTACAAGTCCTCAGCACACAGACCAGTGGAGGGGGTGTCAACAGAGGATTTCGCACGGATGGGCGAATGATGTACACGTACACCCAAGAACGGAAATCTCTCTCCTACCTGTACATCAAACGTCAAGTCCAAAGCGATGGGATCTCTAAAAAACCTCTCCTTATCTAACTTCGTCGTTTTTCGCTGCTTCAGTCGGCTACCAACTATACCAACAACCACCACGTCACGAGATGGTCTTAGCCGCCTTCAACCTCCATCTTCAGGGATGCCACCCGGCGTCCCGCTTGTACACGACTCTTTAGGCAGTCCAGTGGTGTTTCAAACCTCCATTCTGGCTGTCTATTGGGGTGTAAAGGCGACCAAAATTATCAACAAGAGAAAGAGAGAGAGAGAGATCGTCGTAAACTTCGGGATAGACCAGCCTCGGTGGATACAAAAAACAAACAAACAAACAAACAAACAAACAACAACAACAACGCCTCTTTCAAATATAAGGTAAGACAGACTTTTTCATTTTTTAGTCATTCATTAACTCCTCTCCTCATCACCACGCACCACGACCCAAGTGAAAAGAAAGAGAGTTAAGAGTTAGTTCCTTCTGACAGGCACACGCATTCCAGGGCAGGTATCATACTCGTCTTTGACCAAATCAGCGTTCTTCTTCATTTCCTATAGACACCATATACCGATCTGTGATGTTACTGCGTGGATAGCGTTCACAAAGATTGTCTCCCCCTTTCCGCCTGCGCGGCACACCTCTTGCCTATATTTAGCTCACCGGCGGTGTTTATGGATTTGTATGTATGTTTGTATACAGCACTGTACATGTATGTAATTGTATTTTCGTATGTTTTTTGTTTATATATGTGTAATTGTCAAAAAAAAAAAATTAAAAAAAATGAATAAATAAATAACATAAATGTCCTAAGATGCGTCATCGGCTAACATGTCACAAGAAATATTGTCACAGCTTAATTGGGGGTGGGGGGGGGGGGGGTGTTATCAATATAGCATATAGCAAATGAGGCACACCACGGGTGACTAGACCATTAGAAGATCCGTTCATTAATACTTTTTGTTGTCTATTACTTAAATACGATCGAAAAAAAAATGGTGTAACATCAGTCTGTTGTGTTTGTGGTGTATAGGTACTGGCAATTGTTTCAGAGCTATTTTTTTGTGATGTGGAAATTGGAAGATATGATTTTTTTTTAAATTTAGTTAATTTAACCCCTGCCGATTGTCTTGTTTAGCATGGAGTTGACGAATTACAACAGTTAGCGGTGGAATATCGAAGGGCGCGAATTTTACTGTTCTCTCTTGACAGAGATTGACAGACCATGTGCAGCTGACAGGAAAGTGGTCGCTGACACTGAGGTTTTCAACACTTACACCACTGACAGC
>JACVVK020000299.1:270000-557500 GCA_018292915.2 Batillaria attramentaria | reverse complement strand
TATTCAACATTATTATACATTTAGCCCTGTCTAGTTTATGAGCATGTTTAGCGCGCGCGCACACACACACACACACACACACACACACACACACACACACACACACACACACACACACACACACACACACACATGAGACACTGTGAATGTGCGCAGTAAGATCGTGGGAAACAAACAGCAAGCTGTCGCTGACCTTTTCAGAGCCAGAGCCGCTGGCGGAGCCACCAACATTTAAAATGACTCTGAATACGTCTAAAACAAATTCGTTGAAACCTTCCGTCTGGCAGACGACTGCTCGCACCAAAGTGTCGTAAGAAAAGATACCAGCAGTTTTGTGCCATCATCAGTCAGTATTCTCAACTCCAAGCAGAAACACAGTGTGCAATACCCGTAGCTGCCGGCTGACTATGTGTGTGTGTGTGTGTGTGTGTGTGTGTGTGTGTGTGTGTGTGTGTGTGTGTGTGTGTGATTTTATTTTTTCTTTCACGGTGATTGAGCGTGCTGGGTGTGGTGGGCTGATATACTTGTATATGATTATGTCATTCGACGAATTTATTCATATAGTTAATAACAATGAAATGCTCGATTTATCTTTCCGAACGTATTGATCTTCCTTTTTAGGAAGCAACACAGGGAATTGTGTATTTGAGCAGAGTGTGTTTCTGTAAAACTCGGATACCACTGAGTGGGTTATGAAAAGTCGGAACTCACACTTTCGCTCTCTGTTTCCTTATGCTACGGTCACAACCGGCCGTACGGGCTCCTACGGCGGGTCTACGGCCAAAAATCGTGGCAAATCTTGCGAACGGCGCACGGGCGTCCTGCGAAATTTCGAGGCCGCAAGGATGCCGCAGAGCGCTGCGGCCGGTTTTCGACAAAATCAACAAACTCGACGATCACCTGCGATTTTTTACACACTTGCGTTGGCCGCACGGCCACTGTACGGCCAACGCACGATTGCCGCAAGTGCATCGTACGACCTGGACATCTCCGGGCGAGAAAAATAGGTCACGATGGCCGCACGATGGCCGCACGATGACCGCACGAGTGACGCACGGTTGTCTTGCGTGCTTCCCACGAGGACCGCACGATGGCCGCACGTGATCACAGACCGCAAGTCGGTAGTACGATGTTTCCACGATGCATGCACGTCCTCCGTGCCTGCTCCGCAAGGCGGACGCAAGACGCAGGTGCGGGCCCGGGGGATGTTGGTGTGCAATGTAGAAGTGTTGCAGTGCTGTGTCAGTGTCTGTCAAGTTGTGTACGTGTCCATAGATTTGTCAAACTCTCTGTTAATAATATCCAAATCCTCTGATGTCTTCTTTCCATAAACAAACTACATATATATATATATATATAGGCTGGTCCCTATATGCATGAAAAACGCGCGTCGGCCATGGCCGTCGAACGACCGACGCACACCACGCGTACAGAGCACTTACGATAGCCGTACGGCGCACGCACGACACCCGTATAGCCCGTGCAAACATCGTCAACATCGGACGAACGTCGTACGAAGGCGTACGACCTCCATACGATAACTGCGAGGACAACGTACGATCCGTACGGCCGTCGTACGATTTTTGACCAACTGAAATCGCAAGACGTTACCCGTGCGAGACTTGCGGGGAACGTACGCCATCGCACGTATATCGTACGCACGATTTGCAACCTTAATTTTTTTTTTTTTCAGATCGTAGAAGCCGCAGGCCGCAGACATTTCGTGGAGATCGCAAGCATAAAAAAATCGTGCGGCCGGTTGTGACCGAGGCCTCACTGTGCCCGTAAAAGGACGTAAAGCACTCGCAGTTAACTCATTGAAAATTGGCATTGGCGAGTGGTGTTAAATGCAGTACTTTTGTCACGCATGCACGCACGTACGCGCGCGCACGCACACACACACACACACACACACACACACACACACACACACACACACGCGCGCGCGCGCGCGCGCGCGCCTTAGAAATACGCACATTTGGATTTCTTTTTTACCGGAAATGTGTGCATTTTTTATCTCTAATTTAATCGAGGTAGCTGCTGCATTTTATCATGAAAATATGTTTGACAAATACGGCTACCCCGGGAGAGGAAGGGCGTGGTCCGGCCTTACCTGTTTCCGCCTACAAAAGTAATTAACTGCCCTTGGGGACGGGGTTAGGCTGTACAAGAGAAGTAAAGGCTAAACTAAAAATGGTGTTCTCTCTTCCCCTCAAAACCGCTTCACTTCACTTCTTATTCCTAATTGTTGGTTATATATAGAATAGGAACAAAGGCGTCGCTAAAGCCGTAAACATGCGCTCAATCAGGTCAGTTTGAAAGTAGGGGAAGTAAGTAAAGCTGAGAGCGCTCATTGCCAAGTTGTTCGTATATCCTGTGCACCTCAGAGCATGTTTAGAAGCATAAGTGTTGTGAACTGCTCGATAACACTTTTGCTTGCAAGACACGATAAAGCCAATACATTTTTCTTCTAAACCAAAAGTACAAGTAAAACAGATCTACCGAATCTCAAGTTGCATGTTTTTGTTTTCCAAGACATGTTGCGCCAGCACTCGTACTCGTCAATATCTTCCTCTGTAACAGACAGGATCTGCAGCGTCGCAGTACTTGTCACTGGTGGAATGAGCCGGAAACGTGTTTTGTTTGCGTAGAAACATTTCGTATCCTCACCATTCTCTGCCCAGGTACAGGCTAAGATGACTGGGGCTAGAACTGGACAATTGGACACTGAATATGAGTTAAGGACGATGTCTTGATCGATACTAAGATCGCACTTGTAGTCCTAAAGAGATGAACAAATAAATGAAACAAAACTTGCTATATCACCTTCGAGTGTATACAATGTGACAACCTGCACAGAAATAACTACTGTCTTAGTATATTTAGTGAAGTTATATTTGTTGGAGGACTACTAGTTTAAAGGGTTACAGGAATGGAAAAATAAAGTAAGAAAGTTTATTTTAAGCCATGGCATCTTTGCAGGTTTATTTACATTTCTGTCAAGACTTAATCCGAGGATCGATCATCATGCATAATGGACATAATCATCACCATCATCATCATCATCGTAGTCGTCGTCGTCACCACCGCCACCATCGGAATCGTCACTAGGAACGTGAACATCTGTGCGTTAGACATATGAAATTTTTACAAGGATACATCGCACGTGAAATGCCAAAATACCTGAGGTTTGTGTTTTTTTGATGCCGAAGGATGTTTTCGTCTTGTTGATGTTGACGTCGAAGTGACAAGTGATGTTTGCTGCCTCTTCTTGGACTGCAGATGTAGCATCACAGGTGACTTCTTGGTCTATGAATATTAAATTGATAACCGGGATTACTGTAGCCGAAGTGCCGTGCAGCCAACATGATTGTACGACAAATATCCCTACTCTGGGTACATAGAGCATACGGAGGGACAATACGTTTCCGTGCAAAAGCGCAATCATTATAATCATCCACAGAGAGAGAGAGAGAGAGAGAGAGAGAGAGAGAGAGACAGTCCAGGTTATAAACTTACCAATTTCCAGAATGCAAGGCTCTCGTACTTCATCGGGAAACTCCAACCTCTGACACGAATAACCGCCGGTAAAGTTTTCCGTAGCTGATAAGATCTTGAGCGTCAAACTCTTAGTAAATGCGGGATCGTACGAGTATCCTGGTTGTTCCATGCAGATGGGCAGCGTTCTGTTTTCCGGCCACATACAGACTAGTGGGACTGAAAACAGATTGAAAACTTCTTCTGTTTTCAATTTCGTGACATACAAAGAACGACAAGAAAGGGTGTTTGACGGAAAGGGCTGTGGCAAGTCAAATAGGATGAAGCAATGATGACATACGATAGGTTTTCCGGTACTCGTTAGAATTTCAAAGAGTGTAACAGTTGTAGAGAAACGCATTTATAGAGCAGCGGTATTTCTGACCCCAAATATCGAGTTGATCTGACGGTTAAATGTTCCGTTATAAGGTCATGTAATTGGCAGGTAGGCCACTATGAATTAAATCCATACACGAAGAAGTTGCTTTTGCACTTAAAATGGCAGAAAGAGTGACTTCTTAAAAATTATGGAAACTTTCAACCTAATGCACTCATCATTATATTGATGTGTATGTGAGTTGACGATGTGACGAACGGCAGTGTTTTGAATGTTTATAAGTGTCGTCTCGAAATGAAGGTTTTGGTGGGCACGTGCAAAAAGTCAATGACAATTCAGTTAGTTGTTAAAATTGGTGTCTGTGCTTAATTGCCATTTATATACTGGGGTTTCGATGATGATTAGTCATTGATTAAACGGCATTTCCGAATTTCCGGCATTTCGTTTAGCCGATGCTCCATAAAAGTATTAGTTCTGCGCTTGATAGTAAAAAATAGACTGGTCCAAACTTCGGAATGGTATTTTGCTTGAAGTGATATTCATCTTTAACTGCCAGCCCCCAAGATGTGCAGTATGAATACAAACAACGAACGATGGTGCACCTGCATGACAAATCACAAAACAAGTGTAATCAAACTGACAAAACAAAATTCCAGGCTGTTCATATGTGATTTTTGTAGGATACCGTCATATGAATTCAAGGCACACAGAGGATGTGTTCGAAGCTAGATTAAAAAAACAAGGAGGAACGGCCCCGTCCTACAAAGTTGTTTCTCCAAACTTCATTTTATTTTGTCTGTTTTGTTGTTATTGTTGCCGGTTCTCCCCTCTCCAAGTTCTACCAATGACACTAGATCCTCTACGACCTCGACCGATTAGCCACGTGACTGGGGGTGGGGCCGGGTGGGGGAAGAAGGGAGAGAGAGAGGCAGAGAGAGAGGGTGGGTGGGTGGGTGTTTAGGAGTTTAACGTCCTTTTCCCCCACATAAGGGTGATATCAAAGACGGGGCAACGAGAAAAAGGCCAGCACAAATATTTGGCCCCAGCGGCGGGGATTCGAACTCTCGGCCCAAGCATTGAAAGTCCAACGCTCTACTATTCGGCCACCCTGGCTCCCCAGAGAGAGAGAGAGAGAGAGAGAGAGACGTCAGTTCCGTGAACTAAACATTTGACGTCAGCCTGAGGCAGGTCGTCATACACAGAGAAAGAGAGAGAGAGATGACGTCAATTCCGTGAAGTAAACTTTTGACGTCAGCCTCTAGCACTGAGATCGTCTGAGGATGCTTGTTCATGTCTTGTGATTTCCCTGTTGGCTTTGTGACTTCTCCAACTGAATTATTTTTCACATGAAATCTGGAAGATCTAGAGGGCTGATGAAATGTCGGAAGCAGTGACGATACTTGCAGATTTTGTCTGTGAACCAAACATTTGACGTCAGCCCCACGCTGCTCGTCTGACAGATGATACTTCTACATATCTTGTGATTTCCTTGTTGCTTTTGTGACTTCCGTGACTGAATTAATTTTTACATAAAATCTGGAAGATCTAGAGAGCTGATGAAACGTGGACTTAAGTGCCTTGGATTGTACTTACGAAATTGCAAAATTGGAACTTTTTTGACCGGCGCTTCTCGCAGAAACGTGAAAAATGTGTTTATCTAAAAGCTCTGCTATTCTTAATACTAAAGCTATAATAGTGCAGTAGTTCATGTCATATGTGCAGTTGGCACAAGCGACAAAAATACCGGAATGATGAGTAATTTGAAGGAGTCTTTTCATAGGTATTTGGCCTTATATGCAAACCACCCCTACCTCGGAAATATTTTTCTTACACAAAACCTGTCAGAGCTACATAGCTGTGCTACGAAAACAGGCAGTATAATTGGATGATCTTCCCAATTTCAGAAAATGAAGCCATTTGAAAATTTTTTTCGAAAAAATTCGTAACACGACCGATTTTTTAAAATCGGCGATAATTGTTCTCAAAATGAGGCAGGATAAAAATCGTGAAAGGTAGGTCTGGAGAAGGTGAATTCCCATTTTATCTCAAAGTGAAAAGGCCTCCAACGAGGTGGTTTAGGAGATAGCCATCATTACATCCGTCCACACACACACACACACACACACACACACAGACACACACACGTCTCACCACTCCCGCCAAAAAGAACGCAGCAGCATTATGTGCACGTAAGGTGTCTATGACGCAGATTTCGTTACGTCACTGTGTGCGTGAAAGTAAGTATTGTGTGGTGAAACGTCACAGTCTTGTTTTGTATCACTGAAACTTGCTGCTGCGCGTAGCAAAATCTGCCCCGTCTCATAAAGTTGTTTCTCTATAGAGAAACAACTTAAAAATCATCACTGCATATGAAAAAACGGCCACAATTTTATCATGTTTGGCACCCAAGTTAAGACGCGGACGTCCCACTGTCCTTTTATTGTGATTTCAATAGACTGTTTTATTCCAACTACTATCGGAACACCCCTCGCACATGCTGTATTATTATAGGTTGGTGTTCTGGGGTAGGACCGTCGGTGTAGTCCGACGGAGGTGACTCAAACTAGTTTTTTACCACTCTGAAAACCAATACTTCGCAGAGCCACTGCTCATCTCATGGCCTCTCCCTCCAATATCTAGCCCATGCTTTTGATACAGCTTTCAAATCAAATCGCAAACAGTTAATGCGTGTAGAGAAAACATGGCTAGCTTTGAGCTCACGGACATACTTTCATTTCTAAAATTATTTGACCTATGCTTGCTGAGGCAATGCCTAATGTTATGGAAAATATCACATGAACCAAATGAGAAAGTGTTCCTGATGAGATTAGCACCTGCATATTTGTGTAAATGACACACCCAAATGTTGTTTTGTATGGCGACTCCAATGATGGATGCCAAAGGAAGCTTTTGTCTTGCCAATATCGTCGTCGAAGTGACAGGTGATATTAGCTGGTTCTCCTCGGATCGCACGTGGAGCATCACAGTATGTATCGCAGTCTGTAAATGATAAATTTAATAAGCTTTCTGTACTAGCAGCTTATCATCAATGGTGACCTTAATCGAGACAGTTGGGAAGGCAGTTTATTAACGATTTTTAATGTCGCTCCCAAACACACACACACACACACACACACACACACACACACACACACACACACACACACACACATCTCGGTCTTCATTTTCGTCATTATCTGATTCATCACGATTTCCCACTTACTATGCGTAAATGAGTCAAAGCATTTAGACATGGCATTTCAACTTTTTCCCCAGCTTTCTTGTGAAATATAGCTTCTCTATCGGCCAGACATTAGCTTTTCCCCTGGTGTACAAACCGTTCGTGTTCACTATGCAAAGGACTGAGCTTCTTTTCGCGTCTCACGTTTTGCTACGGGGTTTCTATTCTATTCCTCCCTCGCCCCCTTTCAAGCGTAAAGGCGCACTTATAAACCTGACTTTTCAACAACAACAAAAACAAAAAACCGATTGACGTGAAACCAAAACCCATGATGTACAAACCGTTCATGTTCACTATCCCAAGGATGTTAAAAGCGTGGCTGTGCCTTTTGTTTGTGTTTTGGTTGTATGCTGAAAGATAACACCTGTATTGTTTTTTGTTGTTTGTTTTTGTTTTTTTTTCCAAGATTGAGAGTGAGACAGAGAAGTCGCCATGTTTGGTTCATATTCTTTTGTAAATCTGTTTCCCTTAATCCAGAGGTTTCTATTGTTATCACGAGTGTTCAAGTGGTGACCTTGTTTTGACTGTAGCCTGTTTAGCCTCGGGCCACTTAGGGCCTAGAGCTGAGTCGCTCGGAAGTTTCGTGCAAATCGCTTTGTTCTGACTTGTTTGCGATTAGAAGGTGTTATATAACGCGCCTAGGTTTGGCGGGCAGGTACTTGATTATTCTGGATTTAAAATAGTAGTAAGGTGATTCACGTTCTGATTTTTGATTGGTTCTTTTATAAGAGTGGTCCAGAATGTACTAGACTACTGTAACTGTATATAAGGCCCGGAAATGTTTGTGTGTGTGTGTGTGTGTGTGTGTGTGTGCATGTGTGCACGAGAGAAGCTTGTATGTGCGAAGCTGTGCTGTAATAAACTCCACTCGGTTATAACTTTTCTGCGCGCTCACGTGTCTTCTGTGAGTGAGAGACAACGTGCAGTCCACAAGAACTCGATACGTGAGGAAGTGTTCGCTTGTGTGTCATCGTTTCACCTCGATAAGACGACGGGCTCTTCAAGATATCTTCACACGTAACAAAGGACGAAACTTCTTTTCGCGTCTCACGTTTCACAACCATCGCGCATCGGGTTTCTATTCTATTACCCACCCACCCCCGCCCCCCATCACCACATGAACATATGACTCACCTGTTCTCACTAGAAATGCTAAGGTCCACAGTGCCATGATGTTTCTCATATCCACTGGCAAGCGTCTCTGAAAACACACACACACACACACACACACACACACACACACGCACACACACACACACACACACGCACACACACACACACACACACACACACACACACACACACACGTTAGTAAAATGGGATTGATGGAAACAATTCGTCTCTATGTCTTCCAGACCGCACGGCTGTTACTTGGTCAGAGCGCAAAGGTAGCCCATTGTCATGTTCTCATGGGACTCGGGGACTCGTCATTATTGCGGACAGTACGTGATGACGGTGGGGCTATGTTTCAAACTTGAGGCTTATTTCTTTTATGGAACGCCTTCGCTAGACACTAGATTTTTTGAGTCAAATGGACAATCGAAACTATGAAGGTCAAAGTGAAATTGTGTGTGTGTGTGTGTGTGTGTGTGTGTGTGTGTGTGTGTGTGTGTGTGTGTGTGTTCACAGAATCGGCTTTTACATGTTACAATAACTACTCCTGTATAAAAAATATAGAGGCTCCGAACAGTTGGGGTTGGATATACACCAACACAATATATCAGTACAAGCCTTTGACAAGAACAATGATTCTTTCATTGCAAGGACAATCAGTTGATTGTCGGGAGTATCACATCAGTCAGTTGATCTCTATTGTCAGTTACATCGACTCACTCTGACAAGGAAACCAACCAGTGAAATCCCTCCTTAGTTTCCGGAGTCTGTATTCACACCCAGCAGACGCGAATGAAACTAGAACAGTTAGACAGAACAGAGTGTGACTTTAGACTTCACATGGACTAACTGTACCTGAATGTATACACAATGATGATCAGCGGATGGTATGCGATATTCATCTTATCGGGGACACTTTGTCTGCCACAAAATGCTGCAAGTGATTGTAAGTGTAAAACACAAAAGTGACTTTTTATTTTATTTCCTGTATTGATTTTGGTTTCTCTGCATGAAATAGAAGGTTGTAAATTTGCTACCCTAAGATAAGCGTCGGTACGTCGCCTCTTTTTTGAGTCTACTGGTTGTTACGATAAACATTTTTTTTTTTTTTTAGGTCTTGTGAAATGTAGCTTCTCTATCGGCCACGTATTAGCTTTTCCCCTGATGAACAAACCGTTCGTGTTCAAAGGACTGAGCTTCTTTTCGCGTCTCACGTTTTGCTGCCAGAGCGCATCGGGTTTCTGTTCTATTCCTCCCCCGCCCCCTTTCAAGCGTAAAGACGCACTTATAAACCTGATTTTTCAACAACAACAACAACAAAAAAGTTAAACCAAAACCCATGAATGTCTGTCTCGATTAAGACGTGACATAAGCTCAGTGTACACACGCCGAATCTGACAAATCCCTTTTAATGACAAATAAATCTTTCGTCAGCTAAGGGGCGGTAATACTACATTAGCTCAAAATACCGCCCTGAGAGTGCCCTGTCGATTTTACACTCGGACGACCCGCTCCGAAAGCTATACTCTCTCAGACTACGTACAGGGATAGCTTGAGGGCGCTCTGGCTCGAATCGATTTTGCATTCGCTGTAGCTCATGGGTGGGTAGGTGAGTATTTGAGAGTTCAACGTCCGTTCCCACCACATCTGGGTGAGAGAGAGAGAGAGAGAAGGGGGTGAGGGGGGTGTTGGGGGGGGGGGGTATTAACGTCCTTTTCCACCACATACGCGTGATCAAAGACGGAGCAACGATGAAAAAGCCAGCACGAGTATTTGGCTCCAGCCGGGATACGAACTCACGACCCGAGTATTAAAAGTCCAACGCTCTACCATTCGGCCACACCGGCTCCCCGAGAGAGAGAGAAAGAGCGTGTGTGTGTGTGTGTGTGTGTGTGTGTGCGTGTGTGTGTGTGTGTGTGTGTGTGTGTGTGTGTGTGTGTGTGTGTGTGTGTTATCACTAGTTGGGCAACACCGAAAACTGCCAAAGCGCAGCGTACCAATGCTTAATCCTACATCAGATGTCTCAAGTAATTTGAGCCATGTAGGGTGGTATGTTTCTTTCGGTCCCAACACAGGGCTAAAGATCATTCATTGAATGTTTGCTTGAGGGCTTGATCTTCTCTGTTACAATATATATTATTATACAATACACAAACACACGCTTGTCATACTTGTAGCTAAAAATGCTGGAGTAACATTTTAACATGCACGTAATGTATGTCATAAACAGAAGCCTGTATGGGTGTTTGGTTGGGCTGATGATTTTTTTCAGTCTGTGTTTATGAATGTGTGTTGAGATGTGTGTGGTCACTAGAGAAACTGTAATGATTAAGGCATGGTGCGCGGCAATTTCAGGTGCTTTTTCCATTGCTTCCCCGCATCTGAATAATTCAGTTCTCATTGCTGAGGAAAAGTCAACTATCTCGCTGAATTTTACCATCAGTGGATGTAGTTTTCCCAACGATCTATTGATCATGGTATCTAGAGAGGAATACAAGAAAGATACCGTTCATCGACTTGATATCTGCACAATGTGGAATTCAAAGAACGCCTGCACATCACTCAATGGCGGTGTATGCAGCTGTCCTGGACCGACTGAGGTGTATACGTTACAAAAGACAGTGGAGCGTGCAGACAATACCACGTGGGTATGGTGGACTCAGCCAAAGATTGCTGTGGAAGAAAAAGTGACATTCATTGTTGCAGGTACTCTCTCTCTCTCTCTCTCTCTCGCTCTCTCTCTCTCACACACACACACACACACACACACACACACACACACACACACACACACACAGACACAGACACACACACACACAGAGACACACACACACACAGACACACAGACACACACACACAGACACACACACACACACACGTCCTCATCATCCGTTTGTTTGATTATGTGTGCAGACGAGCCAGAAACCATCACAGAGAGCAGCATTGATAACAGCTTCAGTCTTGAAACCCGAAGCGGCTTCGCACAAGGTGGAACATTACTGTCATACGCTCATACGTAGTATTTTAAGCATTTTTAGTTATTCATATGGGGGAAAGGGGGGGGGGGGTAGCTTATATGACAAAATCTGGAGAAATAAAATCAGAGAGTACAAGCTACGCAAACTTATTAAAATCAAATAAAGCATATATATCTGTCAATGAATACGGAACGATTTAACAGCCGAAACAGGCAAATGGCCTAGTTACAGCTAAATCTGCCATCTGCTTGCATGCTTCGATGCACATACAGCTTTCTTGCTTATACCTGATTAGCACTAGTTAAATTGCACGATGACTAGCTTGCTTTTGTTCAATAAAATCTGAATTTACTACTGTGCTAAATGTACCCCTTATATGAGGGAAGCTTCATTTAAAAGTAAATTGCATGGACAAAGAAAGTCAGGAACAGAGTGTAGCCGGTTTCCATATCATCAGTGGCGTAATTACGAGATTCCTTGATAGAGCAACACAAACTTTACACAGCTCTCGAACTAATATCCTATCCGCATTGACTTTTTATGTCTTTTTCCTGTAATTAGATACTGCACCTGTCACGACATTACCAAACGACCCTCCCAAGGACCCTGTGTTATTTCTCTATGGTGTGGACTTCATGGTGGTTGCCTGCGTTGGTATAATCGCCTTTGCTGCTGTTGTCATCTTCGTAAGTGTCGCCGCCGGCAAAAGAAAAGGTGAGCTAGTATTTTCCGTTCTCACACAGCAATAGCAGCAACAAAGAAAACGTTTCAAGCAGCTGAAAAAAAAACCCGAATTGGCAGCGAAAATTCATTCATAATTATTTCTTGAAAACCTAATGTACATGTATGTACCTATTGTACCAAATGGAATGAGTATTTGGAAAGTGTTGGTTTTTACAAGATACTTTTTTTTTTTTTTTTTTTTGATTGAATAGAAATTAAAAAAAAAAAAAAAAATCTTCATTGTTTCCTTTATTTAGTTCAATCGCAACTTGTTTTTTCCGCTTATCGGGAAAGCCCTGAAATACTTATGCAGAAGAATTCTTCCTTGGTATTTAACTGACCCTGACTAGTTCTGCAAATACAATAAAGTTTGCGTCTCTTTATGTCAGTCAGAAGAGGCGATGAACAACGCCGCTCAACTGAATTTGTCCAGAGCATGCAACCATACGAAGAGCCGAGACCAGACCGTCACGACATACACCAAGCGAACAACGAAGAGGACAGCCACAGTCGATTCAGCCAGGAGTCCAGTTTCTACTGGGAGATTCGCAACGACCCTCCTACACCATCTCCAGGTATAGATAGATAGATAGAACACAGGTGTCGCTACGCCGAAGACATGCGCTCAATCAGGTGAATTTGAAAGTAGGGGAAGTAAGTAAAGCTGAGAGCGTTCCCTAGATCTAGGAGATGTGTGCTTTGTATGCCATTGGACAGTGTAAAGGGGGGGTGTTCACTACGCACCCTGCAATGCAAAGGCCTGTATGGGCCGGCCGTACACACATCGTGGGTTGATTTGTTTCCTTTTTGTGGGTTAACATTTGTTGTGTGTGTTTCGGACTAGTTCAGTGCTGAACGCACTCGGTCAGTCCTCATCAGCGACCACCGTTTTGATGTATATGCCTGTCAATGCAGGTCTCATTCCTTGTGTTGTGGACCCGTCTTGTGCGGGTTCCGATTTCAGAGTTTAAAAGTGTAAAGGTGGTGTGTTCAGTACGTACCCTGCAATATTTGCACATTTGTGTGCCATTGGACAAGTCTGCCTTGCCATACACTGGCTACAAGTCACAGTGGAGGAGAAGCGGGGTGGGGGGGGGGGGATCTACCATTCTACCGCTGAAACAACTAACAGATCAAAGGGTATCTCACCATTCATAGGGGGAGCCGGGGTGGTCGAATGGTAGAGCGTTGGACTTCTAATGCTCGGGTCGTGAGTTCGATCCCGGCTGTGGCCAAATATTTGTGCTGGCTTTTTCATCGTTGCCCCGTCTTTGATATCACCCTATGTGGTGGAAAAGAACGTTAAACCTCCAAACACTCACCCACCCACCATTCATAGGCCCCCCATTCCCCTCCCACCGGGAGGAAAATGGTCGGTGGAGCCTCATCCCCGTACCAGGGGCCGTAACGCTACACTAGGCCCCCGCAACCACGGCCAAGTCGGGCTAACCGAGACCGAGCCGAGATAAGTAATAGCTAAGAAGGAAAAATATTAAAATACTCGGTGACAAGGAAAGTGGACAGTTGCGAACAACTTTAAGGCCCCCGTGTTATTTCACAGTGTGCACAGAAGCGAGGAATTCTGTCAAATTCACCGGCACAGTAAATTTTTAGCATGGCTCGGAGATTATTGTACGTGGGAGTGATTTCCCTTGAAAACAAAACCAGACGTTTTTTCCCGGGGGAATTTCGGTCACACCTGTCAACAACATCGTCTCCTCCAAAACCAGGGTATGGTATTATTTTGTTATGCTAACAACATTATACAACTTAGCGAGGCGTTTCCAAATAATTAAGTGCTCTTGAACATTTTGCAGGGCGAAATTAACGTCTGCTGTAAAGGACGTTAAACACCCAAACACCCACGTACTTTCTCTTTCGTGTAGTTTACAAATAAAGCTGATGACCATTATTACGACCAAAACCACGTGCCACTTTTCCCGCGCAGACACTCTGCAATCATCTGCAGAATACGCACACTGTGCTGCGCACACACATGGAGTAACGACCTCTGCCAGTGTGGGCAGCCCCCAGACGTCCGACACATTGTAAACGGTTGTGATGGCCTGCCCCCCAGCCTCCAGCCGGTCTGGGACCTGAGAGACAGATACTCACTGAAGACGGTAGACTTCCTCAAGCCACACCAAGTCCTAGGTGATAAGCCAATGAGAACCCTGGCCGACGCGATCGTCAGATCAGATCTGACAAAATGGTTCTAAACCCAAAAAGCGATGGGACACCCCAGTGATAATCTAAAAGGCAAAAGTACGGATGACAGAACAGACTGAGGCACCGAAAAACAAACCCAGACCAGGCATCTGAAAGCCAAGCGAAGATCCTCTGACGCTGACCAAAGCTAAGCAAAACAGCCCTCACACACCCCAAAGACACTCGCCTAGCCAAGCAGCCAAAGTCACACGCCAGGAACAACTTGTCCTTAAGGGCCAAAAGCCATAGGACGTAAAGCAAGCTAATGATGATGATATTACGAATGGAAAACTGATAAACGGTAGGCCAAAGAGTGCAAACACCCACCCCACCCTTCTTTCACAGAGAACAATGTGACGCGTTGTCATGCGTGTCGCGTGCTCTTGGAGCGGACAATTGACGTTGGTGTCCCTCATATCAGATTTCTGCCACTGACGAGCACTGGGCCCTCATCGTTGGGGTTTAAATTACGCAACCCGAGGAAAAACAACTTTTAAAAATCCAAACAGTTTTACCAATGATTCCAACACAGACCGAATTATCGGCCGAATGGCAGCCCCGTTATCGTGGGTCTGTATATGTCATAATAATAATAATAGGGCGCCTATCCCCAGGGAACGAGATCTAGGCGCCTTACAATCTGAAAGCGAAGTTTAAAAAAAAACAAAAAACAAAAACAAAAAAAAACAAAAAACAAAAACAAAAAACCCACAAAACATTCACTCAATGTACACTACGTAAGAACAAACATTTAATGTAAAAGAGCACACGCACACACACACACACACACACACACACACACACACACACACACACACACACACACACAACTGAGTAGAAAAAATAAAGGACAGGCAGAGACCAAGATTCCCTTCGCGATCGTATGTGCCACTACTCCTCACAGAACTTTTGTATGAACTTTGTAAATGCGACTCGCGTTTTCCCTTTACCGTGCCGCTTGAATTAGGCCTACTATGTAACAGGACCGTGTAGATATTCATGTTTTGCTCGGTCTGATTCCCTACGGTGCCTATTGTGATGGCTGTGATAGTCTAGCATTTTTCTCTTTGTTGTGTTTTAGCGACTTCAGTACCGTTCGGCAAGGCCAGAATGGTACTGAGGGTGTCACGACCTGTCTCTGACTTTCTCACTTCTAGTTTCACACACTCACCCGCTGGACGACGATCAGTAACTGTTCCAAATATCCCCCTCCCCGCCCCCCATCACCACCACCACCCGACCCTTAGGAGTCATCAGAATATTCAGCTCACGTTGGCGCTCAGCGGTATGACGTACTCATTATCATAATCAATAAATGACTGAAACTTGTCACTAGACTTCACCACTCTGCCCTACACGCTGACGACGTAAGCATTATTATAATTACCTTGTCAAAAGTTCGCGCTGCGAGCGTGCCCCGTGCGTCGCCCAAAATCGACTCTGATGGTGTTTTCCCCAGCTTCTGTTTCCAATAAAACAAAGTAGCTTGTTCGTCATGTTTGGTCTGATGTCTAGAATGAAGCGCACTGCAGTTCGCTGAAGAGTCCGTTTCTAGGCCAGTCTCCACTGACGTCAGTGCATTTGATGTCCATATATGGAGTTTCGCAATAAATGTTGATCCCGAACGGACGGCTGCTGTTTTGAAATAGTCGGTTGTCGGTTGCCAAGCATCAGTGTGGAGGCGAAACTTACAGCGCGACAGTCGGCTACCTACAGTTCCTGAGGTTCACCTCTGTGGTAGCTTGCCGAACGCGAGAAACTTTTAAGCATTGTGCTTAGATCATATTCAAACAGAGCACCTGAAGTGGTTGAGTCAAACAAAACTTGCCACAAGAAAAAAACAAAACCAAAAACAAACCAAAAACACGTTTAAAGACAAACCTGTTATATCGGAGAAAACGAGTTTCAGAAGTTGAAAGTTGTGTGTGTGTGTGTGTGTGTGTGTGTGTGTGTGTGTGTGTGTGTGTGTGTGTGTGTGTGTGTGAACTCACTGATCGTTGTATTATCGTCTGTCACGCTTATTCCTCTGTTCGGCGTCTTTATGCTGTCGTGTAAAAACTAATTTGTTGCACACTTCTTCGAAAGAATGTTTCTCTCTCTCTCTCTCTCTCTCTCTCTCTCTCTCTCTCTCTCTCTCTCTCTCTCTCTATTTCTACACTGTGAGAAAACAAAGTACCACAAAACAAAACCAACAAAACAAACCCAACAAAACAAACAAACACTGAAACCCAAAAACAAAACAAAACAAGGAAACTTTGCATTTGGGGGAGGGGGGGGGGAGGCACATTGGCAATGACGTGCGCAAATTGTAATTTTGAAAGAAGCTCGTTAACAACCATGCTCAACTGGGATATAGATTTTCGCCGTTCCCCTGCAAAACAGTGTTTTGAGGGAAGCATTCGTGTGAACTCAAAGTTCCTGGCAACAGAGAAACACAAACACGACACTGGTTCAATGAAATCATAAAACAGAATTATGAACACACACACACACACACACACACACACACACACACACACACACACACACACACAAAACATGAAAGAGGTTTCTATGAAAGACAATGTGAAGCTTTGTCATGCGTGTCGCGTGCGCTTGGAACGAACAGTTTGTCGTGGTGCACCTTCTGTCTGATCTCTCCCACTCCCGAGCACTGGGCCCCGGCGTTGGGGTTTGAGTTACATATCCGAAGGACGAAACGTTGATAGAAATAACAACCATGCTCAACTGGGATATAGATTTTCGCCGTTCCCCTGCAAAACAGTGTTTTGAGGGAAGCATTCGTGTGAACTCACAGTTCCTGGCAACAGAGAAACACAAACACGACACTGGTTCAATGAAATCATAAAACAGAATTATGAACACACACACACACACACACACACACACACACACACACACACACACACACACACACACACACACACACACACACACACACACACACACACATGAAAGAGGTTTCTATGAAAGACAATGTGAAGCTTTGTCATGCGTGTCGCGTGCGCTTGGAACGAACAGTTTGTCGTGGTGTACCTTCCGTCTGACCTCTCCCACTCCCGAGCACTGGGCCCCGGCGTTGGGGTTTGAGTTACATATCCGAAGGACGAAACGTTGATAGAAATAAATTATTAGCAACGCTTCCAACACAGACCGGGTGCTCGACTGAATGGCTGTCTTTGTCACCTTGGCTGATGCGATCGTCCGTGCCGGCGCCAGACACTGAAGTTATGAATTATGCGACTGACGTTTTCCATTAAATGTGGTGCTAGAATTACTAAATCTGATTCCTATCTGTTGGACGAATATTTTACATCACTCGCCAGTGCAGATTTTCGGTGGGTTAACTACGAGTGCTTCACATCAAATAGTAAGAAAACAGAGAGCGAAAGTGTGAGTTATGACTTTTTATAACCCACTCAGTGGTTTACGAGTTCACAAAACACACACCATTTTGAGTGGGTACATAAATCATTAGTCACCCTACCAGAAATAAAAATATGTCGCAGAAAATATATGCTGCTGATAGTAGAAATAAGAGTCTGAATGCTCATGGAATAAACAATTACATGATTAGTTCTCATGGAAACCATTCGATGTGTGCCGGAAGATACCAGGATATGGTGACATACGCGGACAACGAAATCCATGATACCAGTCTGAGCACGTGGACGCTGCAAAGACATTCCGAGAGTAGTGAAGACAAAAGAGACCCCGATGATCTTCAACAGATTAAACTTTTTCTGTTTGAACATTATATCACTGGACTTAGGCTCCACTGGACCAAGATCCAGTACCGAAGTTTTATAATTGTTGTGCAACACACACACACACACACACACACACACACACACACACACACACACACACACACACACACACACATGCGTTAGGGGAGCCGGGGTGGTCGAATGGTAGAGAGTTGGACTTCTAATGCTCGGGTCGTGAGTTCGATCCCGGTTGGGGCCAAATTTATTTGTGATGGCTTTTTCATCGTTGCCCCGTCTTTGATATCACCCTATGTGGTGGAAAAGGACGTTAAACCCCCAAACAGGCAAAGATCCTATAGAGGATCTTTGGGTAGGCCTAGAGCATCAGAATCGGTTCCGAAAGCTGTCCTGCAAAGGTATACATACTAAAGAGAGAGAAAACAATTATATTATCATAACCAACTTGCTGCAATGATCCTATATACGAGGATCTTTGCTTGCTGTGAAGCTGATGAAAAGATGGCATTCTTTTAAGAGTATAAATGATCCTGTGAACAGGCGATAATTAAGAAAGTCACTGTCAGCAGCTACGAAGGCACATTTAGAGATAGGTAGAAAATGCTATGTAGTAAGCAATGACTGAAGTTTAGAATCAATTAGCAAAGACGCACCAATTGACATAAAGGAATGACGTTACCGACGCCGGAGAGATAAAACTTGATGCAGCTACAAAGAAACTAAAACCAGGGTACGGTATTATTTTGTAATGCTCACATTATACAGCTTAGCAAGGCGTTTCCAAATAATCAAGTGCTCTTGAACATTATGCAGCGCGAAATTAAAGTCTGCCGTAAAGAACGTTAAACACCCGAACACCCACCCCTCTGCTGTACGCCTGTACTTTATCTTTCACGTGGTTTACAAACAGCTGACAACGCTTTCTGAGAACGCTACAGGTATGACATATTGTCTTTGGCTTCGGGTATTAATAACAGAAAAGATGAACGTTGAGGCAGTTTCTTTGTAGCTGCATCAAGTTTTATCTCTCCCGCGCCGGCAATGTCTTTCCTATAGTGTCAGTTGGTTATGACCATTAAAATAAATAAATAAATAATTTTTTTTCTCTCTCTCTCTTTTTCTACTTATACCTTTGCAGGGCAGCTTTCAGAACCAGCTCTGATGCTTTACCGTGTTTCAGTTTTCCGTTCTCAATAATGGTCATCAGCTTTATTTGTAAACTACACGAAAGAGAAAGTACGTGGGTGTTTGGGTGTTTAACGTCCTTTACAGCAGACGTTAATTTCGCCCTGCAAAATGTTCAAGAGCACTTAATTATTTGGAAACGCCTCGCTAAGTTGTATAATGTTGTTAGCATAACAAAATAATACCATACCCTGGTTTTGGAGGAGACGATGTTGTTGACAGGTGTGACCGAAATTCCCCCGGGGAAAAACGTCTGCTTTTGTTTTCAAGGGAAATCACTCCCACGCACAATAATCTCCGAGCCATGCTAAAAATTCACTGTGCCGGTGAATTTGACAGAATTCTACGCTTCTGTGCACACTGTGAAATAACACGGGGGCCTTAAAGTTGTTCGCAACTGTCCACTTTCCTTGTCACCGAGTATTTTAATATTTTTCCTTCTTAGCTATTACTTATCTCGGCTCGGTCTCGGTTAGCCCGACTTGGCCGTGGTTGCGGGGGCCTAGTGTAGCGTTACGGCCCCTGGTACGGGGATGGTACAACCTAGGCCATATGAATTGGTGATTTTAGCCGCTCACGACCATGGTTTCGGGTCAATGGGACCCTCATCAGGTGAGCATGCTGCGATACCCACGAGGGATGCAGCGTCCAACCAGCTTTACTTACTTTCCTTACTTTCAAACTGACCTGATAGAGCGCATGTTTTCGGCTTTATCGGCGCCTTTGTTCCTATTATATTATGTGTGTGTGTGTGTGTGTGTGTGTGTGTGTGTGTGTGTGTGTGTGTGTGTGTGTGTGTGTGTGTGTGTGTGTAATGCGAGAGAGAGAGAGAGTTTTCACATTTTGAAATTATTTCTTTCAGAATTACCTCGACCCTGTGTATGGCCGGCTTTGTCCGACGACTACCTTCACCCTGTCGTATCGCGTAGGGTGAAGGAGGGAACAGACGATTCCACAACCGTGACCCCTTTATATGAAAACAGTGTACTTCGCTAAAGAAAGCAAAACGGCTGAGACATCAATACCACTCATCTTGGCCTGTGTGACTGTAATGGGAAGTGAAGACAGGATATCATGCTAACATGAAAAGTACACAGTAGCCTTGCCCAATCATGAAGCGTTAAAATTAATGTTTCATAAAGGGTCTGGATATTTTTTTCTAATTATAAAATGAATTTTATAAAGTTGAAATGCCTAGTATACTTTTGAATACACTCTATAATCACAAAATGCCTTTATGATCAGTGAATCTTGAAAGTATAAGATGAATTTTGAGGCTAAAAATAGAAGAAGAAAAAATATTAAAAAACGTTCACAATACGGGCTCCAAAGGTTTCACAAGGGTCTCGAATCATTTTAAATTTTATAATAATAAAATAATTATAGACCCATACGAAGCATTTAGCGCGGCATAGTGTTGCCCATTGTCCTTTGGTGGGTCTTTTTTCACATTTTATCATCCATCCATTTGTTCCTTTCGTGAAAAAAAGGAAGTGTGATCACGTCTCCCTCATTCTCGATTTTCTCCACTGGCTACCTGTGCAGTCCCGTATTCAGTACGAAGTGATGTGTTTGTGCTACAACTCCCTTGCCGGTACTGGCCCTGCATATCTTACTAGGTTACTAACCCTGTACACACCATCCAGACAGCTCAGGTATTCAGCTGACTCACGTGTCCTTTGCCTTCCAAGTGTGTAGCGGTCGTTTTCCCATCAAGGACCCACCCTTTGGAACACCCTCCCGAAAAACATAAGGCATATAGATTCTTTCCAAACCTTCAAAACTACAATAAAAACTCACTTTTTCTCATCCCAGTAACATTAATATCGGAGGGATTGACAGAACTCTGTGTGTGTGTGTGTGTGTGTGTGTGTGTGTGTATGTGTGTGTGTGTGTGTGTGTGTGTCTTTGTAAGCGCTTAGAGCTCGATGAGTGTGAGCGCTATATAAATATTCATTACATTATTATGATGATTATTATGCTTATTATGGTTATTATCTCTCCTGTGAAATGTGATTTCAGTCGAGGGGCCCAGAGATAAGTAGAGTGGTAGGACCTATGTCGGAGGAAAGCATGGCAAAGCTTAGAATAAACGGTTAGTATGAGATGCATAAACAAGGATCAGAGCGAGTTTACGACTGACTTAGGGACTAGACGTTAATGCACGCTGATGAAAGTACCGGTGTAATCTGTTTGAGACTAACGCTAAGTCTTATACTATTGTACATTTTGTTTCTCAGGCCTTCCGCCTGCTCGCAGTTTCGGTGATGTTGGCCGGACGATAACTGTTAGTGGCGTACGCCGTACGCTGTTTGCGCCATTTGGTACAAGAGATCGCAGCTGTACGTTTGCAGGACTTGATTCTTTTTGTGTGTGTGAACTTCGTCGTGTTTAGTGCTTTGCATTTACTTACCTGCAAGATGTTTTGGTTAGTAATTAATGAATGCGGAGCTTCTTTTGTGTTGATCACAACGTGACGTTGGAAAATGTATTATTTTTGTTTAAAAAAAAATGTCGTAAGTTAAGCTAAATGTCGTAAGTGACATCATGTTGTTTTCTCATATTGTCGTCATTTTTATCACCTGTAAATAATGCCCGCCTGAAGATAGTTGGCAATATTCTGTTCTGTCCCGTCGGTCTGGATCGAGAAACCAAAGACTCGCAGTCTATGATGTAACCCTTGACGTATACATACACCCATCCATTCGAGCGCCTTTTCTAGGTTAAGTTTCCTGAGTCTGGGGTATACCAACTTCAGTGTACTTACGTGTGTAAAGGTGCCGCGTGTGTTACATTCACTTCCTGAAAAAGTGTATGATGTGTATTCATTCCAGGAAGAATGAGGTTGATGTGATTCTTTAACATTGATCCTATCCGGGAGAAAGTATACTCCACTCTCCAGTTCTCGAACGGTTCAGAAAGATCCCCCCCCCCCCCCAAAAAAAAAAAAAAAATCCACCACACCACCACCACCACCAACAACAACAACAAAAACACCGGGATGTGGCCACCTTATACACAGTCAAACCACCTGCTCACCCTTATACTCAGATAAGTCGCAACAACCTCTGTGTGTGTGCATCTGTTTTCCGTTTGAAATACACTTTGAGGAGCGAATCCAGAAATGAGAATCCTATTCCCGAACGGCGAAGAAAACATCCAAAATTCACAGAGGATGTGGATAAGCCCTGGTATTTCAAACATCACACGATGTCCTGGAAGAACACTAGGAAAACAGCTCAACTGAATAGCGATTCGTGCGAAACGGTGAAAGCTACCTTATGTGGTACAGGTCAAATGGTCATTGAGTACCGTAACCCTCATCATTAAATGTGTAGAATTTATTTCCGAAAGAAAAGCTTGCTCGTGAAAAACTGTAGAGATATTTTCAAGCACATCTCTATCTGCTGCCTGAGTATTTTGACACATTTATATGGCGGAATTTTCATATCTGGCAGCTTGGGATGCCAGCCGACATAAGAATACAGTAGATCTGAATCTTCGTAATAAAAAGGAATCCGAAACCACATGAAACGGACGATGGCTCAACATACAAAAACAAAGATCAAACTGGATGTCCCCAGTTTCTCTGTGTGTCAGCAGATCGTGTAAAAAAAAGAGTTAAGAAAAGGTGCGGAAAACCACGACTCTTATATGCACCGGTAAATTAGAATCTTGCCAGACTTTCTCTGGTTTAATCTGTTGACGTGTACGTGATCTAAAAAGTGTCGTCTACTCGTAACTCCAAGGGGTGATGATAGCGACATTGACAAAGGGATGCATTTAAAGGAAGTTTCGGTGATCTCCAGATTTCCCGGAGGAACCTCGAGACGTGTAAAATATTTTATACAGTTTACCTTCAAGACCAGCAAGTCTTCAGCAAGCCTTCAAAGAAGAATTTTTTTAGAAATCTGGTTGGTCTCTGTATAAATCAATTTAAGGTATTAACACAGAAATTTGGTCAAAATCTTATTTTTAACCAAACCCTAACGGTCCATATTTTGACATTGTCTGACATCTATCTTTACTTACACATTGTATTTTTTTTTTCTTATCCTAGTATTTCACAACAATTCAGCGGTATTAATTGTGAGGTGGAAATGGTCCCAGATCCCTCTGAATTGCTTCGGAATCTCACAAAAATATGTAAGTTTTGCTTCACAAATATAACTAATGCTTCATGCTTTGCGTAATGACCTACTTCCTTCTTTGGAGATTGTAAATGGCGGCTACTGTCAGTTTGGCGGTGTCCTGGTGTGTTAGAAGCAGATATTTTGAAGTCAGAAATTCATGAAATACAATGGCATGAATTGAAAAAGCTGGATTTGTTGTTGTTGTTGTTGTTTTGGGGTTTTTTTGTTGTTGTTTGTTTCAAAAAAGGTCCATCTGCATACCTGTGAGTGCTTCACATGCCAAGTATAAAGCTGAATAAAGTGTATATAAAAGCATGGGGCTGAGAGGTGAATGTAATTAAAATCATGGTGACGATTGATTGTCAGCATAGAGTGTCATTTCCGCTGTAGGTTTCATTTATTATTTCAGCACATGTTCGTGTGTATAATGATACGCTTGTGGGGAATTAGAAATTTGAGATTCCTTTTACTGTCAGTAATCAAATAAACAAGAATCTAGAAATTCTTAGTTGCAAATTTCATGAATTGATTTGTTTCTCTGAGTGTTCGTTCTTGTGTACATAAAAGGGACACAATCAAAAAGAAGTTAAAAGTGTTCATATGTGTGGAAGAGAGACAGACGTTACTGCATTCTGCGCTTATACCGGCGTCAACCAGGCCACGGAACTACGGCACCTGTTATCATCCACATCATGAGCGATAACATGGGAAGCACCCTCAAAGTCAGAGAGTTTCAAGTTTCATGAATTGGAGGATTGCTTGTTTAAAGGGTTTTCTCCATACTTTGGAGAACTTGTTAAAAAACGCTTCGTAATCTTGACTGCCCACTTCCATGTCTGCGACAGATTAACTTATTATTTTTATTTCTGCATGGTAATGGACGTGAGAATGAAAATGTTGATTGTGAGAAGGAGCAAAGAATGGTGTCAAACTTTTAAACGTTTAGTTTCTATTTGGATTTTCCAGAAAACACGGAACAATTATTATGAAAGGAAAAAGATGTACTGGCAAAACCCTGCTTTCAGTTTCAAAGTTCAAACGACCTCGGTTCAAAATATGTTGTGATACTGTGATTTCCTGAACGCTATGGGTCGGGGGGGGGGGGGACTTTGCTAGTTATCAATTGATTGAGGTTTTCATGTGCCAGTGATGAGTCATTAGCGAATCAACTCATGTCATGTCTCTGAATTTTTCATTTTTATTTTTCATTTAAGTCGTCTCTTCCATTTTCCTGGTGAAGCTGACCTACTGACCTGTGGCGTGCGTTACACATTCACGTGCAGAAAAAGACGTTAGCGTTTGTAAAGCGATCGCCTCCTGTGAGGTAGCTACTCAAACAATCAAACCATCGAGGGGTTTTTTAGTCTTTCGCCGTAAACCATTCGAACTAATCATGTAAGCTGTTTATACCACGAGCATTCAGACTCATACCTCTACTGCTCTAGTCGCATACATTTTCTGCGACATTTTATTTTTCTGGCACGGTGACTAGTGACTTTTGTACCCCCCCCCCAAAAAAAATAAATAAATAAATAAATAAAAAAATTCTGCGCACTGACTTTCGAGGAAATAATGCGTAGGGCAGTTGAAATTGCTTGATGTTAAGAAGAATATCATTCAAAGCATGTGCTCATGTACTGACATTCAAAAGTGCACTCGCAAATACTTCGCAGAGAATTTTCTGTGCGATCTTTTTTTTTTTTTACGTGACCCAAGGGAAATAAAGTTTCACCCCCTAAAAGTGAGCAAAATAACTGTGCACCGGCTGCGACGTATGAGTTCCAAATGTTTGAAATGACGCACTTTCTGATTGATGACGTAACTGGAGTGTTTTTGTGAACTCATATAAGATAAGATAAGATAAGATAGATTTATTGCTTCTTAGTTACAATTAAGAAGAATTTGCTTTGCTCCTCTTGATAATAAAACACAATTGATATACACAAACATACCATATAAATACATATACACATTCACACACTCAGTCATTGATACTATTACCCGGTAAGTAAAGAGTTAAACTGGAGTGCTTCCACACCAGTCTATCATTTTTCATTACACTTTAATCCTGACTAAGGCAGTCATTTAGGGCAATGACAGAGGATGGAATGAATGATTTCCTAAAACGTACTGTTTTCGTTTTGATACATCTCCACCTTCTCCCCGAAGGTAGCATCTCAAAACACCCATTCAGTGGGTGGGTGATGTCTCCCACAATTCTCATTACCTTTTTATATGAGCGGGTAGCAAAGAGATATTCCACGCTGGCTAGTTCTAAACCAGTTATTTGCTCTGCCTGTGTGACTACCTTCTCAACTTTGTGAAGATCATCTACATTGCATGATGGGTACCAAGCACAGAAGCCGAATGTCAGAATGCTTTCTATGCTGGCTCTGTAGAACATGGACAGTATGGTCCGACTAACCTTAAACTGATTCAGTTTCCGCAGGAAAAACAGTCTTGAGTGGCATTTTTTCACCACTGCTTCTACATGAGCTGACCATGTCAGACTGGCTGAGATTTTGGTTCCCAGATATTTGTACTCTTCCACAACCTCAACAATTTCCCCGTTAATCACTACTGGGTTTGTTGGAGGTTTGGTCTTCCTAAAGTCACAGACTACTTCTTTCGTCTTTCCCACAGTCAGGTCCAGGTGGTTATTACAGCACCATTCTTCTAAGGAGGTAATTTCTCTCCTGTAGGATGTCTCATCATCATTGAGGATAAGTCCAATAAGTGCTGAGTCATCAGAGAATTTGATGAGGAGGTTTTGGGGGCTGGACGTTCTACAATCATTGGTGTACAGGGTGAACAGGGTAGGTGAAAGAACACACCCCTGAGTGTGATATGGAAAGCCGTATATCACACTTTCGCTCTCTGTTTCATTACTATTTTCGGACGTAAAGCACTCATAGTTAACTCACTGAAAGTTTGCACTGGCGAGTGGTGGAAAAAATGTTTCGTAATTCCGTGCAACCGATTGTATTCCTTGCGACAAAATGTCCGGTAAGGGTGATAGATCTTTGCTGGCAGTGTTGACCTGCCTTGAAGTGATTTTTTTTTTTTTTTTTGGTTTGTTTTTTGTTTTAGCTATGATGTATTATGACTTCTGCCAGGGAAAATCTTTTAAAGATTAAAACAATGTATTGGAGATCGATCTCCGTGCAAAGCCACTGTTTTCAGGTGGTTCACACGGTTCATGCCCGGTCAGGCAACACTGGCAGACGATGACCGTTGTGGTCAAATGTTGACGACCGTTATCCCAGAACACGTCTCTGGGATAGAGTCCCCGATTAAGAAGGACCAACAAATGACGTAGGCTGAAATACAGAATATCAGGACGATTTCATTGGGAAATCTCAGTTGCACTCTTCACGACTGCCTTGGCGTAGGAAACGTCGTGCCCCTTGAGTGCCCTTTAACCAGTGGAAGGAGCAGAAGCGGGGTAGGGTGGACTGGTGCACCCACATGTTAAGAAAATTTGACTGAGGAAGGTCCCCTCGGGTCTGGGACATCGCAACAGGAGACGAAACCTGGGTATACTAATACAACCCCGAGACGAAGTAACAGTCGGCGGTGTGGGTCTTCCCAGGTGAGAACCCAACTGTGAACTTCAAACGAAACAGAAGTGCTTCCAAACAAATGATAGCCTGTTTCTTTGCAAAATCCAGCCACTTTGCCACCGTACTGCTTGAGGACAGAAAGACGGTTATGGCTGACTGGTATGTTAACCACTGTTTGCCTGAAGTCTTCCATGCATGGTGCAAACAACTCTTCCGAACAGGTGTCCGTGGTCTACTGCTTCATCATGAAAGTGTCAGCGCGCACACAGTAGTTGCAACTGTGGACTGTCTAGCTGAAAATAATGTTCAGCTCGTCACCCACCCACCATATTTCCCTGACGTATCCCCCTGTGACTGGTTTTTGTCCCCTTCCGTCTATAGGCAGTTGCAGGGAAATCAGCTACGGAGCGCAGAAGATGCCCGAGCATTCTTCTCAGGTGTCATTTTGGACAACCCCAGTCAACGTGGTCGGGTGTCACGGAGAGCTGGTTTGAGGGGATGGGGCTGATGGAAGGTAGACAGATTGGTTGTAAGTGTTGTTGAAACACCAGCTTGAAAAACACAATGAGTGCCCCTCGTATGTGGAAACGTGATGTTTGGGGTCTTTATTAAAACTGGACTAAATGCACAACATTTTATCGAAGTATGAATTAAAAATTAACTAAGGTCTTGGTGGCCCGCCGGGCAGTCTAGGTCAAGGTCGCGAGATGAGATCCGGATTTTGCGCTGAAGTCTGCTTCAGTCAGGACTAGAAAATCATGAATGCCCCACAAAGTGAAATTGTGAAATATCCCCAAAGCCGCGCCCGTCATTAAGTCGGCGATTCTCAGCGTTGTGAAAACAGCCTCCCCACTGGGCCCATAGCACACCCGCAAATTGCAGGAGCCGACCTAGGTAGTATCCCGGTCCATGGTCAGAAGTGCTAACAACTACACTGCGCGGACCGGTTTCTAACGGGCTTTTGGTGAATGAGTCGTGGTCAAAGGAATACTGCTGGAGTAAATAGATAAACAACAAGGAGGAACGGCCCCGTCCTACAAAGTTGTTTCTCCAAACTTCATTTTATTTTGTCTGTTTTGTTGTTATTGTTGCCGGTTCTCCCCTCTCCAAGTTCTACCAATGACACTAGATCCTCTACGACCTCGACCGATTAGCCACGTGACTGGGGGTGGGGCCGGGTGGGGGAAGAAGGGGGAGAGAGAGAGAGAGGCAGAGAGAGAGGGTGGGTGGGTGGGTGTTTAGGAGTTTAACGTCCTTTTCCCCCACATAAGGGTGATATCAAAGACGGGGCAACGAGAAAAAGGCCAGCACAAATATTTGGCCCCAGCGGCCGGGATTCGAACTCTCGGCCCAAGCATTGAAAGTCCAACGCTCTACCATTCGGCCACCCTGGCTCCCCAGAGAGAGAGAGAGAGAGAGAGAGAGAGAGAGACGTCAGTTCCGTGAACTAAACATTTGACGTCAGCCTCAGGCAGGTCGTCATACAGAGAGAGAGAGATGGCGTCAATTCCGCGAAGTAAACTTTTGATGTCAGCCTCTAGCACTGAGATGGTCTGAGGATGCTTGTTCATGTCTTGTGATTTCCCTGTTGGCTTTGTGACTTCTCCGACTGAATTATTTTTCACATGAAATCTGGAAGATCTAGAGGGCTGATGAAATGTCGGAAGCAGTGACGATACTTGCAGATTTTGTCTGTGAACCAAACATTTGACGTCAGTCTCACGCTGCTCGTCTGACAGATGATACTTCTACATATCTTGTGATTTCCTTGTTGCTTTTGTGACTTCCGTGACTGAATTAATTTTGACATAAAATCTGGAAGATCTAGAGAGCTGATGAAACGTGGACTTAAGTGCCTTGGATTGTACTTACGAAATTGCAAAATTAGAACTTTTTTGACCGGCGCTTCTCGCAGAAACGTGAACAATGTGTTTATCAAAAAGCTCTACTATTCTTAATACTAAAGCCATAATAGTGCAGTAGTTCATGTCATATGTGCAGTTGGCACAAATGACAAAAATACCGGAATGATGAGTAATTTGAAGCAGTCGTTTCATAGATATTTGGCCTTATATGCAAACCACCCCTACCTCGGAAAACCTGTCAGAGCTACAGAGCTGTGCTACGAAAACAGGCAGTATAATTGGATGATCTTCCCAATTTCAGAAAATGAAGCCATTTGAACATTTTTTTCGAAAAAATTCGTGACATGACCGATTTTTTCAAATCGGCGATAACTGTTCTCAAAATGCGGCAGGCTAAAAATCGTGAAAGGCAGCTCTGGAGAATATGACTGCCCATTTTACCTCAAAGTAAAAAGCCGTCCGGCGAGGTGGTTTAGGAGATAGTCATCATTACATCCGTCCACACATACACACACACACACGTCTCACAACTCCCGCCAAAAAGAACGCAGCAGCATAGTGTGCACGTAAGGTGTCTATGACGCAGATTTCGTTACGTCACTGTGTGCGTGAAAGTAAGTATTGTGTGGAGAAACGTCACAGTCTTGTTTTGTATCACTGAAACTTGCTGTTGGGCGTAGCAAAATCTGCCCTGTCTCATAAAGTTGTTTCTCTATAGAAAAACAGAGACAACTCACCCAAATTCCGGGAAGGGCACGCAGACACACAGATGTTCATTTCCGCGTGTGTAACAGGCGTGAAACAGGTGTGTACCCTTTCCTTCGTGTTTCAGGTACACCTATAGGCAACGTGCACAGTGTTGTTAAGCAAGTCAGCGCAGCTTACACATGCATTTGGGTCGCCTAGCTTCCATCGACCGATAAGGCATAGGTATGCACATAACAACAATAGAGCCAAAACTACGTCCTAGGTTTGCGGTCGAGAGGATCTACCGGGTTACCGATCAATGATCGGCACAGGTAAGGCAGGGAGAAACCAAGTAGTCGATGTCATCCAGTATTTAAAACGATTGTGACACAGTAAACTATCAGGTAAGATCCAGACCAACCGTTCGGTGGGAATTCCTTTCTGTTCTTAGTATCTCTTCTATGTGAAACCACAAGTGATATTTTCCTCTTTGCCACACGGCGGTGACATGTATCGTGGAAAACATTTACGAACATTGAACAATTTAGTCAGGAAACGCTTCTTTGGTGTTGTGAAGTTTCCTTGTCAGCGCATGTGCAGGTACGTATGAAATATGATATCCAAATGAGCACGTATTTCGGTAGCGATATTTTGGGGGTGTACTTACCAAAGTAGTTGCTGCGTTGTAAGTAGTGAACGGTTTTTCTCAAAGAGCAGTGCACACTCAAGAATAGTATCCCAGTTGTGTCATATCAAAAGTTCATTAAAATCGCTTTTGTACTTTTGTCACAAACAGCCAACGAAAGTGCAACCTGTTTAATAATGGCTGTTAGTTCAGTACTAGCAAAGTGCAATGGAAATTATGTAGAGCAAAACCTCAAGTCTATAGTAGTATGTGGCTGAACTCATTTCAAGTGTTATGAGGTCTGTTAATCACACGGCAAACATGTTTTCAAGGTCAAGGTCATTGGTTTGTCTGTTTACTCCAAAACATTTTACTTCATCGCTCAGAATAAGCATTTTGGTGCTGCTAACTTTTGTCCCCGTGGTTTGCTGAGTTCACAGCATCCTCAGAATAAAAATATGACTGCAAAATCTTCATAACTCTAGCGTGACCTTGACCTTTACTAGAGGTCACCAGAAAGGCATTCTTATCAATGCATATTAGGCAAATGTTATGCCAAAAGTATTTAAAAAACAATTCACCCAGTCTCTATGACCTTTACTCCCAAGGTCAAGGTCACCAAAGTTGTCCACAAGAAATCTTCTCATACAACATCGTTTGTGCTAATTTTGTTTTGCCTGGTGCTTGTGACTGCTTGTTCTTTTGCTTATTCTAACACAGCGATGAAATAAAATGTTTGGGAGTAAACAGACGAACCGATGACCTTGACTTTGTAAACATGTTTGCCGTGTGATTAACATACCTCATAACATTTGAAATGAATTCAGCCACTTACTACTGTAGACTTGATGTTGTGATTTACATACTCTCCATCACATTTTGCCAGTAATGTATGCCAGTAATTTTCATTTGTAAATTTGTGAATGTCCAAAAAAAAAGGCAAAATAACGGCGTTTGTTCCCAAGGAAAAACACGTTGAAAATAAAAGAGATTTCACAGATTTGCTTTTGTGTCTATTGTTTTTCATTTGCATTCGTGTAATATTATTTTACTTGAAGTTTCATATTAAGTTTGTCTAATTTCTGTACCTGTACCTCAAAACAGGAATTACTGAAAATGTTCGACATTTTCTGAGAGCGTTAGAATTTGAGGCAAAAAGGTATACTTGTAATAGTATTTTAGGGTTGCTGGACCATTTCTCTAAAGCATGATGTGCGTCTGCAAATGATCTGTCAAGCGTAGCAGCTGCAGCAGCGTAATAAGTCAGCCCGGTCCCCATCAGTAAGAGAATTGGCGTCTATATGGAAAAAGGAAGATTTGATAACTGAGAGCTGCTATAGGCAAATCTGTTGTCATTTCGTTGGACCACCGCAGGGTGTCTTGCCTAACATATCCAGTTGTCAAACTTGAAGTGTGTGCACAATACCTGCTGCAGCGGCGTCATTTGTAATCTTTGCTGTGTATAGTCATTTTTTTAACCCAACCACAATATGGATTCCCCTCATTACCACTCACAGCCAAAGGGACACAGTGGATGGGCTAGTAACACGTAAGTGCCAAGCCTCTCCTCTAAAAGTTGGTCAATAGCGAAAAACGCTGTTTACACTGTGGCCGTCATATCTGGCCACTTGGTAACCTACCCCCGTAGCAGTTAATTAAGTCACCTATTTCAAGAAGTAAAGAGTTCATGAAATTTGATTTGGGATGCACGTTTTTCTTCTCATGGAATCACTCTACTTTTTCCAATATGTAAAACAATGACAAGTTAAAACTGGTGGCTGCTAGCAGCAAAATATAAACCTACCCCCCACGCAGCATGTAATGAAGGAAATGGAAAAAATGGGTAAAAATAATGACCGCTGTAAAGAAGATGTGCTTGTTTAGATTCACGGATCTTTCTTCATATGACTAGTCATTGTCTTTTCCACCAAGACAAATGTATGAAAAGAAATTGTATCAAGTGTAGCAATTATGGCAGGCTCTTTTGGTAAGCACCGCTTTCAGCCCATATAGGGAGCTGATAGCTTCAATTAACGACCATCTATAAGCAATAAACTCTCATACAAGTTCTGGAAGATAATTCTGAAACACCGAGCATGTGCCCGATTATTTGCATCATATTATACTTGTTTTTGCGGATACACCTTAACACAACAACTAATCAAGTGTCCCTACTCCCATCATTACGCATATTCAGCCATAATTAAACAGGTTGCACTTTCGTTGGCTGTTTGTGACAAAAGTACAAAAGCGATTTCAATGAACTTTTGAAATGACGCAACTGGGATACTAGTCTTGAGAGTGCACTGCTCTTTGAGAAAAACCGTTCACTACTTACAACGCAGCAACTACTTTAGTAAGTACACCCCCAAAATATCGCTACCGAAAAAAGAGCTCACTTGGATATCATATTTCATACGTACCTGCACATGCGGTGACAAGGGAACTTCACAACACCAATGAAACGTTTCCTGACTAAATTGTTCAATGTTCGTAAATGTCTTCCGCGATACATGTCACCTGCAGTGACCTGATAAGTGCACAAGCATCAAATACTGCCGTTTTACAGGGTCCTTTTAATCAACGGCCAAACTGATGGCGGCAATTTTCCAGGAAGCATCATTCTGATTGGGGTAAATTTTCAGTATGTCAACAATGCATGTCTTGTCTAACAGTAACCGTATTTCGAGTGGAGTTCTGCGCATTTCTGTACCCGCAAACACGCATACTTTGTGCACACCCTCAAAAGCCCATTTAGAGGGCTCATATAGTGAAAATGGCAAGATAAACGGTCGTTTTTAACGGTGACGCGGACGGAGAAAAAATTCACGGAGACCACCGCAGCATTAGAGGCCTGTACTCTACTGATTTCTGTAATAAAAAAAAGTTAGGATTAAATTTGTTCTACCTTCCGCTATATAAAAAGCCTAATTAGACTAGCCTATTAGTCAAATTCTTCATTTTGTGTGGTACGTTATAGGTCGAGGAAATAGCACGAAAGCAAAGTTATCCCATGTTTTGGACATAAGGATACCTTTGTTGTATTTGAAGTGAGCCTCCAGAGGCAATATATTTGATGACGGGAAATGATGAGTAGATCGACAGAAGTGACTAGATTGGATAAATGCAGGACTACGTAATCGGGTTTTCCCGATCCTTTAAAGTAAGGTATGCAACCAGTAAACGCAGATCGACATCTGTGTGTGTGTGTGTGTGTGTGTGTGTGTGCGTGTGTGTGTGTGTGTGACATAGGGCACAGACAGACAGACAGAGAGAGAGAGAGAGAGAGAGAGAGAGAGCTCTTCCCCGGATTTTTTCACTGTTTGATAATAATATAAATAATAATAATAATGAATTGTACTTATATAGCGCAAAATTCTCACGGAATGACTCAATGCGCACTCATACCAGCAAATATGCACACACACACACACACACACACACACACACACACACACACAGGGAGCAATTTACTTACCAATTCTGCCTAGAAGTACTGAAAATAAGAAGAAAATAAAAGTCAGTATGTTTAGTCTGCGTGTAATTATATGATAATTACGTCAAACAGGCGCATCTCGGTTTGGAACAGTTTGTGAAGCAATGACATAAAAAAAATGGCCGCAAGTGTTGGTGTGAAAGTTTTGCCATTCTTGTAAATAATCAGGTGACTCTTTGACGTTTGATCATTGTGCAACATTATTTCGGGATACCAGATCATGTGCCAGTTTTGTAAAGTCGATAATAATGAGAACGATTCTCGGAAGATTCCTGCTATAAAGTCTATCAAAATCCCTCACGGGCAAACCAGAATGGCCAATCTGGAATGGCTGGAGTGTTTTGTTTGTTGTTTTTTAGATTGGTGCTGTAGTGGATACTGTGGATATAAGTACATGTATATAATAATCAGAGCATGTCCTCCAAGTAACGCTATTTGTTTTCAGCGCTTTAAGTGCGGGTGTGCAAAAATGGCCATATATGTCGGAAGCAGATGTTGCCTTCTGCTGTTGATCCTCATCTTTCCCGATGGTTTATGTAAGTGCTTTGTCATACATGCTATGATACCGTTAGGTGGCGATTAGGCGACCAACAAGATCGTGAAGCAAATCTTGAATCTCCGTGTGTGTGTGTGTGTGTGTGTGTGTGTGTGTGTGTGTGTGTGTGTGTGTGTGTGTGTGTGTGTGTGTGTGTGTGTGAGTGTGTTCAGTTCAGAAACTTCTTCAAAGTTTTTGCTATATTTGCTATATGTATGCTAAGTTTCACTTCGACTTTTATTTGCTACTCATCTCCTTGAAATAGGTACCAAAACAATATGCAGTCCCGATGCTGTGATCAGAGGGGAGCAAGCGAAAATAATCTGTTCCTTCGATAAGAACCTCAGTCGAAGAGATCAGGCCATTTTGGTGATGAAGCAGGATGACGTTAGAGGTTAGTTGTAGTTTTACTTAATTCCTGTTTGAAGTATGAAGTATATCTCCAGCTGATGAATAGGAACATTTACAAGAAACTTTTCTTTTACGCTGAACCTGTGACCCCCCCCCCCCCCACACACACACACACACACACATCTGTTGTTGTTTTTGTTGTTGTTGTTGTTGTTGTTTTGGGTTTTATCGCTGGTACATGTTCTTGGATTTTAATTGTCTCTGTCTATCCCGTATCGTTTCTACTCAGTCGGTGTGTGTGTGTGTGTGTGTGTATGTGTGTGTGTGTGTGTGTGTGTGTGTGTGTGTGTGTGTGTGTGTGTGTGTGTGTGTGTGTGCGTGTGCGCGCGCGCTCTTTTACTTTTTACTTGTACTTACGTAGTGTACACTGAGTGACTTTTTTTCTTTTTTTTTTTTAATTCGGTTTTAGAATGTAAGGCGCCTAGAGCTCGCCTCCCGGGGATAGGCGCCCTATAAATATTATTATTATTATTATTATTGTTGCTGTCTTTTTTAGCGTGTCCTTTGCCTGTTTGCGCCTGGTGCTGCTCGGCTCTTTTTCTGTCCCGTCGAATCTGTGCCGGTGGCTTTTTCCTCCACGCTCCAGTGTGTTTCGCCATGTTGATCCGTGCTCAGTCAAATGTTCGCTTTTCCAGTGAATTGCTACGAAGTGACGGTACTGGTTGTCATTAGGGTGTCTAAGACAGCTTTCACAGCTGTTGTAGTCCGGCCACTGGCATATGGCGGTACTGACACTCCAGTTAAAACTTTTCCGAGCTGACAGCCAAATCGTGTCAACCTGGTTCAGAGAGACAGAGGCAGAGAGACAGAGACAGACAGACAGACAGACAGAGACAGACAAACAGAGACAGAGGCAGAGGCAGAGACTAATGCGGTTTTGTTTTTGTTTTTCTTTTTCTCAGTGGAACATGTGCTCGAGTGTTACCCGAATGCAGTCGGCAACTACAGCTGCCATTCGTCTCCGGGATACCTGTGTGATTCCAGCATTTCCAGCACGCTGACTCTGACGCTGCAAATCCCATCAGTTACCCATAACAACGCGGGTAGTTACGCCTGCCACACGATACCGCCTCTGGGAGATCAAGCCGCATGCAGTCTGACAGTGCAAGGTTGTGTGTGTGTGTGTGTGTGTGTGTGTGTGTGTGTGTGTGTGTGTGTGTGTGTGTGTGTGTGTGTGTTTCATTGGCCGTCGCTTACTACTTCTGCGCATCATGTTTCTTTGTACTGAGTTTTTTTTTTTTTTAAGACAGTGATTCAACAGCATTTCTTTTGAGACTGAAATATCAAACGTTTGTCTTTAATGTATGTTTGGAAAGCATTTGCTTTTCTTTTGCCAGCACCTATCAATCACCTAACCACTGTAGTTTTCGAATACTATCTGTCACGGGAGAATTGCCAATTATTATGTCTAATACCAAATGAGTGAATGATAAAGAAATGGGTCAATTTTTATTTGTGAAGTGTTAGAAGTCAAGTCTATAGTAATGTGAAAACTTCTATTCAACCCCTCTAATGCAACGCTGTATGTAGGGGTAGACAATATTCACTCTCCACACCAGTCTATCAAATACAAACTACTTATGTGATTGTTGTTGTTGTTGTTGTTGTTGTTGTTGTTTCCGATTCATGCCCACAAATATAAAAACTGACGCCGTCTTGTTTAAACAAATATTTCTAATGTATGTTCTTCCGCTTTTTCATTTGCTGTCTTGCTTTGTACGCCATTTCACACATAATGGTTTTACATCGCTGTGTGTGCAGCGGAGAGTTCCGTTCGAGAGGTTGGCTCATCCAACAAGTTCATTGTAATGGCTACTATAATGTTAGCAGTTGTCACCGTGGTTCTCGCTACTTCAGTGGTCTTACTTTATAGAAAGCTGAAACGGTAAAGAAATCTTCTGTACTTTGAAAATGCATTTGATGAATTTGCGAACGTACTCAAAGCAATGGCAGGGCTTCGTTGTTTCCTAGAAGCTTTAAACTTTAGTAACATATATATATATATATATATATATATATATATATATATATATATATATATATATATATATATATACTGACTTTACAAAACGAACAAAGTCATGCTGGCTCCACACATCCCCGAAAGAGTTTAGAAATGGATGAATCCACGTTGAATAACTAGAAAATACACTCCTTGAAAACTGTGAACAACTATTATTATTAAGAAAACATGGATCCCAAATTTTCGGGCCCTCCGCGGGTCCTTCATCAGGGGAATACGAAATACAAAATACAAAATAAATGACGTCAGGGTTATGACGCAATCCTTACGTCAATAATAATGTTCTTGTTCTTTCACGTGCTCTCTCTCTCTCTCTCTCACTCTCTCCCCAACCCTGATATATATCACGTACACTCGTAGAAATGAGCTCATCTGAATAATGTCTCACTGCTCTGAGGCATATCTGATAATCTTAATGGTTTGTGACAAGCATTTTTGTTCTTTGGGATTTGATATAATTATATGTCGTCTTACTTTTTACAGAGTGCTGGAAAGATCTGTGTCTTGTACGCAGTCTTCTGCATCATGCGTGCTCATGACGTCCGATGAACTCTGAAGAAGCAAAATTACGATGACCACAAAAAATAATGTGACCATTCTCCAGGTGCAGTGTGCTTTTCACTCGGGCTAAACAGCCCAATCAGAAAAGTAAAACAACAATGGCTATATGTAATGGCCTGCGCGGTGTGTGTGTGTGTGTGTGTGTGTGTGTGTGTGTGTGTGTGTGTGTGTGTGTGTGTGTGTGTGTGTGTTTCAGTTTAAAGGGGCTGTGATATGGTTGATATTTTTCTTGAATTGTTACACTTGTTTCCATTTACTATACATCTACTTTAGATATACAGAGAACTTCATGACATCGGAATTTTAAACCTAGTGTAGAATGTTTGTTGTGATTCACGATTCCGTCCTTTTATCCATCGCTAAACTGAAATCCTTTTACATACGTCTGGCATGCAACTCTTATAGTTTGCTGTTAGTTGCGCTGGTCTCATTGAGTTTATGTTCACCCTAGGCAGCATGGTATCTATCAAAGATTTAATATTTTTATTACTGCACTTCATGTTCATCATAATTATATACAGTACACGAACCAAACCAAGAAATCCGTTTACACCACGAGTAACCTGAGCATGTATTGTACATCAGGACGTAATAGTTCGGCTTGGTCTTAAAGTTGTATAATTAAGCGGCTGGCAAATTACAGTACTGGACACGCCTCTACTTAAATATTTTACTAAATGCTTAAATGTTTTTGTTCATTGTGGTTGACGCATATACAGTACAACAGATTATGTGCATTTTTGTAGCTGATATCTGTTCAGATGTATTTCTTTCGTCCCGAGGAAGGCTGGTGTTGGTAAGAAAAATATCATTGGGTATGTCTTAGTGGTATCCAATTAAATAGATTTGTGACGTTTTGCAGTTTCAGTAATGTGGTATGCGAAAGGGAGTACAAAAGTGTGTGTGTGTGTGTGTGTGTGTGTGTGTGTGTGTGTGTGCTCAAGTCTGAATTTCTCAGTTAGTTTTCATAAGTTTGATGATAAACTGTAATGAAAACTTTTATGTCAATTAGCGTCTCTTTCTAAATTTCACTTTCTGGCATTTTTGTTTTGCCTAGAGGGAGTCCTCTCTCTCTCTCCTTTTATTTTTCGAAGAAATTGTATAACCGATTTCAGGCAAAAAACATTGATATCAAAGTGGAATACAATGCTTTTTCTTTAAAAGACATCAATAGAACCTAATACTGAGGAATATAGAAGAGGCAGTATAATACTTATACCCTATTCTTGGACTTGCGCCCTAATGTCTCTCCGTGCATCAGGCCCGCGAATTCTGTGACTGTGTTGAAAATGTTGCTTGAACATGACAAACGTTTAAAGTAAGAAAAATGCTGAAACACTAATACACCCCAAAATCTTGTAATCTATCATTTAAATCACAAGTACCAAGATCAGTTTTTGAAACTATTAAACACACATAAGTGTATACTATTCACTCATGTGTACATTCCAGGGAGAGTATTGAATTCGTTTGAAGTCGGCGTGTGTGTGTGTGTGTGTGTGTGTGTGTGTGTGTGTGTGTGTGTGTGTGAAGAAAGAGAAACAGAGTTTGTGGTGTATCTAGATAGACTATTGCATTTCTGAAAAACGCTCTTCGGGCTCAAGAGAGAGAGAGAGAGAGAGAGATTTCTGAAAAATGCTCCTAGTGAAGAAAGCACCAGAAAGGAAGGTTTCAATGAAATCGTGTATGACATCAGCATTCGTCACACACGCTATTCACCTCCCCGTAAGCGAGTCATACTTAACCCTTCAAACCCTAAATAGCCCATTTCTGAAAAACGCTCTCCAGGCTCAACGGAATGTTCCTCAGAAATGACACGTTCAGCGAAACGGAATAGCTCACTTAAAATAGGCACGACCTGTGTTTTGCCTCTGCCGTTTCCGGCCCAAGTCAGAACATCAGATCGGAGTAGTCTGACTAAGGGTCTCCCGATCAAGCGTTGTTATGAGAGAGAGAGAGAGAGAGAGAGAGAGAGAGAGAGACTTCTGAAAAAAATGCTCCAAGTGAAGAAAGCACCAGAAAGGAAGGTTTCAATGAAATCGTGTATGACATCAGTATTCGTCACACACGCTATTCACCTCCCCGTAAGCGAGTCATACTTAACCCTTCAAACCCTTAATAGCCCCCCCCCCCCCCCCACCCCCCCCTCGCCCCCCCCCCCCCCCCCTCGCCCCACCACCCTCCCGCTCAATCCCGAGCGCACGCAATATCGCTTCGCACAGGGAAGAATGGCCTCACGCCACTCTTTTCAGTGTTACCTTAATGCACCATTAATTTGGGCCTTGGCCTAATTTACTGTTCGACTTGTTGTTGTGACGTTGCGGACTGTTGTCTAGCTAAGTTCCCGGCGAAAGTCAAAGACAATATTGCTTTTTCAATAAGTATTTAAATTTGTGACACAAGAGGCGACTATAGTCATATGAGTACTACGAAAACCCGACAGCCAGACGTCATCTTCTTAAGCAATGCATGTACCCAGTAATCAAGAAACTGTATTTTGCCCTCACAAATTCTCTCTTCATTGTCGTGTACATAATATTTAATATCACAATTTCCCCGAATGACATTTTTCAGTCACCATTTTCTTTTAACGTTAACTGCATAGGAGTCTTTATATAGTACAGTAGTACAATCAGTTACACGTACACGTAACAGACAGCTACTGCTCATGGAATTACTGATTTCACGCGGTAGGCCGCATACAGCACCGTGTCTTTAGCGACTGCCGCACGCTCTGTGAAGCACACAAAAGCTGTGCAACACACTGTATTTATCCTAGAGCTACACTCGCACAAAACAGGAGCTGCCCTGTAGCCTGCTTTGCAAGGGTGAGCACAAATTTAATCGACCTGTTTTGCTATGCTGCCAGTAACAACTGGCTCCCCATCCCAGGATGCCTCATTTGTACTGCAGCAACATAACGGCTATGCTTTCGGGTTGGAGCTTGCAGAGGATTGGAAGCGTACTCCGCCATGATCCGCATTATAAACGGCATTAAACCGGGAAACACTTCTGAGAGATATAGTTAAGGACTTGTTTAATATATATCAAAGTCTTATTCGTACATATTTCTTGTAATTCATTTTCAGATTGCTCTTTGAAAATAAAGAACCGATAAAAAATGAACCATGCCCTTCATTTAACATTTATGAACTCATAGGTTGATGCAGGATCAACTATAGCAATTCAGTGATCTGTGCTCAAATCAAGGTTCAAAGTGCAAAATTCACAACAAACAACTGAAAAATTTCCGGGCAAATCCAAATAACAGCGAAACTGGGGTCGACTGAGAAACTTACTAATACTCGATAAGAACGATAACAATGAGAGGTACGGGGGGGGGGGGGGGGGGGGGGGGGGGGGGGGGGGGGGAGAGAGAGAAGTTGAAAATAGGCCGGGATACAAAGTATCCACTGTTTTACATATTTACCCCACATTACACAAAAAAAAAAACTAGAGGAGCAAAGCCTCCTTGGCTCACTTGTGAGGTGGGTCAAGGTCATTCAAAACAGTATGTTTGTAAAACTATCACTGTCTATCCGGAAGTAAGATGTCTCTTGTGTTCGTAGTTCCTAAGAAAAAGGCAAATGGCAACATAACAGTTTTCCAAGGACAATGTGTATCACCTTGACTTTGGGTCAAGGTCATTCAAATGAGATCTGTAAGTGAAGAGCTTATCAATGACTATCTTTATGCCACGTTTGATAGCTTCTGTACAAACGGTAATGTAAAATTTCATAACAGACAGCTGTATTGACCTTGACCTTGAGTCAAGTTCATTCAAAAGGCTATGTCTGCATTGGTCTCGTTGCTGCCTATCATTGTGCCTTGTTTGGTGTCTCTGCTGTTTATTGTTTCCAAGAAAATGCTAACGTGAAGGACTCCGCAAAACATTTTGAGTGGCCTTGACCTTGACTCAAGAAAATTGAATACAAGTATGACAGTACAGGTTTTGTCAATGTCTATCATCGTACAAAGTTTGATGTCTCTGGTATCCCTAGATTTTGAGAAATGGCAATTGTAAATTTCCAGTGAGACAGATTTATTGACCTTGACCTTCAGTCTCGGTCATTCAAACAGTACGCCTTGGAAGGTCTTACTGCTGTCCATCAGCAAGCCAGGTTTTGTGCTTCTGCCATTTATTGTTTCTGAGAAAATGTCAATGATAAGGTTTTGGAAGCATTTCCGCAAACAGCTTGTATGGCCTTGACCTTGACACAAAGCCACTAAATATAGGTATATCAGTAAAGTTGTTGTCAATGTCTATCATCACGCAAAGTTTGATGTCTCTGGCTTTTCCAGATTCTGAGAAAATGCCAATGTAAAATTTCCAAACAGACAGCTTTGGTGACCTTGAACTTGGATCAAGGTCAGTCAATATGGTATGTTTTGAAAGGTCCTAAGGCCGTTCTTAACCGGGCGGACTTTTGGTTCGCGAACTAGGTTCGAGGAGTACGGCGAACTAGGTTCGCGCACGTTGTTTCTTAACCGACCAAATACTTGTGCGCAAACCCTGGTTCGAAAGGATCGCCGAACTAGGTTCGAGGACTGCATAGCGTGTCGTGGGAACCCTCGCGATCCTTTTGCCGATCCTGCGCTCTGATTGGCTGCTCGGGGAGAGCTGTTGTGCGCATGTACAAAGTTGAGGGAAATGGCGGACGGCATGGCGGCTATCGACTCACCACATTTCCCTCTCTTGCGCTCTTGCGCTCTTTTCCGCTTTTCTCCTCTTCCTCGGCTTCCAAGAGTTTACTCAAAACGATAACTACCGCAAATGCCTGGTCGTCTCGATCTACGAAGGCGGCCATTTTGGTTGTTGACGATTGTCTCAACTTCTGAGTCCGCGCTTGTTCGGGCGATGACGTATGCATATCATTAACGGTCGGTTAAGAAAGAGGACTAGTTCGGCCGAACCTCTGGAACTAGGTATGTGTGCGCGCTTGCCCTGTTCGTATATAATACACAGTTCGCCGAACAAGTTCGTCAGACTGGTGGTTCGCCCGGTTAAGAACGGCCTTTAAGGCCGTCTATCAGCACGCCAAGTTAGGTGCCTCTGCTGTTCATTGTTTCTGAGAAAATGCCAATGTTAAGGTTTTGGAAGGTTTCCGCTAGAGCTTTTATGGCCTTGACCTTGACTCAAAGTCAATGAATACAGGTATGTCAGTAAAGATGTTGTCAATGTCTATAATCATGCAAAGTTTGATGTCTCTGGCTTTTCTAGATTCTAAGAAAATGCCAATGAAAACTAGCAAACAGCTGTTGTGCGCATGTACAAAGTTGAGGGAAATGGCGGACGGCATGGCGGCTATCGACTCACCACATTTCCCTCTCTTGCGCTCTTGCGCTCTTTTCCGCTTTTCTCCTCTTCCTCGGCTTCCAAGAGTTCACTCAAAACGATAACTACCGCAAATGCCTGGTCGTCTCGATCTACGAAGGCGGCCATTTTGGTTGTTGACGATTGTCTCAACTTCTGAGTCCGCGCTTGTTCGGGCGATGACGTATGCATATCATTAACGGTCGGTTAAGAAAGAGGACTAGTTCGGCCGAACCTCTGGAACTAGGTATGTGTGCGCGCTTGCCCTGTTCGTATATAATACACAGTTCGCCGAACAAGTTCGTCAGACTGGTGGTTCGCCCGGTTAAGAACGGCCTTTAAGGCCGTCTATCAGCACGCCAAGTTAGGTGCCTCTGCTGTTCATTGTTTCTGAGAAAATGCCAATGTTAAGGTTTTGGAAGGTTTCCGCTAGAGCTTTTATGGCCTTGACCTTGACTCAAAGTCAATGAATACAGGTATGTCAGTAAAGATGTTGTCAATGTCTATAATCATGCAAAGTTTGATGTCTCTGGCTTTTCTAGATTCTAAGAAAATGCCAATGAAAACTAGCAAACAGCTTTTGTGGCCTTGACCTTGGGTCAAGGTCAACCAATATGGTATGTTTTGAAAGGTCTCATGGCTGTCTATCAGCAGGCCAAGTTTGGTGCCTCTGCTTTTTGTAGATTCTGAGAAAATTCCAATGTTAAGGTTTACTGCGGACACCTAGACAGACAGACAGACACACAGACAGACAGACAGACACACAGACAGACGACGGAGGGCTATTACATAGACTCACTTTGTTACACAAATGAGCCAACAATCGAGAAAGGATGAGGAAATCTTACAGTCAAGAATGCACATATCATTTTTTTTTTTTTTTTTTTTTTCATTTCCAAGCGGCTCATGATGTTCAAGTTCAACATGCTTCATTCATCCTGTAATGTTGACTGCTGCCATGTTTTAAACCTTGCCGTGCGGCACGATAGTTAACACCATCAAACCCAAACTCTATTTTATTCTTACACAATTCTTTTGTTTCAAATGTCAGTATGAAAGGTAATTTCGCGGCAATGTTTTTGTAATAATGAAATTAAAGGAAGCCCCTCTCTTTTCCCTTCCCCTCTGTGTGTGTGTGTGTGTGTGTGTGTGTGTGTGTGTGTGTGAAAGGATGGGCGAGAGTGGGAGGGAATCCCTTTAAAAATTTAATGATGTTTTACATTGTAAACAAAGTTCCCTAAATTAAAAGGTAGGCAAGTGGTGCATCGTCGGAAATTACTGCTAGGGAACAAATCTGTGCTGGGATCTGCTCGATCTTGTGATCACTCTTCTTATACAGGCACAGATGTCTTCTTTGTCCTCTTAACTATTCGTTCCCTTTGCTTGTTGTTGTTGTCGTTTCTGGTGTGTGTGTGTGTGTGTGTGTGTGTCTGTCTGTCTGTCTGTCTGTCTGTCTGTCTGTCCACAGTAAACCTTACCTTGGAATATTCTCAGAATCTACAGAGCAGAGGCACCAAACTTGGCATGCTTATATACAGCGCTAAGACCTTTCAAAATAATAGGATATCATTTTGAATGACGTCTCCGTGTCAGTTACTGTCGTGCGACTGCGTGTGAGTGAGAGTTAAGAAAAAGCACGCACCTCTTACACCTACACGTTGCAGCACACACGGTCGTGACAATGATAGATAGTGATAAGATTTTTACAAACACACTCTTTTGAATGACTGCTTTACTTTGTTAGTGTTATCAATTGTTACGCTTGCTTGCTTACCTTGATTTTCATTCTCTTGTGTTTATTCGTTTTTTGCTGTCTTTATCATTGATGAATATTTCGCTCTTGTAACTATAATATTGTACAAATAATACTTTCGGTTTGTCAACAATTTTGCTGTGGTTTACCCTGTTCATTTGTGTTCCACTGTTTGTGTGACAGTAAAATTTGAGTAAAGTTTCTTTAGTTTTGAGGATTTTTGTATTTTCTTTATAAAGCAATAATAATGAAAACCTACCTTCTTTACTGCCGTCATTGCACTTTGTGCGCGTACACGCACGTGTGTTTTATCTTGTAAAAGAGTGTGTGAAATTACTACACACAAAATAACATGTAATACTACAAAATAATGTGACAGTCAGTAGGCCTACAGTTGTAACGAAACTGCAAGTTCACAGCCAATAGGTGGTGTACGATGAGTTTTGGTTTCATAGGAAATTACAAGCATTAGTAATGTACGTTCAGCAAACCTGTACAGGAAACTAAACAGACCGTTTCCTGCTGCGAAACCTGCTCTTTCGACTTCTAGCATTGTCGTGCTGAACTGAATGGCAGTCAAAGCTGAGCAGCACCTCGGGAAGACAGGTTTACCTTCATTGTGAATGTCATTATGTGTGTAGCAAGTTTGCGTCGAGCTCAATCAGAAATTTGCGTGCCCGCTCGAAACACGCCGTAGTTATTATAAGAAAGCCTGAAAAAGGTCAGTATCACTTTTGCTTAGCCGGCCGGGCGATCGAGTTACTGAACGGCGTCTTTTGGCATCTTAATCTTCTTCGTCTGAAATGTAGCACACACACACACACACACACACACACACACACACACACACACACACACACGTACGTCGGAATTAACTTTAGTACTAGCATCTAACTCAACCAAAATGATCAAAACACAAATGAAATGAAAAACTTGATTTTCCAAATGAACAACATCGCTACTTACAAAATGAATGATGTTTAGTGTAATCCCAGATCAAGATCAATATTTACAACTTGAAGTCGAATTTTACAAGTTAATCTTTTTGGACGAATTCAGCTCAAGCAAAACAGATGTTCACAACCAAAACATAATCGCTCTTCATTTCAGAATCATGTTTACTTATCACACGTGAGTCTGATCATCAGCCTCGTTCTGACCTGCAATGAAATCCACCTGATGGGTGAATAGATCCCTGACCACGTGACAGCCATGGGAGGCCATCCCGTTGTAACTAGGATCCCTGACAGCCAAAGTGGACACAGGTCTCATGAGGATACGGTCTGCATTGCCGATTGGGTACTGGTACTTGGAGGCTCGGTCACGCATGGCTGCTTCTAAGAGAGAACAGCAAGTGAACAGGCGATTACGTTATGTCTGCACTTGTCCGCTCCATGTTTTCTCTTCTTGTTTGTTTGTTTGTTTGTTGTTGTTGTTTTCTTGTTGTTGTTGTTGTTGTTGTTGTTCGCATGAAAAACGTACACGCTGAAATCCGTTTCGAAGGGAGGTCACGGCAAGACAACCTGCTAATGTCTAGCAAAGGACAGAACGAAGATTTTGCACAGTACTGACTGTTACGACTATAGTCAAAGCGCCATCTGAGGACTGAAATCTTTGACATTGTGTCTTCATCTAAATCGGCGTACTCGAACGGACATTCATGAAAACAGTACCTCTCTTCTTTTTCAGGATGATGACAGCAACGATGACAGCTCCGGTAAAGAGAAAGGAGCCAATAACTCCTCCAATGATGTAGCCGATGTTCTCTCCCTGTTTGCTCTCTGCAGGAAGAGGATGCGTGACAAAGTTTTCGTCGCTATCGTCATCATTATCATCAAATGATAGGATGGTTGTTGTCTGTTTTCCAAAGTCCTCTGCTGCAAAGAATAAGACACATTTACTCCCTGGAGAAATTCAGACAAATCGACTCAGTTACCACTTTCCGAAAGTTGAGTTTGTATAGATAGAAGCTCAATGTGCATTAACTTTCATATACGTTCAATATAAAAGGGCCGATGCAAACTGTTTGCTTCTGTGTGTGTGTGTGTGTGTGTGTGTGTGTGTGTGTGTGTGTGTGGTGTTGTATTTGCTGCTGTTTGTTTTGTTGCTGTTGCTGTTGTTTGTGGGGTTGTTTTGGTTGTTATTTTTTGTCTGTTAGTTTTTGGTTGCTGTTTTGGTGTTTGGGTGGATAGAACATCAAGCATTATCGAGAGAACTCACGTTCGTTGACGTGCAAGAAGAAGTCGACATGTCCAGTTCCCGCGTCATTGGTGAGTTCCAGCCGCCACTGTCCCTCCTCCTCTTTCCTCACATTGTCCAGCCGGACAGTCAGCGTCAGGTCAGGCGGGGTCCCCGTCAGGTTGCTGAAGCTGCAATAGATAAGTAGGTACACGCTCTGGACTTTCTTTTCTAAAAGAATTGGCTTTTGAGTGGTAAGTATTGTCAAACATGATAGGCAATGATGTAGTCAGAAGATGTAAGGGCCATCCAAGCGATGGAAAAATTGGCCTTCTTACAGAGGTGATCGCATTACACAGACACAAGACCGATGAGCTGGACATTGCTCACCTCCTGAGAAAGGGTGTTTCCTTATACAGGGACTTGCCTACACAGACTTGGCTGCATTTAGACATCAAAAGAATTGTGGTTGTTTTTGTGGTGGTTCAGCTAATGAACTACAGCTAATATCAGCTCATTTCACTAAAATGTGTACCTTAGAAAGTCTTCACGAATATTTTGTTGATCATCAAAATTCACCGATGAATTCGAAGCTGCATGGATCAGTTTGCGCTGTGTCATTTCTGTCGTGTGTGCGCGAAGTTCAAAATGCAGCTCCACGGTTTGATTGACGAAAGTTGTGGTGTTGTAGTTGGCTTCCTCAAATTCTGGAGGGCCTGAAAATAGGAGAACTGGTCACCATTAGAACCAAAGCTACAACTGACTGATTGGTGCAAACACAACAAAACGGCGTATTTAAAGAGACAACACTTGTTGCATCCGGAAGAAACGATATAATGCTGTTCTTATCTGCCGCTTGAATTAATTGAATCCTTGACAATAATGCAATCAAGTGCCCATATGGAACATTTGAATATTGAGACGAAGCTTGAAAATGGTATGCTCCCTGGGGGTAAGGAACAGCCAGCAGGGCTGAAGTAGATTTTTCGGCTTTGTCCCTAACCCACCATGGACACATATATCTTTATTGCAAGTCGGTAAAAAAAAAAATCTCTTAACTGCATTGTAAAATAAGTTGCATATAACTAGTCGCTTTAAAACAGGAAATTAGCCAGGCACGTAAAACCCATAACATCTCATAAACTCACACTTGACAAGTAGTGTCACAGTTTTGTTGTGACTAGCCCCTGGTGCCTCACAGCGAATGAGGCCAGCGTCCTGACAGTCTACTTCCTCAAAAGTGTAAGTCATCTCCCGTCGGCTTGATCTTACTGGTTGCAGTTCCAGACCGTATCTGTCCAACAAGTGGGCTTCTGCTGGAACATCGCCATCTTCCCAGCGACATGTCACGTGGACACGTGTTGATACCGGGAATAGGGTTGTCCCATGATGCTTTGCATTGGGTGCCGAGAGCGTCAGTTCGTTTATCACAGCTGGGTCTGTGTAAAAACGGCCGGGGAATGACTGCATGAGTATGGTACAATTTCCTCGGCGTCAACTCAGATATGCATATATGTACGAGATCTTTCAGGAGCAGCAACAACAGCATCGTTTGCGTCAACATTGCCTTCTGAGGGTTTACCAAAGCCACAATCGATCTACGTTCTTGTGTGATACTGGATAAAGTGTATTTAACTAAACATTGGGAAACAGCAATCAAAACGAAAGAAAATAATTTTAAATATTTACAGCATTGCGCACTAGGTATTCAACATAAGCAGCTAAGCTGTCATTATAGTGTGTGTGTTTGTTTTTTTTGTTGTTGTTGTTGTTGTTGTTTTTTTCAAAGAACTACTCTAAGAACTGACATTAGGTATTTGAACGGCAGCATTCATACAGAGAGAGAGAGAGAGAGAGAGAGAGAGAGAGAGAGAGAGAGAGCAAAACATACACGTGACGTGAAAATTGACGCTTCTCTCCGCCGCGATGTCATTACTCGTCATCCACACCCATGTCGTACTGTCCGAACGATCAGCCAACTTGTGGAACTGGTACATCCCATCTTCTTCCAGACACCCACAGCTGGTCTCTTGAAAAGGTTGAACGCAAGTTCCATGCACGTGAAGAATGTCGCAGAAGTCACCGAAGAGGCGGGTTTTCGTGTCCTGCTTGGAAATTACGATTTTAAAATCGCTTTGTGCACAGCCATCGTCGATCAGCTGGAAAGGTAACGTGATACTGGTGTTCTCTGGTACTGACACAACACTGCCGTTCACAGTTGGGAAGTCAAAAGAGGCACCTAGAAAGAGACAACGAGAATTCAGTGCTCGTTTTGTGTAGTGTTCCTGCATTCTCTGATGTATTTTACATGTTCTCTCAAAGTGGTGGGTAAAATGCACCCTGGGATTTCACACTAAACGAAATCAGTGCTGGTGACTGTACCACCAATACTGGTACGAACTTAACTGAGCACTGTAATCACAATCTGAGCATTTTCTTCTCTTTTTTTTTTTTTTTTAGGAATATGTGTGTATCTGAATAGCGATAGAATTCGAGTAAACCACGGTTCTGTGAGAAAAGGTCACAACAGTATATCGAATCACGCATTGACTAACACAATCCTAAACCCTAACTCAAACTTTTTACAACACACACACACACACACACACACACACACACACACACACACACACACACACACACACACACACACACACACACACTCCCCGAGTACTACACCATTTATGTAAGGTATGATATGTGCTTCCGTCGGCTCCAGGGACACCCCAGAACCTAAGCAGTATCCAAATGTCTTCAAAAACATAATAATAACAATAATAATAATAATAAAGGGTATTTGTGGCGCCCCATCTCGCAAGAGCTCAGGGCGCGTACATAAACTACACATAACATAAAAACAACGTATATAACGTGTAGCGAAGATACTTCGCTATAGTTGTGTTCAGTACAGCCGCCATTCTGAGTACAGGCGCACTTTTAAATTGGGTCCAGCTAGCCACAGTGAAGGGTCAGTTTTCACGTGCGCTGGCCACGTGATCGCGTGATGAGCGCGTGATTTCTTGCATAAACACTAAAGATAGAGCCTTATAATGATAGCGAGAGTTTCCCGCGTTTTCCTCAGTCGCTTTCTGAGAGTCCCAGAGACTGTGTGTCGTCCCTCCAGCCCGGCTTCGACTCTTCCCCATTTCTCATGTTCAGGCGTAGCCTCTGAGCCTCTGGAGTCAGTATTTTGCAACCAGTATTGGACCTGTTACTGGATGCCTCTTCTATTAGGAACTATGTGAACTGAGGAGAAACTGTGATTCTGTATTGGATTATTTGTGAATTGTGTTTGGAACCACTGAATTCGGACTTGGAATTAGTCTTCAGACAAACGGTGACTGTGTCTCATTTTATTCCCTTTTGAACTAGAGAACAGGTGATGTAAAGTAGGAAGATACCCGTAATAGTTCGAAGTACTCTAAGAGATCTGATAGTTAATAGTACTAATTAGAACAGTTACGTAAATTAACGGTTATGTAAATTTGTACTCCTGGTTTAGATTGAGAGATAGAACGTTGTTCATTAGTGAGAGATACTCTAGTGTCAGGCTCCTTTGTTTCATGCCCAGCCAGTGAGGGAGGTTTCCCAGCTTCTTGTGTAACACGCAGTGCACACGCGGCCGAGTGTGTATTGTCTGTTCATTCAGTACCGACGGTCACTAGGCAGAGTAAGGAATTCCATTCACAGAGTGACCGCACTCTCGGTTTACATCATTCACGGAATTGTCCACTCCCCGCTACTTTCAGTTGCACTGTCCCGTCCCACATTTTGCAGCTTAGTCTCTTCCCGCATTCTTTTGTTATATTTGTAGTGTAGGTTTAGTCAGTAGTCTCTAGTTTTTTGCCCGACAATTATTAATCATTACGCTCATATATTTTGAGCCGAATCTGTGTTGCCTTATTACATCTAACGATTCATATAATCCGCATGTAACTTTTATTGGAATACGTGAACACTCTGATTTTTACTCTCTTGTCAGTTGTTTCTTTCGAGAGATAGTGTAAGTTTGATGAGTGACTGTGTGCGTAGATGTGTGTGGCACGTAGGCCCGACAGTATGATGCAATACTCTTTCGCACTTCAGTCATTCTTAAGGGCCGTTCTACACGTGGCAAGTTTGCAAGGCAAAAGCGGGTTTGCGGCCCCCGCAAGTCGACGGCAAATGTACAAGCAAGATGTACAGTCTTGCAGCCTACGGCTTGCCGCGGCAAGTTTCGGATAGATCCGTTGTTTCTTCCTGTTCTGCAGCAAAATAACTGCAGCTGCTGCAAAAGTTAATTCCTCCTCCGAACTTTCATTCACATGTTCAGCTGAGTCTGACTCAGATTCACTCGCGACCATGGCCGGACGAAGTCGCGCGAGGCCCCTTCCAAATATGGGGTTGAAAAGGTCACACGAAAGGTCAATCAGCCGACTTGTGGTGCGGAGGTTTCCGCGTGTAGAAGCAGCGGCGTTGCGGCAGACAAACTTGGGGGGGGGGGGGGGGGAGTCGAAGGGCGGCAACTTGCCGCTTGTCACGTGTAGAACGGCCTTAACACACATGTCAGAGTAGCTCACTAAACTAAATCTGTAGCGTTCCCGACAACCACGACGACCCCACACCCGGGGCGCTACAAACGTACATCACACACACACACACACACACACACACACACACACACACACACACACACACACACACACACACACACACACTGATTTTTTGCAGGTGGCATGCACAGATGGAGAGCGGGGAGGGGAGGGGCGTGGAGGGTTGGTTCTACTGCATGGAGAAAAGATGTGTTGTTGTGAGGTACGTTGTCCAAGCAAAATTAAGTTTTAGTACTTACAGTGATCGCCGGAAGAAAAGTAATGCGAAAAGATCCAAAGTAAGAAGCAGATACAGAAGCTGTTTCTCATTTTGTACAGTTTGACATGGCGTGCCCGCTGCCGAAAGAAACTGATGAGGTATTCAGTGAAACTGACCAGTTCATACCATAAGCACTTATATCACACTTGTAGTTGTAGGCTAATTTTCTGACCGAAACTTCATCATAGTGACATCCTGGTATATGATAAGAAACAGTGTGGGTCATTGTTTTAATCTTCCTTCTTTATGAACAATGCGTCACTGATGTTGAGACGCTCTCTCTCTCTCTCTCTCTCTCTCTCTCTCTCTCTCTCTCTCTCTCGGGAGCCGGGACTGTCGAGTAGAACGTTCGTTGGACTCTCAATGCTCGTGTAGTGAGTTCGAATCCCGGCTGGGACCAAATATTTGTGCTGGCCTTGTCCTGTCTTTGATGTCACCCGTATGTGGTGGAAAAAGATGTTAAACTCCCAAACACCCACCCACCCCAACCCTGTGTGTGTGTGTGTGTGTGTGTGTGTGTGTGTGTGTGTGTGTGTGTGTGTGTGTGTGTGTGTGTGTGTGTGTGTGTGTGTGAAATACGGTTAAACTTCAAAATGAAACTGATTATGTGAAAAAATACACCATAAAGACAATTACTATCACTAATATTTGAAATGATGCTGGTGATAATTGTGATGATAATACTGACGGTGGTAGTTGTGGTGGGTGGTTATTGCACTGATACATCCTAACTGAATGCTCAAGACGCTTTAGGCGGGGTTGAAGTTGAAAAGATAGACAGGGAAATTGACAAATTGTACTGCACATACCACAGTTTCACAAACCCCCGTAACCCATTACTTTATAGGCCAAACAGTCTCACGTCTGTTACCGCCCTTTACAAAATCGACCCGCACAAGTCCCACAATTCTCAGCGCGTGGCCTAATCCACTGGTCCAGTCAGAAATTCCTGTGTACCTGCCATTTTTCAGAAATCGGGAATTCCCAAACTTGACTCAACTACAACGCATGCGCACTTCAAAGCGCCGGAATGCAGGTAAACAAGCCGATCGATTACGAGGTTAGCGGTGTTGTGTACATTTTGACACCCTATGTAAATCTTTTTGAAGCGCTATGCAGATTTCTTTTTATCACTGAACAGATTAAAGCCAAGACTTGTCAAAATGAGAAGTTCAGTTGTAGGCAATTTTAGAAATTGATAGTTGTGGCTTTGTTGTTTTGTGGTTGTTGTTTTCTTTTGGTGTTTGTCTTTGTTGTTGTTGTTGTTGTTTTTCATACTTTGTTATGTACGGAAAAATGCATGTGCTTTTACACTGGGTCATACGCTGCGTGAGGGACGTTAAACTCCCAAACACCCACCCACCCTTTTACACTGGGGTACACACGATAACAAAAAGGTTTTAACGAAACTGACACATTCACAAAAGGTATACTCTTTTAAAACTTATGTATTTAGTCATATAAAAACGCACTAACAACTTGATGTATCTACGTTATGTCGACTAAATCCGAGCTAAAGTCCAATGTGCACTGCTGTACAAGGAAAACTCTATTCACGGGGTATTCGTCACTTTAATGTCAGGACCGTCAGCGCTAACTGTGTCGTCTGTCGATATCAGTTTCACATGGCAAATGAGTCATCGCTGGCGGGCGACGCATTGCGTGAACGGTGCAAGCCCTAGTGTCCCACTTTCTCGGTGTAAAAATGTGCTGTGGAGGTCCTGTCTCTTGGGTCAGGTGACGAAGTAAGTGTGTTTACATGTTTCTTCCTTGTGTAGCTCCGGGTTCACTAGCTTAGTGGGTTTTTTACGCACTGTGACCTAGAGACATTTTTAATGATAGTTGTTGTGAGGACATGTTGCTGGGGGGGGGGGGGGGGGCGCTATCTTTGTTGTGAAATCCTCTCTCTCTCTCTCTCTCTCTCTCTCTCTCTCTCTCTCTGTCAGTGTGTGTGTGTGTGTGTGTGTGTGTGTGTGTGTGTGTGTGTGTGTGTGTGTGTGTGTGTGTGTGTGTGACAGCGTGAAAGAACGAGGTGGAGGGTATATATCAGATAGGCAGATATGACATAGGCGTACCACTTATTGATTAACACCGCGTTCCCTTTGCAGAATGGATGTGTTCCTCTCTGTAGGCCTACTAGTCACAGCGTTCCTCCTTCCTGGAGCACCTTCTCTAGGTAATACCACCCACTTATTCCTCCCCCTCCCCCCCTCCCGCTTCCCCATCCGCGCACAAACACACACACACACACACACACACACACACACACACACACACACACACACACACACACGCACGCACGCACGCACACACACACACACACACATCATATCACTCCGTGTGAATGTAAGCTCACCTTCGAGATCTCTGATCTTACCTTCCAAGTCTGCGATTCTGTTCCCTTGGCTTACGACCAGCAATTCCCACAAGCTCTCAGACAGAGTACGCATTTTTAATCACAACATAATACATAGACAAGGCAATATTGTGGCTCTAGGCTACGATTTAGAGGCCAGAGCGGCCCCGTAGTTTGTTTTGGTTTGTTGTTTTGGTGTTTTGGGGTTGTTGGTTTTTTGGGTTTTTTTTTTTTTTTTTTGCTGTTGTTGCTGATGGTTGTGGTAACAGGGGTGGGGGGGGGGGGTGTTTGCGTTTCCGTGTTTACTTTAAGGAAATATGTATCCTACACTTCTCATGATCTGTAAAAAAATCGCACCTTTCCTAACCCCCGCCGTTCCCAATATCAGGTGCAAAAACCTTCTGCGACGCTCCACCAGTAAATGTTGGAGGAGAAGCCAGCATCACCTGTCATTTTGGGGAGGATCTCACCACAAGAAGTCCAGACAAAGTCAGCTTTAAAGTCAAAAGGAGCGATCACAATGATACTGTCTACAGCAGAGGTACATGTGGTGGAAATATTAGTTTGATTTGTAATAACAATTTTCAGTATTACACAGACATACATGCACGCGCTAGTCTTAATGAATTATTAGTTTTGTAGTCTACTGTGCTAGTATTTTTAGTTGATAAGTGGAGTGTGTAGGTTTGTGTGGGCGATCAGCTTTGTTGTGTGCGTGTGAATGTGTGTGTGTATTGGAAAACCAGCTCTTAAACCCAAGAGCAGTTCAGTAGCGCAAAGGGTTATGCAGCAATATGTATACATTATGTTAGTGGTAATAGCAGTAGCTGTGTCATTGTTATTAGAAATATGTTGTCATAAATTCAGTGTACCTTGGCATTTCTCTCTCTTTTCACTCCATCAGATGTGGTTCTGGACTGTGACTATTGGTATGGGACTTCGCCAAACTGCATCACAATCAAACCTGGATATGAATACGACAATAAAGTCAGCGACCAGCTGACTGTGATAATACCTATCGTCACGCTTCAGCAAGCAGGAAAGTACATCTGTCAAGTTGTTGGTTCAGACACTAGTGATCTAAAAGCCTGTGTGCTGGTCGTCCATAATGTTTCTTACACTGTGAACAACACAAGCCAAGGGCTTGAAGAGAAGAAGGGTGAGTGGTATCATTGCATAAGACAGTGTAGATAATCTGCAAACAAATGTACAATTCGAGGGACTGAAAGTTCTATGAGTCTGTACCTAACTCATTTCAGTGTTTGCTTTTGCAGGATTTTCTTTATGAAGTGCTAGAAAAATTTAACGATGAAGTTGTGACTTTAAAGGGAATCAATATCTTCTTCATTCTACGTTAACGAAATATCGACAACCAAAGATGATTTAGATGATGACGAATGTACACTTTTAATTGTTTTTCTTATCAGCATGCCATGTTTATTCATGATGCGGAATGTACACCTGTTATTGTTTTTCTAATCAGCATGCCATGTTTATTCTAGAGAGCCAGTCCTCCGGAAGTAGAAATACTGCTGGCACTACTCCTGGAGCAATTGTAGCAGCGGTACTCACAGCAGTAGTAATGGTGACGGTGATTATCGTCATTGTGGTGGTGATTCTACGTCGGAGAGGGTATATATCTTACTTTTCTATTACTTGTTTCTGCTTTTTGTTGTTGTTCTAGATAAGTGTTGTGGTGATGGCGTTTGGTGTTTTGTGTTGTTTTGTAGCCAGTGAGTCAAGAGGAAACGCTGTGCTCTCAAATCAAATTATCTCCCATGTCACGTCCACCGAATCCTTGTCACCTTTTTAACTAAACCGTGTTAACTATGCACCGTCTCAGTTTTCTTTTCACCCCTTGTTCCAATAATCTTGTTTTCTCCAAAAAAAAAAAAAAAAAAAACCGATTGCTTACAGGTTTGACAAGGTATTCAAGGAATAAAGTTTTAATGTTTATACATATACATCAGTCTAGTCCTTTGCAGCGTTTCTTAGCCAAGTTTTTTTGTGGGTTTTTTTTTTTTCAGATACTCCACAATTGATAGTTTGTCATTTTGCCGGTGTAATATGGTACCTTGATATCGTCAGTGTTTTTTGTTTTTGTTTTTTTCGTAACCGTTGCATGAGTTTCTGAATTTTTTTTTCAGGATTATTTGCCGGTCGGTGCAGCAAAAACCTCCTGGAAAGCATACTGAAGGTTGGTGACTTTTCATAAAACCATTGGTGCGGGGCTATGATCTGAACACTAATGGAAAATAAATCACAGAAACCAGCCCGGGGAAAAAAATCTCTCTCCACTTCTTTCTGATATAATTTCTTAAACAGCTGCCCAGAACTTCTCTCGTGCATGGTCTGTCTAACAGGAAATTTCAGTGGTTTGAAGATAAGGCAAAAAAAAAACCAACAACAACTGATTAGTGTTTCTGCTGGTTGAAAGACATATTTCAAACCCGTAGATGCTGACACACTGCCAGAGAAAATAAACAGACGGTGACACGTTGTTGACACACTAAAGTAGAGCGTTCTCACAATGATTTGTGTTGAAAAGTAATCAGTGGGTGTTTTCTTTTCTACAGGGGCAGCCAGCATGTATTTATCGGAGGACAACATAGTAAGTATGCAATTCTTAGTGCTTTTGTTGCTTTTGGTATGCAGTCGATCATATGCGTTGAAATTTTTTGTTGATTTCATTTCACCAGTTATTCAAATCTCGAGAAGCAAATCTTCTTTATTATTCTTTGTAAAATTGTTCACACACACACACACACACACACACACACACACACACACACACACACACACACACACACACACACACACACAACCACACACACACACACACACACACACACACACACACACACACACACACACACACACACACACAAATTGAGAGAGAGCAAATAACAGCTTTATGTGGTTTATTTCAGCCTGAAGACGTGAAGGACCGTGCAATACAGGAGATTGACAGACTTGTAAACTTCGATTTTCACGGTGGAAGTGACGGCACTCTTGGTAAGGCATCAATGATTTCAAGTTTTACGTTCAAATTCGGTGAAATTCAGTTCAATTTCCTTCAATTCAGTTCGATCCAATTCAGTCCATTTGAATTTAGTTCAGTCGGGTTATTTTCAGTTCATATAAGTTCGGTTCAGTTTAGCATAGTTAAACTGATTTCAGTTCAAATCAATTCTGTTCATTTCCTTTCGATTTGGGTCAATTAACATCACCTGAGCTGAATTTCACTCAATTCATAAATTCGATCCCGTTCAACGATTGAAAAAAAAAAAAGAAAAAAATCAAGCATTTTTTAGGACCACCAATCTTCTTGCATTAAGTTGCTGTTGTTACGAATCCGTAAGCATTTTTTTTTTCAAAAAGCGTAAAGTCACTATTTGCGTTAATAACAAGATAAATTGTGTTTATATAATTTTCAATGTTTCATTTTCGTCTGTTGCAGCAAGGGAAGTGTGGGATATAGGACGAAGCAAAACCAATTCGTATGATCTGTGGCAAGAGCTAGAGGAGAATGGAATGCGGCAGTTTATTGATGAAGGCCGTGCGGCGGACATCTGGGGAGTCATCTCGGACGCAAAACGAAAACCCCTACAAAAAGACCCCAAGTTTCGATGAGAAATGTTTGTCTCGAGCACATGTTCTTCACACAAATTACAGGGATGTAAATACAATCTTCTCATGAGAAAGTTTAAATTCACTAAAACAGAAAAAAATGAGCACTGTAGTACAGTTTTAGCGTGTATCTTCAAGGCAGGGGGCTATTTTATGTCATATAAGCCCTGGTCTGTGATCATACATTACAGTGTTTTAAATCGTGTACGCTGTCGCTTGCGACTCCCTTTCCTACCCAAGTTCACACATTACTTTGCCTAGCAGGTGTTTTGTGTGTGTGTGTGTGTGTTTTTTTTTTTTTTTTTGTTTTTTTTTGGGGGGGGGTGTTGTTGTTGTTGTTTGTTTGGTTGGTTGGTTGTTGTTGTTTGTTGGTTTGTTGTTGTTGTTGTCGTCATCGTCGTTTGTTTGTTTGTTTGTTTGTTTGTTTTTTTGGGGGGGCACATTTGTATTTTGTCCCTAAGTTGATAATATATGATGTGTTTGACAAATGTGACGCTACGCCACGAAATGAGTCGGAAGTTACATGCAGCTGAATAGTGCAACACCCGATTTTCCGACCGAGGTGGCTATTTTGTTTCATGGGGTACGTCATTTCAACAGATCATAACTTCAAAAATAATTATCCGATTTTAATCTGATTTTCACCATTGGATTCAGCATTAAAAAACCTGTAAGATCATATCAAAACCCCAAAAACTTCAAAAAGTGACTTCAGACTCAAATCGTGGGGGGGCGTCACAAATTCTTTGTATTTGTTTTTGTATTTACATGCCTACTATTGTGTTCATATGAATTTGTATTATAGTGCCCCTGTATGGTGAAGAATACATCTGAACTTGAACTCTTATGTAGATATACAGTGCCAGTTTAGAATTTCCCAGTGATTAGTCGACATTGATTAGGAATCCGGAAAACGTGGTTGTGAACTGGTTAAAGTACATATCTCCGGCGTGTGTCTTTACACACACCTGTTGTCCGACAATCAGGTAAACAATGACCTGGCATGACCCCATGTTTTTGGAATCCTCGTCAGTGAAGATGTATGAAACTGCCGTCCCATCAACCGCGATGTACAGATAATGGGCGAAATCTCTATGACTGGGTGACGAAGTGGCAGCAAAAGCATACGTTCCATTGAAAGGCGCAGTAAAGTAGCCGGTTCCAGGGTTAAAGGAATCACCCTGGTTATTGATCACTTTGGAAAAGACAACAGTGGATCCGCTGTCTGAGAGATGCACTTCTGTGGTCAGCGTAGCGTGAAAACTCACGTGCTGGGACTCTGGAGAACAATAAAACATACCAATGAGTTGTTTCTTTGTTTGTTTGTTTTTACTGCTGTTATTATCTCTTTCGGGAATTCCGGCTGCTCCCCCGGGAGAAGCGCGTCAATACCTATCCTAGTTTTCAATTTTGCTAGGGGAGGAAAGCCCGATGAGCGGCTCGGTAGCCAGGAAAAACCGGTATCACATATCACAAGCTCGACGTGGGCTCGAACCCACGCTTTATCACCGTGACAGCGGTGACCGCCTTTCAGTAGCGCAGCGGCTGAGTCCGACGCGCTACCTATTAGACCACTCATGAACAAAACGTTACCATCCATTTAGAATTTTGTTCTCCACATCCAGCCGGAAACTTAAACATTCAGAAAGGTGGGTGGGTGTTTGGGAGATTAACGTCCTTTTCCACCACATAAGGGTGATATCATAGACGGGGCAACGAGAAAAAAGGCCAGCACAAATATCTGGCCCCAGCCGGCGGGATTCGAACTCACGACCCGAGCATTGAGAGTCCAACGCTCTACCATTCGACCACCCCGGCTCCCCTTAACATTCAGAAGTCTGTCGTTATGCATAGTCGTTATTTTAAAAAACCAGTAATTTTTCTTCTAAGCATGTTCACCAATTTGCAATTCTGCTTACGATTTCCGATACCTTGGGACAAACTGAGATATTGCAAGAAATAAGTACAGTTATATGACTCTCTGTAAGTGCTTTTACTTCACGATCTGTTATCGAAGCTTGTTTTCCTATAACTATTTTTAAACGTCCGTTTATGAATTACCTTAATACCGATGTTTTCTGCTTTGGCATTTTAGCTAGAGAGCATGGCGTATCTACCCTAATTCCACACTTCTTACTTATTCAAATGTACAATGAAATCCTTGAATTAAATTTATATGTTGAACGGTTACAATGAACTGGTGGTTTGGTCTTACCAGGTTTGTCTTGAACTGTGTCTTTCAGACGCTGCATTTCGTTGGTGAGGTTGCTATTCTTTTCTTTCAGTTGATTGTTTTCATGTCGTAGAGCCGTTTGTTCAGCCTCCAACAAGGTTAAGCGAGCTTCAACCATGTCAACGGAAACAACCGAGGTTTCCATTATAAGGGAGTTGTTAGAGGGACAGGCAGCTGCCGGAGAGTCAGGCACAATACGACATGTGTAGTTCCCGCCGGAGACAGGGTTGGGTAACATCAAGGTAAAGTCACCAGACTCGTACTTGGAACTGGGAAGAGTTGTTCCGGAGGGGGTCTGTTATATAGAGTCGATATGCAGTAAGAAAAGTTTAGTATTCTAAAGTGCTATATCCAAAATGTCAAACTGTACCGATTATTCTTCTGTCCCAGGACAACCAGGTTTTGAAACAGCTGTGCTTGAGGTTGGACCTCTACGCTAGAAATACTCTCTTACAGCAATTACTATGCGAAATTAAACTGAACTTTTTCAGTACTAAGTATCTATCCGGACCAGCACAACGTTTAAGACCGAGAGACTGAGGTCCCGGTTCACACAATCCATGTGACCACTGCAAATTTCAAACGCTCAGATTGTGTATGTGGTCCTCCATATTCAGACTTTGTGTGCGTGTGTGTCGGGGGGGGGGGGGATATTCGGTCATTAGTGTGAAGAGAATTGCGATGAGATTATAGACGCACAGGTCTCTCTAGCTGTCTTTCCTTCACACACACACACACACACACACACACACACACACACACACACACACACACACACACACACACAGACACAGACAGAGAGAGACAGAGAGAGAGACAAAGACAGAGAGAGCATACATAGCATTACATACATTGCATAATGTTACATGCATCAAGAACATTATTCTTCTCTCTCTCTCTCTCTCTCTCTCTCACACACACACACACACACACACACACACACACACACACACACACACAGCATACATAATGTTACATACATTGCATAATGTTACATGCATCAAGTATTCTTCACACACACACACACACACACACACACACACACACACACACACACACACACACACACACACAGAGCATACATAACATTACATACATTGCATAATATTACATGCATTAAGAACATTATCACACTGATGCAGGGCGTAGCTACAGCGTGTGGCAACACAGGACAGATTGAGGGGGGGGGGGAGGGGGGATCTACTACCAATGGTCTTACACAAATACTGATGTTGCATAACAAGCAGTCATGTTTGTTAGACGCTTACCGTCCATTGGACGTCAACGGGAGGCAGCCCTCGATTGGTCAGTGTACCGCACGTGAGGGCCACGCGCCACTGGTTAGTTGATGAGTCATACACCGCCACAGGCTCCTGTCTCACGTCAAGACTCTGACCACTGACAAGTGCAGCCGGCGCTGGACATAGCACGTCCGATTCAGGATTTATGCTTTTTGTTGTTTTTTGTTTGTTTTTGTTTTTGTTTTGTTTTGCTGCCCCAACTCTTCGCCAGCTCCAGTGGTATTCCTCCCTGGTCATCGGTGGAATCCACGGAGGGCTCCGAATTTGAGGCAATCTTTATTATGCACGATGATAATTATGAGAATGATGGTATGATGATGGAGGTCCATGGGGTTTGAGACTGCTGGACGGGGCCGCATTCTGCGCTTCCTGTCATAAACAAGCCAGTGTTAACCAGGCCCCCGGTGTCACAGGATATTTCGGAACCGGGAGAATGGAAACCATTCCGATTTATCCTGGCCCTGGTGGCAGGATTTTTCAGAACCATTCCGATTTATCCTAGGATATCCTAGGATAAATGGGAATAGGGTTAGGGTTATCCTAGGGCTATCCTAGGATAAATGGGAATGGTTCCGAAATATCCTAGGATTTTTGGGAACCGGTTCCGATTTATCCTGGTTACGAAATATTCTACGACACCGGGAACTACGGCACCTCAAGTTTTCGCATTGCTGTAGAGGTTTTTAAGTTGTTTCTCTATAGAGAAACAACTTTATGAGACGGGGCAGATTTTGCTGCGCGCAGCAGCAAGTTTCAGTGATACAAAACAAGACTGTGACGTTTCTCCACACAATAATACTTTCACGCACATAGTGACGTAACGAAACCTGCGTCATAGACACTTGACGTGCACACTATGCTGCTGCGTTCTTTTTGGCGGGAGTTGTGAGACGTGTGTCTGTGTGTGTGTGTGTGTGTGTGTGTGTGGACGGATGTAATGATGGCTATCTCCTAAACCACCTCGATGGAGGCCTTTTTACTTTGAGATAAAATGGGAAATCACCTTCTCCAGACCTACCTTTCACGATTTTTAGCCTGCCGCATTTTCAGAAGAGTTATCGCCGATTTTAAAAAAATCGGTCGTGTTACGAATTTTTTCGAAAAAGTTGTTCAAATTCCTTCATTTTCTAGACTTTGGAAGTTCACCCAATCACACTGCCTGTATTCGTGCTACAGCTCTGTAGCTATGACTGGTTTTGTGTAAAAAAAATATTTTCGAGGTACGGGTGGTTTGCACATAAGATCAAATATCTATGAAAAGACTACTGCAAATTACTTATCATCCCGGCGTTTTTGTCTAGTGTGACAACTGCACATATGACAGGAACAACTGCACTATTATAGCTTTAGCATTTAGAATAACTGAACTTTTAGATAAACATAACTTTTTCAAGTTTCTGCGAAAAGCACCGGTCAAAAGAGTTCCAAATTTTCGATTTCATAAGTACAATACAAGGTATTCTAGTCCATGTTTCACCAGCCCTCTAGATCTTCCAGATTTTATGTAAAAATTAATTCAGCCAGGGAAGTCACAAAAGCAACAGGGAAATTACAAGACATGCACAAGCATCATCTGTCATACCACCAGTGTGAAGCTGACGTCAAACGCTTAGTTCCCAGACAAAATAAGCAAGTATCGTCACTGCCTCCGACATTTCACCAGCCCTCTAGATCTTCCAGATTTCATGTGAAAAATAATTCAATCGGAGAAGCCACAAAGCCAACAGGGAAATCACAAGACATAAACAAGCTTCCTCAGACGATCGCAGTGCTAGAGGCTGACGTCAAAATGTTTAGTTCGCGGAACTGACGTCATCTCTCCGTCTGTGTATGACGACCTGCCTGAGGCTGACGTCATATGTTTAGTTCACGGAACTGACGTCTCTCTCTCTCTCTCTCTCTCTCTGGGGAGCCAGGGTAGCCGAATGGTAGAGCGTTGGACTTTCAATGCTCGGGTCGAGAGTTCGAATCCCGGCTTGGGCCAAATATTTGTGCTGGCCTTTCTCTCGTTGCCCCGTCTTTGATATCACCCTTACGTGGTGGAAAAGGACGTTAAACTCCTAAACACCCACCCACCCACTCTCTCTCTCTCTCTCTCTCTCGCTCTCCCCCCACCCGGCCCCACCCCCAGTCACGTGACTAATCGGTCGAGGTCGTAGAGGACTGATCTAGTGTCATTGGTAGAACATGGAGAGGGGAGAACCGGCAACAATAACAACAAAACAGACAAAATAAATGAAATTTGGAGAAACAACTTTGTAGGACGGGGCCGTTCCTCCTTGTTTGTTTGTTTGTTTGTTTGTTTGTTTGTTTGTTTGTTTGTTTGTTTGTTTTGTTTTGTTTTTTCTTTTATTGTTGTTGTTGTTGTTGGTGGTGTTGGGTTTGTTTGTTTGTTTGTTTGTTTGTTTGTTTGTTTGTTTGTTTGTTGTTGTTTTTTGGGGGGGGGGTTCATCTCGGAAATAGCTATATTCAGAGAATTTTGTTTTGCTTCGATTTATTCAAGGTTAAAAGTGCCTGAAAATGTCCAAGTTTAATGCATTTGGAAGGTTTGTTTTCTTTGGTGCTTTTTTCTCCTTTTTTTTTTGTTGTTGTTTGTTTGTTTTTCCAGAGTCACGAATCATGCAGACCTTTTCAAAGCGCAAATGCCCATTTGATCCAAGACCTTTGCGAAATATCTGAGATCACCGAGGGCTGAAAGTTTTTGACCAAAAATTTTAAGGGAAAGAATTTGTAAATTGTAAAGCGGATTTTGCAGGGTGGCGTTATGAAGCTAGCATGGCAAGATGAATACAAAATGTGTTTCTGTAGGTCCTGTGGCCCATAATGATAAAAAGAAAAAGAAAATTCGCATATGGGTGATATCAAAGACGGGGCAACGAGCAAAGGGCCAGCGCATCACCCCCCCCCCCCCCCCCCCCCCCCCCCCCCCCCTGCTGGGATTTGAACTCACGACCCGAGTATTGGAAGCCCAAAGGAGGATATTCAAATACAAACTCACCAGTTGCAACGTCCACGAAGACCATGCGTCGTAGTATTTCACTCAGACCGCTAGGACCCTCCCCCACCACCTCCAACGAGTAGTTCCCAGCATCCGCAAAAGTCACGTGACTCAAAACGAGTCCTGCCTCTTGCGCATGCTGAACACGACCAGCGTAAGTGGGTGTTGGTAGAAACTGTCCTCGTGAGTACATGGCTATCATTTCTTTGGAATGGCCAGAGTAGAACCACTGCACGTCAAAGATTTTTTCCCCTGCATCCAGAGTGACGTCCCATGGCAGTGTTAGGTTGTGTCCTTTACACGCGTTGATGATGGTTCCATCGTGAGGCTCCGCTGTCCATTGAAGAGACTGGAAACCTATAAGATAATCCCTAATTCGTTAGTTGGTAACCTATTACAAACATTACTTACTGTTTACTATTCAGTGTTAGATATAGTACATCGTCACACTCTCGGGCACATGTGTATTTTTGGTGTATTATTATCATATATGTATTCACAACATTTCTACAAATATTGCTGTCAGAACAGAACAGACCTTACCTGGTACGAAAGCGACCATAATTAGAATCAACAACAGTATCGTTGCCATCTTGCCTCTCCCACCATTTACAACAGTCAAGTGATTCTAAAGTCAGACGACAGTTGAGAGCTTTGCGGTCAAGTTCGAGTAGTTTGTAGTTTATCAATCACAAGATTGTCATGTTATATGTATTATCAGCTGATAACACATTTCGTCAATTCGTGTGTGTGTGTGTGTGTGTGTGTGTGTGTGTGTGTGTGTGTGTGTGTGTGTGTGTGTGTGTGCACGCGCGTGCGTGTCTATGTGATCTTTACGAAATACCAATCTGTCCTGTTAAAAATCAAAACATACTGGTCTGCGTACATCAGAACCTGTCACGGCATTTCCAGTATATAGAATGATAATCATTCCAAAGTCTTGAACATTTAAGGTGAGTGTGCAATATCTTAAACGCAAAAAAATCCGTTTCAGCCCAATATTTGCTGACTTGCTTTGCTGCAGTTGCAGAAACCATTTCATCTGTGGAAACCACCCAGACCCTGCATGAGTATGTATGTCCTTCAGGCAGTGCGAAGCTCGATATCAACAAAAAGTGCAGTGTATACACTTAATACACTACTAGTCTTTGTCTCTCGCCTGTATCATGATCGACTGAAGTGCGCAGGTCACTGACTTTGTTATTTGAAGAGAAGGTACGTATACGTTGACCGATATGACGATGTCAAACATTGTATTATTGGTAATGTTCTATCTGTCACACACACACACACACACACACACACACACACACACACACACACACACACACACACACACACACACACACACACACACATACGCGCGCGCGCGCGCGGCAGATGAAACGAAACCTGCATATTATATATGAGAGTTTATTTGACAGCTGTTTGTACAGACGTGGAACAGTTCCAGTATTACGCCAAACACCAAGAAGCTATGAAATCTTCAGTTCAAATTTCGGGTTTGTACAACAGTCCGTTTTACACCCAAGCAGAACGTCTAAAATGTTTTGTTTTGGTTTTTACAATTCAGACGATCATGTCATACAGTGTAATGCAAACAAAAATATTAATCAATGTACACACGATGAGATAAATTTAATTGTTGCCACATGTAAAACGACACGACTGCCGCTTCCAACTGCCGCAAACTCAAGAAAATATAACGCTGAAAAGTCATTGTTTTTTAAGATACGCTGCAATCTCTCAACCACTTCGATTCGAGCAAACGAGGTACAAAACAACTGGTACAAGCCAGTCAGAAAACAAAATATTATAGGGAAATAATTATTGCCAGTTGAAACGTCACCGTTCTATTGATTATAAAGGAAAACAATTCAACAACTAAATATGATAAAGCAATCGCGCGCAATTCAAATGTACAGTGCAGCAACATACAAATTTTAAGAATGGCGTCAAAATGAAGCATTCCAAAAATAAATATACATTCATTAAGCGCAAATGCAAATTCCTTGTCAACATTTTCTGAGAACTGCAATAATTTCTTTTGATTTGTTTCTTTAAGCGGTTTCCTTGTCTATGACGTGCAGTTCAAGACGTGCATTTTCATACCATTTCATCATAATTACGAGTGTTACATCAAATGAAAAGGAAGAAACATATACAAAAATAGGTCAGGGCCTAGGCCCAACGACACGCACTTACACACACGCACATGATGCAGCTAAAGTTAAACAGCTAAATTGTGTTCAGGGCTGAAAACAGACTGATTTTATGAGTTTTCTTGAAAGTTTCAGCCTAGGGTGGCTGGCTGAGAGAATGAGGGAGAGAATTCCAGACTAAAGGACCAGCGTAGGAGAATGCTCGAGTGCCAAAGGTAGAAGGTCTAGTGCGGTGAATTGTTAGGGTAGGGGTGTCAGCTGAAGACCGGAGGGAGCGTGACGGAGTGTAGAGATGGATCAGATCAGAAAGGTAGGCTGGGGTAGAATCATGTATAAATTTGTAGCAAAGGGGTGCAAAGGATGAATGCTGTGGGAAACAGGAGGCCAGTGCAGGGAGCGGAGTGCTGGAGAGATGTGGTCTGACTTTTGCAAGCGAAGGACATAATGTAAAACTGAATGAGTGCAAAACTAAACAAAACTGTTGTTGTTGTTGTTGTTGTTGTTGTTGTTGCTGTTGCTGTTGTTGTGCTTGCTTTTTTCTTTTCCTTCTTTTTACTGTTGTTGGTGCTGTAGTTGGTGCAGTTGGTGGTGGTGATGGTGTACCAAACTCACAATGACAAAAAACCTCTGTGTACACATGTTCCGTGTCTCCTGCGTAAAAAAAATCCGTATGTGTCTTATATTCACTCGTTGTCAAACATTGAGCTTCTTCGTCGAACACGTTCAATGAACTGCCTGCCCACACGAAAGACCCTGTAGTTAAACAGTTGTGACGACCGTCTGTTGGGCTGGTCTTCAGCGGGCACGGCGAACGCCTGTGTGTAGTCATCCATAACGTCATCTCCCTCCATGTGTGACGAGAGAACTGGATGAAAACAGCTCCTGTAGTCCTCGTCTGCGACAATAGTAGCAATAATAATAAGCATGGTGATAATAATAGTAAAGATGATAACAATGACAACAGCAGCAATAGCAATAATAATAATAATAATAGTGACCTACAGTGCATAATTATTCTTAATAAAATTCAACGTCTGGAGTTGATGTCGTTCTGACATACGGCTAGAAGTTTGTCCCAACATGACCTTTGGATTCATACTTTACCTGCACTTGTGTCATGCAGTAAATATTAAGGAATCGGGGAGATCTTTTGTGCGCAACGCTTGTAAGCGACACAACCTGACACTACAATGGGACGTCACTCGGGATATAGAAATTAAAAGACTGGTTTACCTGGGATGAAATCCACTTGATCAGTGGCAAGATCTCTGATCACGTGACAGCCAGTCGAGTTCATCATGTTAAGTGGGTCGGTGACGGCCAGTGAAGCTACGGGTCTCATCAAGACACGCTCCGTTCCACCCAGTGGGTACAGGTTGTTGGGCTGCTGGTCACGCTTCACAACAGCAGCTGAGTGACAACATCACAGAAAGATAGCGGTTAGTTTGGAATGCATACACGAGGTAGAAACAAAGTAGACTGAAGGTGAGTAATAAAAAAGCAGAGCGAATTTCTTCTTCTTCTTCTTTGCCGCCTTTTTTTTTTTTTCTTTAGTGGTTGGCTCCTCCCTCCCCCCCCCCCCTTTCCACCCACCCACCCCCCTCACCCTCTTTTTCTTCAGTAGTGTTTTTCTGGTCTGTGAGCTTCTTTTCAAAACACCCTTAAACATCCTTAGCCCCCCCCCCCCCCCCCATCCCCCACACCTCACCTCTTCCCCCCCCCTCCCCGACACATAAAACAGACAAGATTGACCTGTGCTAAAGGCATTGCTTGCCTTCGACAATATATTGTGGAATTGCTTCCGGAAGGTTTTGTCAAGTAGGTGAACACAGATGAAGTACAAACTAATGCAACTCACTTCCTTCTGGTCAATTAGGGGCGTTCAGTGATACAGTAGTAGTAGTAGTAGTAGTGGTGGTGGTGGTGGTGTGCAGACAAATAATGAGAGAGGGAATAAACAACTGGAACCAGAAAACAAACCCTTCAGAATATTAATAGTGAAATATTACCTCTTTTTCTAATCTTCTTCACAGCGATGACAACGATGATGATGACGAGAATGATGACCAAGAAGCCTAACAGACCTCCAATGATAGCGCCAGTGTTTCCTCCCATGTTTATTCCGTTCTCTGGAGCGACGGTGACCTGCACTTTGTCACGTGTTGTAGTTGGTGCTATGCCAACGGTCGTCTCCACGATCTCGGCTACAATGGAACATGTCCTTACATTTCTTTAAACAAGACTCAGGTTAGGGTCTAGTTGTGTTTAGCAATTGCGACACAGACACATTCAGAAACGCCCTTCGCCATTCTTCAACAGGCTACAACAGTGCTATCAGTATGTATAATATAGAAACACCTCTCTCTCTCTCTCTCTCTCTCTCTCTCTCTCTCTCTCTCTGTCTTCCACACTCCAATGTTATCAGATACTTCTTTCAGAGTAGCGTTTTCCAACTCTTAAAACAGATGACATAAATAGCAATACGGAAGGCAATAAATACGACTTAAAATAAATAATAAAGATGCTTGCAATCTCATGCATTATTTGCCTTTGTCCGTATTATTGGTTCATCAATGATTAAATAAAATCTGAGATACACAGAAGCAACTCACGTTCGTTTACAGTAAGGGTGAAGTCAAAATACCCAGAACCCTCGTCATTTCCTAGTTCCAGCCGCCACTGTCCCTCCTCCTCTTTCCTTACATTGTCCAGCCGGACAGTCAGATTGAGGTCAGGCGGGGTCCCGGTCAGACTGCAGTGACTGAAACAGGGTGGATTGTGATTATTTCCTTTCTGGTTTTAGCGGTAACAATGATCCTGTTCTGTATTAATACAATACGGAAAACGCGCGGTGACTTTCTACAAAAGTAACTACGTTGCCTCTATACAGTACTTTTGTATTTTTCTGGACTAATAATGGCACCCGTTATTAGTTATCATGAGAAAGTAAAGTTATCGTTATCTTTGTCCTTACTATACTCTTGAACATGCAAAGCCTCCTTCAGGATGCAATATGGCATAGAGCAGTACACAGCGTAATGAAGGTCAAACGAACTCAACAAAAGAAAAGGTGGAACAAGCCCAGGACACGGCCAAACACGGAAATACCTCTTAAGAGTCCCGCCCGGGGATTGCTCTTTGGGCCCCCATCTCATTGGGCCCTCCCCCCCCCCCCCCCCATCTCATTGGGCCCCCATCTAATTTAACGTGACAGGATGCTAGTTAGATCTGGTTAGACCGTTTCAAGAGGGCAGTCTGGGCGCTGGTACTTGTGCGCGATCGGGGATCTAGCCTATGCCGCTCTAAGAATAGATTTACTGATTTACTTCGGACTCTGTTTTGACGTGATCGTGCCTGAAGTTCAAACGCGGGTCAGTTCGACTCCCGCTCTTTTCTTCCTGTTTTGCATTATCAATGGATCATGCACTCAAAGTTCATCCTTCTGGAGCTTGCACATTTCATACCTGCAAGGTTCACAAAAGTTTCTTAGCTTGAGAAACGTCTCTACGTGGTTACTGAAAAATGGGGGCCCAAAGAGACGGGGGTCCAATGAGACGGGGGCCCAAAGAGACGGGGGGCCAATGAGACGGGGGCCCAATGAGACGGGGCCCCAATAAGACGGGGGCCCAATGAGACAGGGGCTCAAAGACATCATCCCTCCCACCCTCCCCTGCCCGCTATATGATGAGACTGGTTGAAAAGAACAACACTGCAACACACCACTTCGTCACAATTGCACAATGCGTGGGCCTTCCCGCTATACCCGAAACCGCTGCAGATTGCGTAATAGTGGCTTCAAGTGGCTTCTAGTTATCTAAAGATTTCAAGTAAAACTGCGATCTTTGTATGGGCTTTTAAGACATACTACCGACTGATCTGGTATTCGAGCAGAGCAAAACAGGCAAGTCGTGAAATCCACAGCCAGCAGTCGTCAAGGTGATTCCCTCTCATTCCCTCTCCTGGCTGCTATTGTGCTTTCCAGTCATGGATCGGCCTTGTCGGCCATCTACGTACCCTACCCAGCCACCCACACAACTAAATTGTCTCCACAGACAAACATCATCAGTTACTGATACACCGAAAGAAATGAAAAGTGGATCTTACACTTTGCGGATTTGTTCCCCGTGAGTCTCCACATGGCCGGACTGTTGACTGAATCGTCGTGTTGCCCGACATTTGCTCACAGCAGTAGAGTGAGCTCTTACTTGAAGGTCAAGGTCAATATTTTGACCGGCGGTGGTGATGACCTTCAGATTGTCTTCAACAAACTTCGGGCGACCTAAGACACAGAAAAGATGAAAATGCTGGTTATAATTGACAGGGCGGCTGTTTTGTTGTTAATGTCTGTTCCCAACTCTCATACGTGTGATATCACACAATATCTAACCGGAAACCAAGCTATCGATCCAGTCATCAAGTGTGTATCATTTCACCAGCTCCCGTCTATCTAAAAGGCACAAGAGGTAAATCTTAGCAAGGAGGGAACAGAAGACAAATTTCTTACATTTGACCAGCAGTGTGGTGGATTTGTTGTGACTAGCCCCTGGTGCCTCACAGCGAATGAAGCCAGCGTCCTGACAGCCCACGCGAGAGAATCTGTGTCTGATCTCTCCGCTGCTGTTGCTTTTGCTTAGAACCCCGAGTCTGTTGACCAGGCGACCTTCAACTGGCGGATTGCCGTTCTCCCATTGGCAGGTGATGTCGACAAGACTGCCAGCTCGCACTGAGTTTGAGAGGTATTCACTGTGAGTAGCGCTCACTGTCAGATCTGTGAAATTAGCCGGGTCTGCCAAAGAACAGGAATACAGGTGATAAAATACCTTCGTTGGCTGTACTGAAATTTTACCCAGACGTGACTGCACGAAAAGTCTAGATTCTAATTTATTTACATAGCTAAAACGGTGAATCAGAACCTACTGGCTAAATCATAATAAAGAGAAAATGGTTTATGAAAAAGCCAGAGATTGTTTCCATTCAACTATTTGAAAAAAGTGAACCATGGAGTATATGACAACCTGTGGTTGAGAGAGTGAGAGAGAGAGGGGTGAGTGGGTGGGTGTTTGGGGTTTTTTCCACCACATAGGTTGACATCAAAGACGGGGCAACGATGAAAAAGCCAGCACAAATTTAATATTTGGCCCCAGCCGGGATCGAACTCACGACCCGCACATTAGAAGTCCAACGCTCTACCATTCGACCACCCCGGCTCCCCACGAGCGAGAGAGAGAGAGAGCGTGTGTGTGTGAGTGAGTGAGTGAGTGAGTGAGTGAGTGAGTGAGTGAGTGCATGCGTGCGAGCGTGATAAAATACCTTGTCAGACTGTACTGTAATTTTACCAAAACTTGACTCCACGACAAATCTAGTTTATATATACATAACTAAGACAGTGAATAAGAACCTATTAGGTAAATTATAATGAAGAGAAAATAGTTACTGAAAGAGCATGAGGTTATTTCCCCAACCATTTAAGAAAGGCGAAAATGACAACCTGTTGCTGAGAGAGAGAGAGAGAGTGTGTGTGTGTTTGTGTGTGTGTGTGTGTGTGTGTGTGTGTGTGTGTGTGTGTGTGTGTGTGTGTGTGTGTGTGTGTGTGCTTGCTGTTCTCACATGTAACAATGAAACTTATTTCCCGTTTCTCTGCGAAGTTGTTGTCCGTTAGCCAAACCCACGTGGTGTTGTCTGACCTTGTCACAGTTCTGATGAACTCGTATCCGCTCGTCATTCCCGTACATCTGCACCCTTCTTCATAGCTGGAATGTCTGCAGTTCCCGCCGACATGATAGATTTGACAGAAGTCACCAAATTTATCGGAAAATCTGTCTTTCTTTGCGACCGTGATTTTCAAATCGTCCACAGTATTGTTACACTCCTCTGTCTCAAGTTCGAACGGCAAAACCACTGTACTGTTTTCACGTACAGTAATGACGTCATTTTGAGCTGTTGGAAAAACGAAACGGCCACCTAGAAATAGGAACAAATGCATTGTATTACTGAAGTGGTCAATGTGTGATAAGCATCCTGATACAACATCCTGATATGACATCCTTACACATATGTTAACATATAACGTGCTGATATCCTAGCAACGGCGGCACATAGCAGCCTATAATTCTTTTATTTGTCATGCTAATATCTTGGTGAGCAGTACAGTTTAAACAGTAAACTGCGAACAGTTAATTGAAATTCTAATTCAATTTAGAAATACTGTATCGTCTATAAAATAACAGTTATATAAAGGACAAATCACCTTTGGACTCACAGCTCGACAAAAAATGAAAAAATAAGATTGCACGTAACTTGTGCTGCTATAATCTTATCTGTACTTAAGTTTCCTTGAGCAAAAGTTTGTTTCGTTCCCTTAAGAAAGAGTCTGTTTCGAAAGAGTGTTACACTGCCAGCATCGAAATGATTCTATCTATTTCACAGAGTCGATTAATTTATTTTCTTTTGCTGTCATGGAGAACTACATTCATGCCAAGAGAACCGACTGAATAAAACGAAACCATTCCTTGGATGGTTGCCACTTCCTGGTTGTATTCGCATGATGAATCCACATGCAGTCTTCTTCCCTTTTTACTAATTTTCAGTCTGACCAGAACAATATTATCAAGAAAAACAGTGTCTCCTTTTAAAGATATAAGTTATACTTACAGAAGTCTCCAGTGGCGTACTGGGTGCAGATCAGAAGAATCAAAACTACACAACACCTCGCTTTCGTGATCGCCATCATTGCTTCTGAGTGATAAGGATGTGAGATATCATCAGACAATTTCAGCTACAGCAACAGGGAAATAAACATGGCCTGATGGACCGTTCACTGGTGTACATGCTGACTGCTATGTTCCTGAGAAATTTAACGTAGCTCCATCCTTTGGTTTTCTTAAAGAAGTCAATACCAACATTTCTGGGCTTTTTTCCCGTTTTTCAACTATTGAGAGGGTACGCCCGAAATAGTCTTAAATAATCGTATAAGGTCTGTGTGCCATGTCAGAGCTCTGTGTGTGTGTGTGTGTGTGTGTGTGTGTGTGTGTGTGTGTGTGTGTGTGTGTGTGATAATTGTTGTGTCCTTTAGTGTTCTCTCTGGCGTTAATTTCATGTCATTCTATTTTAATAGCTATTATTATTATTATTATTGACGTCCGCGTGAAATGAAACGGCCAAGTCTCTGCTGCTAGATGAGTGACAGCAACACTGTAGGAGTCGATTGCTTTTTTCCTTTAAATCTCTATTGGCCCAGCGCCAGACTGTGATATGTATAACTACGCAAGTGTCTAAGTGCTATTGTTTTAGACACCACAAAACACACGATCTGTGATGCTAGATTTACTGGAAGATGTGCTTTTAAGGAAGTAGCCTGTTTTATTAGCTGGTCAGAGTCATGTCAGTGGGTGACCAGACTGAAACTGGAACACAGTTCGACTGATTTGACTCGTTCCTTCTTACTTCGCTAACCCTTCTCCAGCGTTTGTCACCAATTACACGGAAGCAGTTAATTTTGGGTGAGTGGACTTCATCGTCGCGTAGGCAGTTTTTAGATTGTGCGTTTTAATTAAGCATCTGTGTGTGTGTGTGTGTGTGTGTGTGTGTGTGTGTGTGTGTGTGTGTGTGTGTGTGTGTGTGTGTGTGTGTGTGTGTGTGTGTGTGTGTGTGTGCTCTTCAACTTTTCAAAAAATAGCGTTCTCTCTCACAGCGTTGGACTTTCAATGCTCGGGTCGTGTTTTCAAATCCCGACCGGGGTGAAATATATGTGCTGGCCTTTTACATCGTTATCTCGACTTTGATGTCACATTTGGGACGTGGAAAAGGCGTTAAACTCTAAAACAAACCATTGCCTCTGTCTGTCTGTCTGTCTGTCTGTCTGTCTCTCTCTCTCTCTCTCTGTTTCTTTCCAGAAAATTCAAGGGTTGTTCGGGACAACCACCCCCGTCCACGCCGGCAAACACACACACACTGAACACCATAACAAACGTGCTGTACATATTTTCTTTATTGTTTGCTCCGAAAGTCAGTATACTTATACAGCCGAATGACTATGTTTCCTTTTGTTTGATTTCATCGTACTATTTGAATTTAGTTTATCAGCCCAATTTGTTTTATATTCCTTCCTGGGTAAAAGAGGGAACAATAGCAACTACACTTTTAAACAAAAACCTTCCGTATTTTTCTCTCAAATACTGTGTATCATGCAATGTGTGTACAAGATACTGTGTTATCCCAGAAACGTTCTTACCGATTCCCAGCAGTGACAGGAAGTATTTGTAAACAAGAATAGTCATAATAAAAAATTATACAAATATAATTAAAAGGCTAAGACAAAAGCAGATGATTATGATGATGATGATGATGATGATGATGATGATGATGATACATATGTTTGACAGAAGAAAAATTAATAAGAATTTGAAAGAGTTCTTCGTATTGCGAACTTACCGCTTCTCGAACTACCACAACAAGTAAAAACAATGATCATAGTAGTACACTCGAATACACAGTATACACACAAATACACCCGTTAAAAATAATGTATATATACATTTACATGATTATTGCATATACATGTACAACTGAAAATGTCCCGATTGTTAGAACAAAGCAAACAGGAGAGATAGACAGACAGAGACACAGAGAGTGAGACAGACAGAGACAAAAAGACAGACAGATCGACATACAGACAGATAGACAGAGATTCAAATTCAGATGGTTTACTGTTTAGGCATTCTGCCCATTCGTGTGGGGAAATGGGTACGGGGTCAACAACAATGATACATGAAAAAGCGTAATAATTCAGTTTCTAAACATGCATAAATTAGCATGGACATTGTGTAGACACCTTAACAACCCACAACGTCACGTCGTTGAAATTCACCGGGAAAGGCGAACACGAAAGAGAGAGAGAGAGAGAGGGAGAGAGATGTCGCCTCTGAATATTTTCTCGAGGAAATAATTCAAAGCAAGAAGTAAATCGGCCTTCAACATAAGCAAACTGGGCATAATTATTATAGTGATTCACCCTTCCTGGTCATATGAAAGTAACAGCATGACACACCCAACGAACTATGATCATGTAGGTGGCACTCACTGAGACCTGATCCGACATCAGACAGCAATACATGGAGTGAAGTTAAACTCAATGACACATCTAAAAGTCGAAATGAAACTAAGTACACTGAGAATTGTTTGTAATTAATGACAATGAGAATGACAATAACAATGACACCGATGGACACAGAAGCCGCGAAAAAAGCAGGTTTTATACAGCGAGTTTGGACATGTGTTCCTTAAACACCAAGAAGTGCAATCAACATCTAAAAGCAGCAATTAAAAACTAATGAAAAAATGCACCGACATAACTATCAAAGTAGCTGTGTTTTCTTCAGCTCAGTGTTCTGTTAACATTGTTTTTCCTGATGCTTTTATTGTGTAATTGGGTGTCAAAGTGAAGTTTCTCCATGTGGGCGAATAACGTTATAATTATTATTATTAATCATGACCCAAGCATCAAAAGTCCAACACTCTCGCAGCTCGTGTACCTCTTCCTCCTGCCGATACCCCCCTCCCCCCCCCTCCCGCTCCGTCATACCCCATCCCTCCTCTCATAGCTGGACTTGAGAAACAAGGAAAACATCAGCACATATATCAATGAACAATGAAGTTTAAGATCTGAATACGGATGCAAAACAAAATTCAACGATGAAAACCCAGCAAACTGAAAAAAAGGTTTGTGGGAACCCCACTTGTAAACTAATTTCTGAGCAGTCCTTATTTCAGTATGTACATCACTGCTTACATATTACATGTACATACTTAGCGACATATGCTCAGAGGAGAAACTCTCACAGTATCAAAAATGTATTTCAAGCAATGCTGAATCTGCTTCCAAAACATCCAATCAAATCTGCTTAGCGTCGTGGGTAAATGCATTATACAATGTATATAAAGACAAACTGCAAAAATGCAAGAAAAATATAAATTTTATAAACCTTCACTCATAATTCTCCATCTTCCACGATTGATCTAATGGTACCAGTCTCAGATAAAAGGTCATGACCCTGTCTGAAGACACAATCTTACACTTTATGAGTTCGACGTGACTGTGTCAGAAATATACTCAGTGTGTCAGAAATATATTGTGTGTCAGAAATATGTTAAGCGTGCCAGAACTCTATTAAGTGTGTCAGAAATATGTTAAGTGTGTCAGAAATATTCAAACCAAGCATACATTATATAAGGCAGGCAAAATTGTTTCACTTCCTGAAGAAAAATATACAACAAAAGAGGACCGTGTGTATCTAACAATATCAAACATGCTGCGAATAAAATCTTCCTCCGTGCGGTGAGGCGGGCGTTACGTACTCATGTTTCCCATATTTCTCACCCTCCTCAGTGAGCTTCTTAACAAAAATATGACATATGCTTCATCGTGCTTCATTGTGTATTTTCAAGGCATTTGGCTAGATGATCGAATAATCACCTGCGTAGTAGGCAGAAAAACAATGCACCTTACATAGATGCACCTCACTGAAATACTTCAGTAATCTTCAGAAAGTGCTTTCCGAGCCCGACGACCCCCTGCCCGCTCTTTGATAAAGACTTGTTAAAAATAACAAGCTACCGCACACCAGAAGCAGCCACTTCAAGCCATAATTACGCAAGGCGTGGGCCTTCTCTGCTAGGCCTGAGGACGCTGCAGATTGCGTAATAGGGTCTTGATGTGGCTTCGAGGGATCTGAAGAAATTAAATTTCGACTTTTGCGTGGGCTCTTAAGTGATTCAGGTCTGACCTTTGCTAGTGGATGAACCTCCCCCTGACCCACCCCACACCACCCAATTCCATCCCCTTACTCATTCCACACAGTATCAGCAGTTGTGTCAAAACAGATTAGGATACCAGAGTGTTCAAAAAACAAAACCCTCTTACTGGACAACAAACATGGCAAAAGTACAAATTTGCTTGTATGTATTGTTTTCTGGGCGTGTTTTGAATCGTTAGGTGGTGTCATGATGTCTTCAACAACCCCTCTCCCTACCACCTCCCCACCCCCTTCCCTACCCACTTCTCCCTCAACACTTCCTCCTTTAAGAGCTTCAGCAGCAGACACTTCAGTCATCGTCATCAAACATTGGAGGCGGAAGTCGTGACAGCCTTCTGCTCAACCTCTGACTCAGGCGCCTCAAATCGGCGTACGCAGAACGCATCGTCTCGTACACGGGGTTCAACATGGCGTAGGAGGAGGTGGCCGCATAGCCGCCAGGGTTGGAGTCAGGACGATTTCTTTGAGGAAGTGGAGGAATAGGGAGAGGGAAGGGTCCAGGTTCCAGGTACTCGTTCTCTGAAATCACGGAAAGTCAGTCAAAATCAGTCAGTTAATCAATTGTCAATCAGTCGGTCAATAAGGCAGGCAGGCAGTCGGTCGATCAGTCAGTCGATTATCCAATCTGTATGAATTAATCGATCAATCGATTATGAAATGTTTTCAATTTATTTTGTCGCGCTCAAAGCATACAGGTAGACACGTACACTACCAACATCATCAATTCATCTCATCATCATCATCATCATCATGAACAACAACAACAACAACAACAACAATGGCTAACTCACACTTTCCCTTTTTTGCCGTTTCGCTAACATTCACAAGGACGTTTAACAGATATCATGCGGTATGACTAATTCAAACTTTCGCTTTTTCTCCTGTTCTTTCATTTTTAAATTAAACTTCCTGACTCAGCTAAAAGGCGGAAATAGAAGGTCTGCTAACATAACGCCACAGATAACGCCAAACCGGCAAACTAACAATGGTTGGAAAATGTGTACCACCAGGAAGCAGGACGTTGTCCTACAGAGGTGCCCCACCCCCACCCCACCACATTGACCCCTCCCCTAGCTTTTCCCTGACACATCCTACCCACTTCACAATGACCTTCCACACCGGCAGCACCCTCACCCCTTGACAGTATTGTCTATCTCAGTATCTGACCCTCTAGTCACTAACTCATAAACAGGAAATCTTCAATGTCACATTAGAAGGCGGAAAGGGCACAGTATATGAATTCGGTGACTTTTCTGAGAGTGTGTGAGTGAGTGAGTTTTTAGGGCTTAAAGCCGCGCAAGGACTTTACTGAGAAATATATTGAAGAGAGTGTTGGTTTCTTTCAGGGGCCTAACGACCTGAATCTGTCTGGATCATCTAAATGATGAATCTCTAGGGTGGACTACATTCTTTTAAACGTATACCTTAATTTCCAGTGTCTTTTACCGCAACATCTAACACAAAAAAACTCCATATACAGAAGCGCAGGATTTGAGCAAAATAGCCAGGTCGGGATGTGAACCCGTTACCCTTCCATCTTTAATCCAAAGGCCAGCCATGGCAGACTGTACATTCACTCTTGTGGGTGTGGATGTGTGTTGAGATTAAGGAAGAAAAAACACGGGTGGGAAGTAGGGGGGTAAGGGGGGGGGAGGTTCTCGGTTTGACTCAAAATCGGAAGGTTTGGGGTTTGCATTACACGGGTGTATTTTTTTTTTTTTTTTTGCACCTTTATCAACTCCCCTGTCCCATGCATTCTATTCTTCGCTGCAAAATATAAAAAAAGACATTACCACAAACCTTCATCTTAAACGGGTTAATTACATCTTTGCTAAGCCAACTTATGCTGGAACAGTTCCGCTCATGAGCGCGCCTGTACGCCCGAAAGACTCTGTCTTGATAATTAGTACAGCTCTTAAAGCGATACAATCTTGTATACACTTTGCGCGAGCGATTGAACATTCAAATTCTACCACTTTTGTTACAGTACAGGGGCGCTCAGTGTGGTCGCCGCGTCATCGAGTACGCTTCTGTTGGTTCAGTGCCAGCATTACAGACGCTGTCACTGTCCAGGTGTCTAAGTGATGTGATGATAGATACAACGAATACAGCTCAGAACTACCTGTAGGTGTAAAAATGGTAGCATTAGTCCCTTTAAGCTGGACCTAGACTACAGTAAAATAGTGAATACCTGGATAAGGTGCTTGAGCTCCGCTAGCACGGTTCAGTTCGGGAATGTCGCAGTAGTCATGCATCTCAACACTAGGCTCTGCCCGACGACGTATGTCCAGTTCACGGAGTCCCATGGCTTCAGCGGCTGGGTCGGCATATGCCGGCGTGTCTTCGTCTTCCTCATCCCTCCCACGACGACCTAACAGATCAAGCAGTCATTTGATGTTTGTTGTTTTTTCGTGTTGTTCTGTTTTCAGTTTATCCACCCAAGTGTATGAATCGTCTTGGCATTACTGTAAGGATATGACTCGTACAGTCTTGAGGGAGTTTTAGCTTTAGACTGGTTTTAGCAGAGAAAATAGCAATGAACGTGTAATAAAGTGGAGCAGACTGTGAATCCAACTGCAGTGGTTTTTGAAAAGAAAAAAAAAGAAAAAAGGTTTACCTCATGAGCACCGGAGTTGCTCGATCTGACCAAAAGAGCTGTTTGATAATTCCCCCAAAAGTACACTAGCAGCATCTGACCAAACAGAGGAGAATACTTGTGTGTGTGTGTGTGTGTGTGTGTGTGTGTGTGTGTGTGTGTGTGTGTGTGTGTGTGTGTGTGTGTGTGTGTGTGTGTGAATACGTTCAATGTTGATGAGTGAGAGAAACAATTGTTACTAACCTCTCATCTTGATGGCAACGATAACGATGATGATAAGAACGAGGAAGCCAGCCGCGCCACTGACTCCGGCGATGACGACAGTGTTGTCGTTGTCCCCGTCATCAGACGGGTCTGAAGCAGGCACGTGATCTTCGTCTCTTCCGTCAGTTCCATCAACGTTCTCGCCTCCAAAGACATTGATGCTTACACCACCCCTGTTCTCGGACGGATTGTAGCTCTCTTTAAAAGAAAAAGAAACCATTTTGGTAATATTAAATTCAGTCCAGATCAGTAAGGTCTTCGTACAGAATGTAGCAATTTATACGCTTATAAAGATAGGCAAGTAGACAGGGACAGAGATAGAGATTTACTGTTTGTGGCAGTCAGGTTGAAGTCAACATGCTCCTCGCCAATGTCGTTTTTCACTCGAAGTCGCCATTGTCCTTCGTATGCTCTGCTGAGATTGTTCAGCCGTACAGACAGTGTGAGGTCAGGCGGGGTCCCAGAGACATCGCTGAGACTACAGTACATGCCAAAAAAAAAATGAGCAGATGAAGATTGGAAAAGTTGAAAAGTTGAAGAAATCTTTGGACGTTTGCAATGCGTCAGTTATCTAAGAATCCACCGGCCCCCCGTAGTGTAGTGGTTAGCACTTCGGACCAAGGACCGGGAGACCCGGGTTCGAGTCCCAGCCGAGGCAAGCGGGATTTTTCCAACCTAAGTCGGCTGCTACCCAGAGCGAATGTGCTATGGGCCCAATGGGGAGGCTGTTGCCACACAGCCGAGATTCACCTTCTTCACGGGTGCGACTTTGGGGGTGCTTCCCTTGGTATGACACGTCTTATGATGTGGATGATTACACGGCCGGCACCGCAGGTGCCGTAGTTCCCGGGCCTGGTTAATGCCGGAATATTTATAACAGGAAGCGTGGAATGCGGCCCTGTTCCGTAGTCCCAAACCACACGGACCTCCCTTAGCATCATCTTACCATCATCCTCATCTCCAGCATCATGCATAATAAAAATTGCCCCAACTTCCGAGCCCTTCGTGGATCCACCCATTACCAGGGAGGAACACAACTGGAGCCGGCAAAGAGTTGTGGCAGCAAAAAAAAAATCCGGAAAAAGTGATCATTCTTTTCTATAATAATGGAAACCTTTGAGATGAAAAAAAATGACTTGCCGGGTGCAGTCCGGAGATTTTTCTAGGTTACTGTCACGCCTCTCTAGTGTGCAACCAGTGATGTCGTGAGTTCTCAGTTTGAAGTTCAAGTCTACAGACAAGCCCTCCAGAAAAAAGAGTTGGATGCTCTTGTCGTCCTGAACGTGACGAAACTCAGGTGGACCTGCAAAGATAAACAGGCATATAACTTATAAGAACTTAAGTATCACTATTGCCATGATCCATGTACGCACAGCTACTGAGATCCCTCCGCTGCTTAGGACTGAATGACATGAACAACACGCTGGCAGTGGTTTTGAAAACTAAACGAGGATACGCGCAAAACTTCACTAAACACGTTTTGAGACTTTTCATTTTCATAGCACTAATATAAATCATCCGTTCATCAAATGAAAGCGACGGCCCTGTGTGATTTTATATACGATTGGGTTTGTGCCGTTCTGTGTTCTCCATGTTGTTAATTCGAAAATAAACACTTCAATTGAATTTCATCAGCCACGGAATCATTGTATTAATGTTGTATAGCTTACATTTGACCAGCAGAATGGCGCTTTTGTTCTGCCGTGCTCCAGGTGCCTCACAGTGAATAGGTCCAGCGTCATCGCAGGTGACAGAATTCACTGTGTGCCTGACGATGCCAAAGTCATCACCATCCGAAAAGTTGGGAGCTGCTGGCAACGTTTTTCCATTTCTGTCAACCAAGTGAGGTTTGATGCTCGGGTTTCCATCCAAGAAACGACAGGAGATGTTGATTGTGTCATATTTCGATACGGGTCCCCGAATTCGACGGTGCTCGTGATCGTTCAACGCTATGGCAGTGATCTGTGCAGGGTCTGGGTAAAATCAGACAGTAGCATGATCATACAAATGTTTAGTGTGATTTGTGAAGGAATGGAGAGTTCAGTAATTGGTATAAGTGTACTTGTGGATGCGTGTGTGTGATATGGTTGTGCAGATGAGTGCGTATGTGGTACCTTTTCAATAAACTATGAATTGTATGTTACGTTCATATTCTAACATTTTAATTGGCTGCTTATAACACCATTTTTAAGTGGTGGTTTATTGTTTAGTAATTGTTTATTGTCCGTGTGGTATTTTTTGGCTGAGCCGAAATGAGCTGCCACGGCTGAGGACATTAATGTCTCTTTAAGTGGAACTGAATTGATTGAATGATAATCATCGCAACATGCAATGTAACATCAGCCGTGCCACTCCCACTCCCCTTAAACCATTCCTCTGCTCTTCTGCAACGTTTCGGTCCAACTTTATAGGTATATGGTATTTTATACAGCAAATCAATACTAAAATGGGTCTGTTTTCAATGCTTTTATTCCCCTGTCACTTACGTTGACGTTTCTATCATGTATTCTCTCTTGGATGATACTTACACTGAACATCGAAGACAATATCTTTAGCCTCTGCTATTCTGTTAGTTGTCCACCACATCCATGTACTATTGTCCCGTCGTTCAACGGTCTTCTTGAAACGGTATGAACCGGACTTCGACAAACAGCTGCACCCGCTTTTGCCTAATGGGTTTCGACATGTGCCATTTGTAATGACCATATTGCAGAAATGATCATAACTGACACCTGATGCCTTCTTTGATACAATGATACTAAAGTCCAGTGTGTCTTTCTTAAGACAGTCACTGGTGTCTAGTGTATATTCCAGATCTACTGTCGTATTCTCTACTGCATGGACGACTTCCGAAGAATCTGAAAACTTGAATAGAGCGCCTGTAGAGCAAGAAGAATAAATAATCAATTCCTCTCTTTCCGCCGTGACCAATTACGTGTACTGCAGATCTAAACAGTACAAAGAGGAAGGGTTGGGTTGGTTTGTGTGGGAGTTTAACCCAAGAAAAATAAGCTCCTGACACAATATGCAGGTTCAACAACTACTAAAGGTGTGTGTGCGTGCGTGTGTGTGTGTGTGTGTGTGTGTGTGTGTGTGTGTGTGTGTGTGTGTGTGTGTGTGTGTGTGTGTGTGTGTGTGTGTGCGTGCGTGTGTGTGTGTGTGTGTGTGTGTGTGTGTGTGTGTGTGTGTGTGTGTGTGTGTGTGTTTTAAAGACCAACGACAACTTTCAAGCTGAGCATGTGTGGCAAGGGTCGAGTTCATTTTGAATAGCGATTGTGTGGTAGAATCTAAGTTTAGCACTTTGAAATGGTCAAGAAAATGCCAAAGGTAAAGCAAAGGGAAATCCATCAAATTTTCATGACTGATCCGTTTAAAAGAGACATTATGTTTTAATGTACTTACATGGTTTTTTGCACTCTCCCTGCAACAAGCAGCATGCCAAAAGAACGGAGCAAAATGTCACGTTTTTCAACATTGCCTCAGCTGTAATTCTGAAGCGCTGTGTACATGGCGGTGATGAAGAAAGTTATGCGATGTTTTCCGGTGAATTGTATGTCCTTGTGTATTCAAACCAGAAAACTGTCAGTCTGATAGCTTCCTCATAACGGGTATCCAAAGTGTACATAGCCTGTATGATTTTCCGTGTGGCGATCGAGGTATGAACACTCTCCATGGAGATAAGACAATTCTCTGCACAGATGTATTATAGCTACTACAATCAAGGCGTCGTATAGTGCTGGAGTGCAGTAACTGCAGGAACTATCATATCGGAGACTAGTACAGCATATAACGGCTATGCTCCAGTATGATTACGTCGCACACTTCGGAGATGCGTGCCCTATGATTCGGGCGCTTTATCAGGAAGCAGTTATTTATAAATAATTTCATTGTAAGCTCAAGCAGTTTACTGAAGTAAGATAGGAAATTATTAAGTACTACTTTTTATCAATCGGGAACCAGTTGAAATCCGTACAGATCGACGGTTGGGTACAATTCACAATTGTTGACATAAGTAGCAGTTTCTTTTTCAGGCGATTTCCCTGATGTTTCTTTTATGTTTGAGGTTTCTATTAATTTTACGTGCATTTACAGAAGTTTATACGCGTGATTTATGTTCTTACCACACACACACACACACACACACACACACACACACACACACACACACACACACACACACACACACACACACACACACACACACACACACACACACACAAACACACACACACGCACGCACGCACGCACGCACGCACGCACGCACACACACATCAAAGCAAATCCTAGTATGCTTAAAAGGCCTACATGAACATAGTTTTTGTTATAACTGTGATCTTTCTTGATGACAAATATAAATTTCGCGAGTAGCGACAAAAAATTCTTCATAAGTGTTTGAGTTAAATGTTATTGGATCACACACTTTATCGGGAATTCCCTTTGTGTCAAATCCAGCGAATGATGTCACAAAGTATAAATAGAGTCTACGCCTGTTTTCGAGAAATTACCCACCGATCTTGACGTCTTACCTGTGTTGCCACTAACGGAAGCGCTCACCTAGAAACGTTCATGTGCAGAATTCAGTGATATTTGGTGTAACTGTAATTCGTGAGTACGTGTTGATGAACAATGAATTATCTACCTGGCAGAATGGAATCTATCCCCACTCCAAAATGGATTTACTGAGTTACTGAGTAGATTCCGGTGACTGAATTACCTGATCGGCAAGGTAGGCGTTTCAATTGTTTATTCAGTTCACGCGAGTAAGCTGAAAATAGGTCGTGCTGAGTAGCCAACTAGAGTGGTTTGGCAAAAACTAGCGTTGCCAAGGAGTGAGCCGGTCGATCACATTATCCAAAATTAGTAACTCGAGACTTTCTATGTGTGCCCTATGTTTAGGAAAGGCAACGAAGCTTTAAAAACGTTTTGACAGATTTGAAATGCGCATGTCTCAAGTTGAGGCCTTTGACCTTAGATATGTTATATCGTTATCTACGCTTTGGATTGAATGTCTTCAAATTAACAGTAGCAGTAACGCACTGGCGTTAGCAGGACTGTTAAGTTACAAATGTTCTTGACTTCTTTCACCCTTTCACTGCCAGACGCGTTTCGGTTCACTCACGGATACCATCTCTTCACGTCACTCTGCTGTAAACAGAAATCAAAACCTGTATTGCGTCCAGAGACTTTTTTCCGCAACTACTGGAAAGTCTAGATTTAACATTTTTAACTAATTGGACAGTGGGGCTACTGGTGCGACCCACGAATTCCTACGACGGCGGCAGTGAAAGGGTTAAAAGGAACAACATGACCTCAAACACAGAAGATCCCCCCATGTTTAGGCATGCAGAAAGAAGAAGCCACATGGTGGCGCTGCACTATGGCGACGCGTTCTGCCGCCTCGGAGTTGGGGAGGGGGGGGGGTCAAATAGAAGCAAGATTACAGTAACGATGGTATACATTTAGGTCTTAAAATTATACTGGGATTCGCTTTGATAATACGCGCGCGCGCGTGTGTGTGTGTGTGTGTGTGTGTGTGATTTGCTGTTGAAAGGAAGATGATGACTTTTGAATGTCAGCCAAACGTTCTGGTACCTCCCTGGAAATGATCGTTGCACGTTCGAAATCCACTGGTGCCATTGGCATCTTTTTGTGTACACTACGTATCCTGTCTACTTGTCAAGGTATGTTACTCATAACATTTGTCAGGTAACCTTACTTTACCTAGTTTGTTTCGGGGAGCCGGGGTGGCCGAATGGTAGAGCGTTGGACTCTCAATGCTCGGGCCGTGAGTTCGACTCCCGCCGGCTGGGGCCAAATATTTGTGCTGGCCTTTTTTTTCTCGTTGCCCCGTCTTTGATATCACCCTTATGTGGTGGAAAAGGACGTTAAACCCCCAAACCCCCACCCACCCACCCACCTAGTTTGTTTCATAATTTGCATTCCTGACACTTGGCAGCAACCTGATGCACTTTAAATTTTTTTCTCTCCGGACGAAGTGTGCTTTTTCCCCCGTTTTCATGTTAATGGTTAATTTTCATCTGCGAGTAATTGTGAGTGTCTGCATGTGAGTTCTTATACGAGTGGTGTGTATAACATGTACCATGTATCATGTAACGTGTAAGGCCCGATGCACACGAGCGTCAGCGTCATGATGCCGCGCAGCGGATCTCACTCCCGGCGGCAGTTTCAAGGCGCCGCCACGTGTGCATGACATCGGCGCCTGGCGACAGGCAACGGCATCAATGGTGCCAGGCGGCGGAATCCTATGACGCCGGGTATAGAACATGTCCTATTTCTGCTGCTGACGCCGCGCTGCAGACTTGGTTTCAGCCAATCAGAAAGCAGTGTGGGTCAGCGCGTGCAGTGTGGGCTCAGCGAACAGGCCGTGCAGGCGAATGACGCCGAAGCCAAGTGTGCATGCAAACGGCGCACACCACGCGCTCACGCGAGACGTATGATGCGAGACAGCCTTCGCTGCTTGCTTCATGGTGCTGACGCCGACGCTCGTGTGCATCGGGCCTAACAGGAACGCGTGCAGACAGGTACTTACTGGAAAATGTTCTTTTGGAAGCTCTTGTCTCAAGCGGCCGCCAATTAAATTAATTTAAATTTTCAGCCGCAGAAACCGACTGCAACCTTACAAGAGCGCACTACGAGAAGAACGTAACTCTGCAATTCACCTTAAACCGGGCAGTCAAGGAAACAAAACAAAATTTTGTGATTCGGAGACAGGCCGGACAGTCCCAAGGTACTGTTGGTGCTTTGTTTGTTTGTTTGTTATTGTGAATGATCAAAGGAAAACGTTGCCCCTCCCCCCCCCCCGCCCCCCACCTCATTCAAACAGAAAGGGGAACACACACACACACACACACACACACACACACACACACACACACACACACACACACAGAGAGAGAGAGAGAGAGAGAGAGAGAGAGAATTATTAGATAACTGTTAAGGTTGCTTGTCCGTTTGACATTCTGTGAGTAGATTTTGACAGACAAGAGTATATTTGAACGTATTATAGGCAACTGGCAACACTGTGTAATATGTGTCATCTACGGTTAAAAGCTATGTTCTGAATATTTAAAAAAAAATCCTTGAAATTGCAAGAATTGTTGATTTGTTTAAACAGACTATTTCAGCCATTCACTGAATGCCATCTTTGATTTTTTTTTTCTTACGTGCTTAGTGAGGCTGGCGATTATGCTGAGATTAATTTGAACTGCTGTATTTAGACACCCAGTAAGCGCCAGTAGTTGTCAGTGAGCGTGCTGTAAAGTCTTGGTTATCTGTTTTTCCCCTGTGAGCAGATTTTTATGAACGTTTTGTTCAAATAGGCAAATCAGTTCTACGCCCACCACAAATGATTTTTCCCAATACTGGCTGAAAGCTGAAAACAGAGAAATCTGACTACGAATAACATCACCTCAAAGAATTGCATTCAGAGGCTTTGTAGAATGATCAGTCTGACTTGTTGGTATTTACAGCATTTACCTTTCGAATACAAGAACCGTTACAGTACACTGGTTGCCAGATTCAGTGTTCCTCCCCGGTAATGGGTGGAATCTACGGAGGGCTCGGAAGCTGGGGCAATTTTCATTATGCATGATGATGTAGATGTGGACGATGGTAAGATGATGTTATGGAGGTCCGTGTGGTTTGGGACTGCGGGACAGGGCCGCATTACACGCTTCCTGTCATAAATATCCTGGAATTAACCAGGCCCGGGAACTCTCTTTTATTTTGATAGGTGCAGCGCTTACGTGGAGCTGGCTTGATGACGGCACACACAAGTGCAATGTCGAAGAAGGATACCATGCCAGCTGCAATGTCAGCGACAAGATAAACATCAGCATAGCCAATGTGACGGAAGAGTTCTTGGGTACATATGTGTTCGAGGAAATCGGTGGATCAGGAAATCTCAAAGTTGAATCCTGCAAATTGCTTTGTATGTTTCTTTTTTTCACAGATTTTGTTCTTTTGTATGGTATCTCACCTGTAGTGTCTGTCATTTATTCAAAATTCCTTGGTGTTGAGTTTCACAACAGTATTATTGTTTCGAGGGCAAAAGGGTGTTCTGCAAAATAATGTTAACCCAGGCCTGTTCTCTAGATTTCTTTAACGTGTCTTTTAAAAGCGTGTGTTTTGTGAAATATGGAGGCAGCTTCTAAAAATTCCCAAATGCAATCTGAAATCTCTTACCGAGAGGTTTTTCAGTTTTGTCGCACCAACCTTATGGAACCGCGAATCTGAGAAATCTGCTCACGTTTTCAGTTGTTTAGAGCAAATTCAAAATCCTATATCACAAAGCCTTCCAGTAACTTCCTGTGTAATTTAAATTGTCAGTTTCACCAGTGTTCGTCTGTCCGTGTTTGTACAAATAATGTGCGTGAGTGTCGGTGAGTGATCGGTGCATGGAGTAGAGAAATCTGCCGTACAAATACCATTTATTATGATGTTTAGAGCAGACAAACGTGGTGTATTGAAACGTGGTGCCATACACGAGTTGCTCCCCCTGGAGGGTGAGCTACACCAACTGGGCCTTATGACTACACTTCTTTTTCTTAACCAGTCAGCATTCTTGCAGATTCAGACGAATCACCTGCAGCAGCTGGGAGCAGCAGTGATCGACCACTTGAATCCAGTACCGCAGTTACTGAATCAAACGGTATGCCTTGATTAATACGTAAATGGGTGACACGGGAAAACAGTAGCCTTTCAAACACATTCGATTCAAATAGGGTTTCAATGGTATCAATAATGAAGAAAAATTGAACAATGTATAGTGAATAGTAACATTTTTTTGGGAAGCGAACGATTTCCGATTTTTGTAAAGAAAAAAGTCTAGTATTATTAATTTAAACATTGCCAAATACGGAGCACTGTGACAAGTATTTGTATTTTTTTCCCAGGGAGTACCACGACAGATTCCAAAACTGGTCTTGTGGTTGGTTGTGTGGTGGCGGCGTTAATAGTCATAGCTGCAGTCGTGCTCATTACTGTTTTCCGTCGCAGGTAAATACTATGCTGAGAGTATAGGGACTGTGTAACAACGTCTAATTATTGATAAGGAATTTGTGTTTTATACACACTGTTTAAATATATATTTTCTTAGTAACTGTCGAGTATGATGGGTTATTGCTGTTGGTGGTTGTTGTCGTGTTGGTGGTTCAGATGGGGAATGGGAATGACAGGATAACAGCCATCAGTTTACGGTCTTTTTCTGTGAGCACTGTTCTCGAGCATTCTTCAGTTCTATGATTCTCGTGTGTGTGTGTGTGTGTGTGTGTGTGTGTGTGTGTGTGTGTGTGTGTGTGTGTGTGTGTGTGTGTGTGTGTGTTTATTCCAGGCTACGGACATTCATATGTAAAAAGGACCTCAATAGAAGTGAGCTACCGCTTCACACAGATTTACCAAACAGACAGGGGAACCACGGGTAAGAAAATCATTTCATCCTTATTGTTGTTTTCGCTGTTGTTGTTGTTGTTGTTGTTGTTGTTGCACATACCATTGCCTCTTTGTTGATGTTGTTTTTGTTGTTGATGATGATGATGTTCTTGATGTGGTTGCTGCTGCTGCTGTGAACTGCCGTTGTTGTACAGAAACCCATTTGACAACTTTATCAAGTCATTTCCTTACAGAAAAGCAGGGAGGGCCTTGGTGTGTTGGTGACTTTTTCCTTCCAATCTGTTCTTCATTCATATGATAAACGTGCTGGAACTCTTTTACAGAGTAGATACACCCACTTCAAGTCACCCATCTGGTTCTACAACGGCTAGATCCCGAAGCCCTCGTGGTACAGTAGAGGAACCTGAGTTTAAAACGGTGAAGGAAAGAATTGTTGAATGGAACACTGCTCCGTCAAAGAAACCTGACTCAAAGGCACCATCACCTAAGAAGGCAGGAGACGGCAGCTCTCAAGAAAGACAAGTGCTGCTACAGGATTTGACCAAGCATGAGGACGGCTTTGATGGTGAGGATGGAGCAGAGGCGACTCCCGGGACTGTAGAGGAGCCACTTGTAGAGCCACCTGCTGAAGATTCCTCATTCACTGCTGATAGAGAAGTGCATGCAGGTGTCACTTCTTCCACAGGAGCCGAAATCGGAGAAGGAGAAGATGCAAGGTTTACTTCTCCTGCAGAAACCGAAATCGACCATCAAACCGAAGAGGAATCAAATGACACCCAGTCAGCAGCGCTAACTGCAGCGACCAGCAGTTCAACAGAGTAATTTTGATGTATGAGACAGTGTGACGGTATCGACGGTATTGTTAATATAATGACAAACTGTGTCATCGTTTCCCTTCGGAAAGATAAAAGGAACACAATTAACATCCGAGTGTGCTGCAGCTTGTGAGTTTCTTGAAATTGCCTTCAGTATTTGTATTTTTATAGCTTAGTCAGAGGTTATGTCATATCCGGTGTATGAGACTACTGTTATTGGAAAGATTTCGGTGTCTTGTTGATGCTTTGATACTGCTGGCATTGTAGATATAAGCATATCCATTGACACTGACATTTGTATCATAATTGTCAACTTTACATGTCGTCTCTTTGACACTGAAATATGCCTACTTTTGTCGGTGTAATAACAGACAGATAACAAGTTGCGCGCCGTTCACAAGCGCAAGGCTATTTATGGCTGGCATGGCTTTCCTCTCCGTAGGCGGCCAGCGCCAACGCCACGCTATTCGCATCGCCCCGCTTTTGGCATTGCATAACATGACCTAATTCCGCACGCTGGACGCTTCCTCCCCTTGTCCGATGTCCAGCTCATTGCGCCAGCGTCGCTTGTGGAAGACCGACTTCAGTTCGTTCGGCAGCAGCGGATTTCCTCTGTTTTTACAAACTTGATTCCATGTTTATGCAGAGACATAATGTAAGTACCTGTTCTGGTTCATTTGACTTATTCTCTCACATCTTGTTTCCGTTGTTTTCTTTATCACACGGTGTGGATTTGCTCTCAGAGTGTCCCCGCCGTTTTCGTCTGTTTTCGAACGCTACGTGGTCCGGCCCTTTACCGCGCCCCCCAAGTCCGACCATGCCGGCAGGCGCACGGCACTGGCATCACTTTTTGCTCGACTTTGCGCAGCTCTAAACTTTTACAACAGCAGACTCTAACTGCTGAAGCGTCGCCAACACTATACTGTAGCAAACGCTGCAATTCTTCGTTTACGTTTTTATGCTGCCTTTACTTATCAGAACCGTGAAACTCCTTCCTACAGAGTCAAATGTTTTTTGTTTTTGTTTTTCGGAAATGTTTGCTCTCGGCCTTTCCGCTGGCAATTAGCGGTTCCTTTACAACGGTTTCTCTGCCGCCTGTGTAGAATTAACACCCCCTTTTTGATTCTAAGCTGTCGCCTTTGTCAGTGTAACTCTTACACCGCGAACGGGGTATAGTGCTATTGCCAGCATCAGCCGGGCCTTCTGCCATCAGACCACGCTTTCCATTACGCCATACGGGTCGGATTTCGTACGGTCTCGTTAGCATCGGGGCTGCTCTGAGCCCAGGACGCGCGCGCGGGGCACACATCGCTGTACCGGCGGGCCAGCACCCAGCGTGGCTTCTGCCCTCCCAGCCCTCTTTCCATTACGCAATCCTGGCCGGCTCTGCCAGCCCGCTACTTGCGCCGTACAGCCGCAGGCGCCGTAGTTTCTTGTACAGCATGCAGTTGGGCTACGCTTGTCCTTCCCCGCCCCTCCCCTCCCCTCTTGCGAAGCCACCTTTGTTTCGCTCATAGGGATTTTACTCTTGCCTGAGTTCGTTGTACATGTACTTGATTTTCGTGCATGCCCAAGCGGAGTATTCGCAAGTCGTTATACGCAGACTTCAATCTCTTGGCAACTGTTCCTTTGCGAAACACTTTTCTCAACGCACTTGCAGAAATATGAAGTTACATAACTAATTAATTAATTAGTAATTAGTTTGTCACAGTGGGTTCGCACACAAGTCTCACTTTCTTCACTTGTCTCCGTCTTTGCAGGCCACCAGCACTTGTCCTAAGAAGGCTCTTTTCACTAATTTCAGTGTCGTTAGTACGCTCGTTTTCATATCGGCTATTTTGTTCCCCTACCAGTATAGGCCGTGGGCCAGAGGCCTCTAAAAGGCCTAGTTTTTGAGTTTTTTTCAAATTTGTGCAAATCACAAATTTTAAGTGTCCCTAAATGTAAATTTCACGCTGATTTCAAATCTGAAGAGATCCCAAACGTAAGTATGCGCACTACTACAGAAAATGAGGGACAAGTCTGTGATGACCCTTCATAAGAAGTATCAATACTGTGATGTTTTGTGGCTGCAAATGATGCACTATTCTATTCAAAACAATCTGTCTTGTCCCTTTTGCCTATGACAATATAAACTATACATGATTAGTAAACAAATTTGGCAGTTAAGGTTACTTGCAGGTAGGAAATATATAAGAGAGATAATAAGAAGATAAGAACTTTATTAATCCCCTCAGGAAAATTTATCGTGTACAGCTCTTGATCACATAATACACAGTACAACTATTATGACACAAGAACAAAATCTCCATGAAGAAATCAGCCATGCACCCACACGCGCGTCCACCCATCACATATATATATATGCACCCACACACTTAAGTGACTTATCCATAGTCATAGCATACACTCTTCTCATGCATACCGCCATGCCACACACCACAAAGTGAAATAACCTGCACACATAATACATACTACATAGTGAAGCTACGTATTATAATTACATTATTAAAAACAAATCTACAATTCAGGGGATACTACTATAGTTCATCATAGGCACTGATCTACTGGTGTACGCCTATGTAATTTACACCATGCATCCACGCACTCTTCACTCATACACCCATCAAATACACTCCTGGCAGAAATACTGTTATGAATTTCATGATTAAGAAGAAAACTGTAATTCAAAATAATTCAGTCCATCACAAAAACAAAATCTCCACATAAAATCAACCATGCTTTGCACACTTATCTGCTCATCCACATATCACATGCGCACACACACTCAGCCATAGTCGTACACTCCACACCTCCACGCCATACATCACCTGGTGAAATACATTCGGATTTCCAATGCACTTGTCATCTTGCCTCATAATTTCAAACATAATATAAAAAGAACTAAAACTGTTAGAATACTTTGAGAACACAACCACAACAGGGGTTATTTCACTTTAGCAGCACACTGTACAGCAGCAACAGGTAGTGGACGGCACGCTCTGAAAACAGACTAAGACCTACAGTTATCTGATCAAAGCTAAGTTCTAATCATCAATTAAACGCTTTAGTAGCTTCAGGCAAGAAAGATCTCCTATGCCTTTAAGTTTGGCTTGCAGGAGTAATTATTCTCCCACTGAATGTACTTCTCTGGCCCTCGATGAGGCTGAACAGGGGGTGTCAGACACTGGACATGACAGAGAGGTTTTTTTCTCAAGTCTCTTATAATAAATTATCACTTCAAGCCTCTTCTGGGGTTTCCCCACCACTGACTCAGCTTTCTTTACAACTTTGTCCACTCTAACCCTGTCCTGTTTTGAGATCTGACTGCCCCAACAGACACAGCCCAAGAAGAGGACACTGCCTACAAAAAGTACAATGGACATGTATACATGTGTGTAAAACATGTTCAGAGTTTTCTCACTAGCATCAAAAGAGTGTAATTTCCTCAAGGAGTACAGTCTGGATTGAGATTTCTTTATCACATGATCAGTGTTAGCATTCCAGTTCAGTCTGCTGTCAATAATCACCCCCAAGTATATAATATATATAGGTCAACCCTCTGAAATACCTCCCCCTTAATATCTACAGGATCAACATACTTGGCTTTTTTCCCTGAAATCAATGACTATTTCTCTGGTCTTACCAATACTGAGATGTAAAAAATGACACCACTCAACAAAGTTTATTGTAAAGATGGGCAACAAACATCATAATATATTATATTGGGAATGAGGAGATTGAGACGCAGCAGTATGCAATAAAGCTGGAAAAAAAACTCCTGACTGAGTACAGTGCCATTAGTATTTAAAACAATAAAGTTGAACAGCATAACGAAACATTAATGCTCATAATTACTTACAATACAAGGCAGAAAACTGCATGGTCTGTTTTCATGGTCTCTTGGTGTAGCACCTGAATGCCCTGTCTCATCATCTGACTGGTCTGTGAGAATTTAAACTGGTGTTGTCACACTCTCAGATATTGTGGCTTTAATTGTTAATACCTTAGACGTCACTGTCAGAATTTACACTGGCGTTGCCTTAGCCCCCAATGCTGTGGCTTTACCAGTAATTTCTGTCACCTCAGATATCACTGTCATACTCTGATGTGTCACTGTCACAATCTGAAGCACCATCACACACCTGGCTCTCAGCTTCATCTGCACTGTTAGCTACATGTAAGATGTCTTGTGCAGTGGCAAGAATCTTTCTCTTTACAGTCCCACTGACATCAGCAAATTTGTCCAGCCAAACTTCATTAATAGAAGTACCACACATCCACACCAATAAATAGAACAAGCCCACAAGAACCATCTCCATAGCATGCTCCGTTGTGAGATCCTTGCTGTCAGCAGGCCATACTGCTGGTGATGTCACTGACATGACCTGCTCCCTCAGATACATGCTCCCATGGTAAAGTTGCCTCTTGTTGGCCTCATCTGAAAAATATTGTACCAGCAACAGGCATATAGTGACCTTAGGCAGGATGCTTGGCACAGCTGAAATACTCCCCGATCCCCTCCCCAAACAACTCAATTAGGACTGATCTAGGAAGTAGTGGAACTCTCAAATTATTATTTTTTTTTTAATATACGCTATTCATCGTGCTACGTTGAAGCTGACCGTGACTACAAAGATGTCTAGACCTGTCTATATTATGAGGTCCGGCAACGTAATTATCAAGATCACTGAAAAATGCTCATATTATCATTGTGATTACATACTATTTTCACGAACTTCTCATTCAATTTAATAAATCAAACCTAATCCGAAGCACCACGTACAAAAGTTGCAGAAACTTACCTTGAACTATGATATATGCCTGTAATCGATTGTAGCATTTCTTGTGAAACCCTGCCTCGTCAACGTTGAGGTCACTAAAGGCTTCCAAAGAATGAGGAGCGACGTCTCCTTGAGTGCAGACGAACAAAGACCACCTTTCGCGACATTCCGAGACTCTTTGCATCGTTTTCTCGCTGAAAGAAAACTGTTTCACTACTGTTGGTCGCCCGTACAAGCGTGGGCAGCCATGTTTGTTTCCAAGCGTAGTCTCTTTCTGATTGGTCGAAAAATTAATTTATTCATCAAGGGAATGAATCGGCGCCTCTTCAGTAAAATCCGATTACCTCCCTTACAAGCTCTTTCTAATTATCTTTCATCCGCGATTAAAAACCAGTGCGCAAAATTTCAGCTGAGATCTCCCAGTTTCTATCTAGTTATGGTGTATTATTGATGATAAAAACCAGAAAATGGCATTTGCATTGCAAAAATATTTTATGACACGAAAACCGAGGGCGGCCCACGGCCTAGTACCACCACTTGGTCTATTGATGTTATCTTTTCATAGTGCTATATTTAATTAATCTTGACCGCACGTCGGTCTGACCGTCTCACTTCACGGCGTCACTTTGTCGTCTATGCAGGCCTCTTCAAGTTAGCCCGGCCACTATCATCTTGACCGCAAATCGGTCTCACTTCACGACGTCACACTGTCATCTATGCAGGCCTCTTTAGCCCGGCCACTAGCATTACGACCGCACATCGGTATCACTTCACGACGTCACACTATCATAGATCTATGCAGGCCTCTTTAGCCCGGCCACTATCATCTTGACCGCACATCGGTATCACTTCACGACGTCACATTGTCGTCTATGCAGGCCTCTTTAGCCCGGCCACTATCATCTTGACCGCTCATCGGTTTCACTTCACAACGTCACATTGTCGTCCATGCAGGCCTCTTTAGCCCGGCCACTATCATCTTAACCGCACATCGGTATCACTTAACGACGTCTCATTGTCGTCTATGCAGGCCTCTTTAGCCCGGCCACCATCATCTTGACCGCACTTCGGTCTCACTTAACGACGTCTCATTGTCGTCTATGCAGGCCTCTTTAGCCCGGCCACTATCATCTTAACCGCACATTGGTCTCACTTCACGACGTCACGTTGTTGTCTATGCAGGCCTCTTTAGCCCGGCCACCATCGTCCGACCACACATCGGTCTCACTTCACGACGTCACACTGTCGTCGATGCAGGCCTCCTTAGCCCGGCCACTATCTTCTTAACCGCACATCGGTCTCACTTCACGACGTCACACTGTCATCTATGCAGGCCTCTTTAGCCCGGCCACTATCATCTTAACCGCACATCGGTATCACTTCACGTCACACTGTCGTCTATGCAGGCCTCTTTAGCCCGGCCACTAGCATTATGACCGCACATCGGTCTCACTTCACGACGTCACATTCTCGTCCATGCAGGCCTCTCTAGCCCGGCACTATCATCTTAACCGCACATCGGTCTCACTTCACGTCACATTGTCGTCTATGACCGCACATCGGTCTCACTTCACGACGGCATTTTGTCGTCTATGCAGGCCTCTTTAGCCCGGCCACTGTCATGTTAACCGCACATCGGTCTCACTTCACGACGGCATTTTGTCGTCTATGCAGGCCTCTTTAGCCCGGCCACTATCATCTTGACCGCACATCGGTCTGACCGTCGCACTTCATGACGTCACATTGTCGTCTTTGCAGGCCCCTTTAGCTAGGCAACCATCATCTTTACCGCACACCGGTCTCACTTCACGACGTCACATTGTCGTCTATGCAATCCTCTTTAGCCCGGCCACTAGCATTATGACCGCACATCGGTCTCACTTCACGACGTCACGTTGTCGCCTTTGCAGGCCTCTTTTGTCCGGCCACCTTCATTATGACCGCACTGACATTGGTCACACTTCGCGATGTCACACAGTCGTTTATGCAGGCCTCTTTAACCCGGCCACCATCATCTTTACCGCACAACGGTCTCACCTACGTCACATTGTCGTCTATGCAATCCTCTTTAGCCCAGCCACTGGCATTATGACCGCACATCGGTCTCACTTCACGACGTCACATTGTCGTCTTGGCGGGCCTCTTTTCCCCGGCCACCTTCATTATGACCGCACTGACATCGGTCTCACTTCGCGATGTCGTCTACTATCATGTTGACCGCACATCGGTCTTACTTCACGATGTCACACAGTCGTCTATGCGGCGTCTTTAGCCCGGCCACTATCATGGTGACCACACATCGGTTTTACTTCACGACGTCACACAGTCGTCTGTGCAGGCCTCATTTAGTCCGGCCACTATCATGTTGACCGCACATCAGTCACACTTCACGACGTCACATTCTCGTCTATGCAGGCCTTTTTAGCCCGGCCATCACCGTTTGACGGACATCGGTCTCACTTCACGACGTCACGTTTTTGTCTTTGCAGGTCTCTTTAGCCCGGCCACCATCATTTTTTAACCCGAACGTCGGTCTCATATCACGACGGTACCTTGTCGTGTCTGCAGGTCTGTTTAGCCCAGCCACCATCATTTGACCACCCATCGGTCCCACTTCACGTCGGCACGTTGTCGTCTATGCAGGCGTCTTTCGCCCTGCCACTGCACATCGTCTCTTAGCACGCAGTCACATTGTCGCCTTTGCAGGCCTCTTTAGCCCGAACATCGGTCTCACATTGTCGTGTGTGCTAACCAGTTTGCTTGGACACCATCATTATGACCGCACATCGGTCTCACTTCACGACGTCACGCTTAATCTCAGGCCTCTTCTTTAGCCCAGCCACCTCATTATGACCGCACACTGGTCTCACTTCACGGCGTCTCATACAGTCATAGTCGTTCATAGCCGGCCCGGCCTCCTCCTTATTTGCAGACATTGGTGTCTCACCTCACGACGTCGCATCGTCGTTTGTGCAGGCTTCTTTAGCTCGGGATCCATTATCGTTCACACCTCTGTGTCATATCTTACGACGTCATGATGTTTGTCTACAAGCCTCCTTCTACCGACCTCCTTATGGTTTTCAGATTGGCGTCCCACCTTACGGCGGCATTTGTCATTAATTTTTATGCAGGCCTCTCTAGCCCGGCCTCCTTCATTAACCTCCACGCATTTGGGTCTCACCTTATGACGTCACACTATCGTTCAGGCATTTCCTCTTTAGTCCGGCCTTCTTCGGTTTGGTTTTCATCTTGGCGCCACACCTTACGGCGCCGCGTCGTCGTTTACGCAGGCCTACCAACCCGGCCGGCCTCCGTTATTAACGTTCATACAAGGTGTGTCACTTATTACGTCACATTGTCGTTTAGATAGGCCTCGTCAGCCCGGCCTCCTTCATTAACGTTCATACATTGGCGTTCACCTTATGACGTCACATTGTCGTTTAGACAGGGCTCCGGTAGCCCGGCCTCATTTATTAACGCTCAAACATTGGCGTCGGACCTTGCGGCGACATAAGGTCATTCATGCAGGCCTCTCTAACGGCTAGACATTCATATCTCACCTTCGGACGTCACACTGTCGTTTTGGCAGGCCTCTTTATCCCCGACTCCGTCAGTACGGTTCTGACAGTGGCGTCTCACCTGACGGCGCCACGTTGTCGTTTATGCAGGCCTCTCCAGCCCGGCCTCCTTCATTAACGTTGGTGTCTCAACTTTAGGCGTCACACTGGCTTTTAGACAGGGTTGATTAGCCCGGCCTCATACATTAACGTTCACACACTGGTGTCTCATCTAATGACGTCACATTATCGTCCATATCATACGGCGCCACTTTGTCATTTATGCAGGCCTCTCTAGCCCGGCCTCCTTCATTAACGTTCATTCAATGGCGTATCACCTGTAGACGCCACATCGTCGCTTAGGTAGGCCTCGTTAGCCCGGCCTCAGTCTGTATCTTCACACATTGGTGTCTCAGCTGATGACGTCACATTATTGTCCAGGCAGGCCCGGCCTCCTTCAGTATGGTTCACACATTGGCGTCGCTCTTTACGACCTCCCTTCGTCGTTTACACAGGCCTCTTCAGCCCGGCCACCTTCGAATTTCTTGCAACACGGTTGCCTTACCTTCCGTCGTAACTCTGCCTTTTAAAAACATAATGTAGGCCTCTTAGACCGGCCACCTTCTTCTCTGCCCTCACCCTGGTATCTGTCCTCATCACGTCACGGGGTCTGGTCTGCAGGCCTTTTTAGCCCGACCACCTTCATTTTGGTTCACACACTGATATCTCCCCTTTTGTCGTTTTGCGGGTGTCAGTTTTTAGCAAGGCCACCTTCGTTCTTTATCATTGACACGTGTATCTTACCTTCTTGTATCGCCCCCTTTGGCAGGCCTCCTCACTGAGCCCCACCTCCTTCGTTCTGACGCCACCTTTTTAACATTTTCAGTATGTTCACACACGGGTATCTAACCTTCTTTTGTTATTTGTCTCGTATGCAGGCCAGATTCGTCCGGCCATCTTCATCATTATTCCACACCGGTGTCTCAACTTCTGACTGATGCCACTTTGTCTCGTATGCAGACCGCCTCTTTCCTGTCATCTTCCGAAATATTTGACGCACTGGTCTCTCGCTGTATGAAGTCACATCGTTCTTTGCGCGGACCTCTTTAGCCCGGCCATCTCCTTTTTGTTTACACACGGGGTTCTCACTTTATGACGACACTTCTATAGCCCGGCCATCGGCTCGTTTGTTGCACACACTGGTGTCTCATGCAGGCCTCTCAAGCCAGGCCAAATTAATTCATGGACCAACCACACTTTCAATTCACAGGAAGTCAGTTATTTGGTATCATTATTGTTAGTATTATTTTGCATAACGTTCCTGCAGAACGAATATCAGCCTTGTGGCGTGACCTGCGCGATTGGCCTCACACTCATCGTATAGGACGAGGGATTTCTTTGCAACGAATCTGGCCCACGGAGCCGAAAAATGAGTGTTTGGGACATCAGTCAATTTCCGTCACTATTTCGTTCCTCTCTGACGACAACGAACTCTTGAACTTAAACCTCTAGACGCGGACTTCTTTCCCACGCGACATGCTATACGTGGGCAGTGAGTGTCCTGGGCTTCTACGGCAGTCACGCGTCCAGCGCTAGGCTTACATGTACTCTACTGAGGCAGTTTCCTTCCAGTTCCAGAGCTTTTCCCCCGGGCACACCGGCTTCTCTGGCGCTTAGAAGCGCAACATAGCTTTGCTATCCTGTTAGTTAGGCTTGCGCCACGACCACTGCCTGTTTCTTGTCTCCGAAGTTGCTACTTTGATTTCGCTTTCTAGTTCAGCATTTGCCAACCTACCGAAAGAAAGCGGGTACCTCCGGGCTTAACCCGGAAGTTGCACACGATAAGCAACACTTACCTCTCTCGATTTGGTTTCCGTGTCGCCTAGGACACGGAGCGGAGTTAACACCCCCGCACTTCCTTCCAACAGGCTTGCGAGTTCACCGTCTCGTGTTTTGTCCAGTCTGTGTACCTTTTGAGCTTTGGCGAGAGGAGTTGTCCCACTTTTTCTCCCTACTTTTGGGCGCTGAACAGGAATCCTGTCGGTCAGGCTTCCTGTTCGTGGCGGGTTCAGCTTCCAAAACAGTAGTGGATTTCGCAATACTGCTTTTCTCCTAGAATCTTGGACTTGTATGTTTTACTAATCCTATTCTGGGATTGTGCTTTCCCGTTTTGTCAAATAAATTCACTGAACGTGGACAACTCCGCCAATAGCTCGGGTAGTGTTGTAGTTAGTGTAGGTTTTTACTTGTGGTACCTTTACAGTACGAACACGCAGTAGATTCTCTGGGACACATAGTTTTCCCTGTCTCACGAATGCCAGACATAAAAAAAAATGCTTACGTTTGATTATCATAGTACGCGGCAATTTTGTTTATTAGGTCTGTTTGATCTTAAATGTGTAGTGTGTGTTTCAATTTGTTGAGCAGTTTTGTGCGATGCAGAATGTGCCTGTTACACATAAGCGTTAGTGATCGCCAGGTAGGAATTATCGGCCAGAAAAAGCCAAACGAAGATCAGGGTATGTGTAGGCATCAAACTTAGACGGCAGAAAAGTTGAACAAGTGTATCTATTTCGCAAATAGGGACTGCACCGGTGAAAATTAAGATCAAATGTATATACTATGCGATCGCTTTCGGATACAATCACAGTTTCCTCCCTTGTAGCGCAGAAGTTTCGATTTAGGAGATTTGAGCGGATGTAGCTGTTACAGGTGCCAGGTGTATTATCATCAATCAGTACATGAATTACTCGCATCAGCATTAAGCCCAAGGACATCAGGTTTCCATCCATTTTTTGCTCCAGGGAATACAGACTTACAATTATTACAATTTCCAAACATCCAACACTCAAGATGCCAGTATGTTTATTCGCTTACTGTTTATAATTTGAAACTTTTGATTTCAATAATAGTGGCTCTGCAATTCTGCTTGATTTGGATGATAGAAATTTTATAAACATACCGAATACATACTATTTATTTTGTATGTACCTTCAGTTTATTCACAATCTTTAGTTGTATGCTTTAGAATATAATATGATTCAACTTCTGATGACTGCTTTAATGCTTTTTTGTCGGCAGCTGTTTACGTTTGCCATGGTGTGCGTGCGTGCGGGCGGGCGGGCGTGCGTGCGTGCGTGTGTGTGTGTGTGTGTGTGTGTGTGTGTGTGTGTGTGTGTGTGTGTGTGTGTGTGTGTGTGTGAGAGAGAGAGAGAGAGAGAGAGAGAGCGATGAAGATGAAACGTTTTTATTCAGGATAAAGCATTTCGGCATTGCTGCCTATCTTATACCTTGCCTGCTATTCCACATTCAAGCCTAGAAAAAAATAATGACAAAAAACAAACAAACAAATAAAACAACTACAAACTATCTACAGGAAATGAAGGAGAGAGAAAAAACACATGATAAACAAGCAAAACATAAGTGGCATGTGCTGGTAATATTGGCCTTATGCCGTGTAAGACCTTCCTAGCCATCACTAAAATGCAGAAACATGTTCTATATATATTGTCACTATTAGATGAGCGTGTCGTGTAGGATTTGTTTGAAATTTGTGAATTTGGAAACGTTTTGGATACTCAGTAGTAAAGAGTTCCATAGGGATGCCCCTGAAAAAGACTACATTTAAAGATATCGACCCTGGGGTGGGGCCCTGGGAGCAGACTGTTCCTCGTGTTGTGCTGTTCATTATGTTTGTTTCAACTAAATAGTTGATGAAGATATGTTGGGGCTTTGCAGTAAACAATTTTGTGCATCAGCAAGCATTTGTTAAATTCCAGATGCTGTTTTGGAGGAAGAAGTCTGAGGACTTTTAACTTTGGTCGGTACTAGAATTACCCGAGTGTAAAAGGTTGACAGCGCGCCGGTGAATGGAGTTCACGTTTAACCTTTTGAACTGGTTTTCACTACATTCGTCCCTTAGAGTGGACGCATAATCAAGATGACGTTGCACATGGGCATGAAAGAATTGCTTGCAGGTGTCAGGACCAACTATGCGAGTTAATTTAGATAGCAAAAATACATTTTTGGACAGTAATCTACAGAGACCACCAACATGCCTTTCCGAGAGAGAGAAAAAAAAAGGGGGGGGTGGAGAGAGAGAGAGAGAGTCTGAAATGAAATAGATCATGACATTATGAAAATGTGTGTGTATGTAAATCAGTGAAAATGAAAGCGCAAGATCTGTTACTGAAACTGAAGCCAGAGACAAACACAAGGAAACTACACCTACTTCTCTCTTTTTAATACGTCAGAACCTGAAACATAATTTAGGCACTAATTTTGGCACTTTTCTACAAGCAAAAAAGACTAGAAGTTGTTTGCAGTCGAAGTTCAACCATAAAGCCACATAAAACAAAGCCCCCCCCCCCCCCCAAATATTCAATACAAATTCACTGCATTGGGGAAAGATACCCGATACGCAGACACACTTTAAGCATTACAAATGTGATTAAGAATCAAATGTTCAATGAAAGGAAGTAAGTTAAAAACAGCATCGCATTTTGTAAAATATTTAGAGATTTGTTGATTTAACTGAGCATATTACTATCATGCACTACGAGTGTAGTATACATAATAATTTTTACAACAAAAAAAAAAAAATGGGATGAAAGGGTCCTTTTCGGTCCCTTGGGAAAAGCAAAACATTATCCCCGAAGACAACGTCATTTTTTCTGTTTCAATTAAAAACTTCCTTATTTAACTTTACAAATTATTATTTTAATTCAAAAGTACCACGTATATTAAAACGCAAAAACTTTGTTTACTAGAAAGTTCGGTCATGCATGTTACAATGTTCAACATGCCTTATAGTTTTTTCTTTTGACTGTGGGGAGCCGGTATAGCCGAATGGTAGGACTTTCAATGCTCGGGTCGTGAGTTCGAACCCCGGCTGGAGACAAATATCCGTACTGACTTTTTTCTCGTTGTCCAGTGTTTGATATCACCCATACGTGGTGGAAAAGGACGTTAAATTCCAAAGTACCCACCGACCCCACCTTTGTTTTGAGTGCAAGCCTACATTCTGTTGCGTACTTGCTAGCTTGTTTCCGGAATTCAAAGGCGTGCATAGTTTGATATTATTGGAAATATATCATGATACTCTGTATCTTATAGAGGCGCTGGTTGTAAAACATATACACATTGCAATAAAAAAAACCCAATCCGACAAAGATGTGACAATAAATCAGACAAAGTTTTAAAACAATAATGGCCGGGAGCTGCCCAGGTTAACCAGTTGAGCGTCGTACGAAGGATCGAAATGTCATGGATTCGAAATCCTAGAAATATCATATATACATTTATACAGCCATTTGCAGCGATTCCGCCTTTAAAATCATCCTCGTGGTCGATAGACTACCCACGGCTACATGATTCAGAATGTAGTTCAATTTGCTGAAGAATCATTTACATACAAATTGAATACAAACACATACACGCACCCTAAATACTCCCATACCGGTGATTAGCGTTTCTAAGGTAAGAAAACACGGTAATACTATCCAATTAGTGTAACAGTTTAAAATATTTCTCTTCAGTTAACAGATTATATACGAAGAAAATGTGGATAAAATCTCTATTAACAAAGGCAAAATGACAAGCCTAAGTTTCACTGACTTTGCAAGAGACACAAACTTTACATGTTTACTACAGATTAAAGTTAGGATACGGCGAAATCGAAAAGAAAACGTATCCGTTCTAATCTGCGGTTCATATCAATAAAAAAAAAAAAACCATTGAGCTGGTCAAAATGTAAACATAGCCAAAACCAGACAATCCCCATGCGACCACGTGGCTGACTAAAGCCGGAGGATCTGAATCAATTTACGAAACAAGAGTAGGACAAAGATGATAAGAAATAATTATCTCACGGGATCTGAATCTCGGCCGTAGATGATATAAGAAGAAATACGGCAAAAACATCAAGATTAGGCAAAACAGATAAGAACGGATGATCTAATGTAAGATGAGATAACTGGCGTAAGATAATATGACATGTGATGGCACGATGTAAGATATTTGTCACTGTGTCAATCACATGATATAGGGAGATCATAAGGGTGATATTGTCTCTTTACTTTCCCAATACGGGCTTAGTAAAGTCTCAATACGCCCGTCAGGCATACAACAACGCATCTATAACCATATCTTGTTCCACATACGTTATAGCGTATTGCATACTGAGGAGGCGACATTATTTGTTTGCTGGACAGCGCTGATTGCAGGATATATTTAGCGACTTTGTCGATCGGCGTGTAGTACAGGTATGAAAGCGTTCGGCCAAAGAAAGTCATATCTCTACTTTAGAGGGGAGCCGTGGTGGTCGAATGGTAGAGTGTTGGACTTCTAATGCTCGGGTCGTGAGTTCGTATTTCGGCTGGGGCCAAATATTTGTGCTGGCTTTTTCATCGTTGCCCTGTCTTTGATATCACCCTATGTGGTGGAAAAGGACGTTAACTCTTTGACGACGGAGCGCAATTTCTGACACACGATTTCCTATAGGAAATCGTGTGTCAGAAATTGCGCTCCGTCGTCAAAGAGTTAAACCCCCACCCACCCACCCTCTACTTAAGAAGCCGCAAAGTCACGAAAATGGTCGCAAATGGAGCATCTACTAATTTGGCAAACAGCCTCAGAGTTTGTAACTATGCAGCAGTTTTCCCCTCAGAACTCATTATGAACATACCGAGTTTTACAAAGTTACAACTGATGGATTGCAGAGCGGATGTGTGCAGAGAGGCAATGGACGACCATGGAGCCCATAAGGTCACGGCAGTGTCCTTCTGATCTAGTATATTTTAGACAGACTTTGGTACAGCCTCAACCACGACGCTAGTAACACTTCTGAGACGGAGTGAAAGTGGCTTCTGCTATCCGCGGGTAGAGACGTCATCTTGAAATGAAGTGAACTTGTGTTTGCCCGGCTGGTTAGTAGCGAGGGGGGCGGGGAGGAGGCTGGTCAGGGCAGGGGGGCAGTGGGTGGTTCTGACGATTGTAGCCCTGGGGCAGGTCCGCTGTAAATCAGAAACGAATATGAAAAACAAGCTTGGGAAGCACAATTCCTTTACTTCTCACAGCACACCCTTTTTAAGCGTGTTTGGTATACGTGTTCATGGTTTATTGTCATGAACGATAAACCATAAATTTACTTATATTATCATAATCGTCCCCTTTGTGTGTAAGTTAAAAGAAAAACAAAAAATGTTTGTCTCGATCATGATTGTACAAATAATTTGATAAATCGCGTGTAAATATAAGGAAGTTGGTTGGACTCCCATAAACTGGAGCCTAAAGGAAGTAGAAAGTTAACTTGATACGATTTCTGTGTTACAGTTTATCTGTGTGTTAGTTTTACCATTTCTGTAATTATTTCCGTATTTCTGAAGAATGAGGCTAGATTAGTAGGACAGTCAGACCTGGAGTTCAAATAAAAAGGTGAAACTGACCATCCAATCGACCCAATGCTGACTTCGTTTTTCATTATTTGAATGCTATGGGGTGTCTAACGCATGGACATGAAAGATCATACGATGGAGTTACACTTTACCGAAAATGTCATCGTAGACTGAACGTCTGGCCAGTTCCGCTAGGCGATTCGCTTCCGGGTCTTGTCGGGGAGGGGGGATGGGTGGAGGGACCATTTCCTGTTCCTCCACTGGTTCAGGCTGGCGCTCTCGGCGAGATCTCCGCACTGTGCATGAAAGTTAAGCCATGTAATCCACCGACAACTAGACACAGACTAGCATAAATTATTTTACACCACTCGCCAGTGCCAACTTTCAGGGAGTTAACTATGAGTGCTTTACGTCCGAAAACAGTATGGAAACAGAGAGCGAAAGTGTGAGTTATGCCTTTCCATAAAGTGGGTTAAGCATAAGACACATAAAGAAGTTAAGATAAATAAATTCATATAATTGTACTCTCTCTCTCTCTCTCTCTCTCTCTCTCTCTCTCTCTCTCTCTCTCTCTCTCACACACACACACACACACACACACACACACACACACACACACACACACACACACACACACACACACACACACACACACACACACACACACACACACACACACAAATGCAGAGAATATGATGCAGTCGTTTTTCTTGTGAATGGTAGATGATGTTGCTGCTGCTGCTCTTTGCTCTAGGCCGGAAATATTTCGTCTGGCGTCGGGTTTGTGGGGTAAAGAGGATGAGCAACCAGTATGAATCAGACACATGATACCGAATGTAGGGTCATGCACCGAGTCTCTCTCCCTCTCTCTCTCTCTCTCTCTCTCTTTCTCTCTCTCTCTCTCTCTCTCTCTCTCTCTCTCTCTCACACACACACACACACACACACACACACACACACACACACACACACACACACACATACTAACCATACCAATGATGAGGACGATGATGGTGACGATGATAACTGTGCCGACATTGACGCCGACGATGACTCCTCCCATAAGGGGCACATTGACACCGGCGCTGCTGTCACTTGATGTCCCATCAGTGTTCGTGTCCTCGTGTCCATGACCAGCACCCGCTATGAAAAACAAGGTGTAGTGTATAGTATTCAAGACAAATAATAAGGATGCGGTAAGTTCCTCATAAGTTGCTTTCCGACTTTGGCTGGTACTTCACTGAACAGCCGTCACCGCTGTCATGTCACATGTGTGGGTTCGAGCCTGGGTTGGGTCGTGATTATAAGGTACCGATTTTCTGCATGCCGGGATGTACATTGCGGGTTTTTTTCCTGGATCTTCCGGCTTTCCGTCCCCAGCACGATACAAAAAATAGGTAGGTGAGTGGCGGTGGACCAGGCCGACAAAGAATTAACTGATAAAGAATTAACAAAATAGCGAGTTGTCTAGAAACAAGCAGGTTTTCTTAGTCACCTGTGTTTGTTCGAAAAAAAAAAGACATTTCCAGGGTGGGTTGGTGTTTGGGAGTTTAACATTCTTTTCCACTACGTATGGGTGATATCAAAGACGGGGAAAAAGACGAGGAAATGTCCCTGGTCGAGACTAGACATTTCCGGAGTCACTATACCGAAACATGGCATACATGAATTAGAAAGTACGAAATGAATTTACTTACGATCTGCAGTCAGTTCGAAGTCGACATGTCCAGTTCCCGCGTCATTGGCGAGTTCCAGCCGCCACTGTCCCTCCTCCTCTTTCCTCACATTGTCCAGCCGGACAGTCAGCGTCAGGTCAGGCGGGGTCCCGGTCAGGGTGCTGGAATTGTCAAAACTTATCATGATCATGATCATGATCAATTCTTCCTCACGATTGGTTGACTGGTTGCTTGGTTGGATGGGTGGGTGGAGCAGTGGACGGGAGAGTTGGGGACGCCGGGTGTGTGTGTGTGGGGGGGGGGGGGGGGGGGGGGCTCTTCTTCTTTGTTTGCGCTACTAATTTTGGTAAAAAGGAGTCTTTGTTTGTTTGTTTGTTTGTTTGTTTGTTTGTTTGTTCGTTTGTTGGCACTTTGAGTATACTTTGATACACTCTCACATTAAAGTTTACTGTGTCATAAAACGAGGGCCCTGACAGCCCTACTTAAAGATTAAGATTCACCCCAGTTTCATAAACATGTTCTTCATAACCACTTACAAGGAAAACTTTAAACAAATAGGCCCAAAGGTCAAAATTATTCTAATACACACTGCGGGTATAATGACGTACCCGGCACAATCAATGGGGCTTTCAGATTTAGCATCGTGAGGATGGGTTCGTCTCATTTTGCAGGCTTTAATCGTCCTTGTGTGTGCCCGCACTCCGACCTTAAGACTCTCGCCTTCATCTTGAGCTGGTGTTCCCACGAATTCCGGAGCGCCTTAAGAAAAGAAAAATAAAGCAAAATAGCAAAAGCTAATAGTGGAAGCACAATAAGGATGAGGATAGGAAAACTATCCTATTCCACACGAGAAAACTCCGAGATACAATCTGGTAAAACAATTTATCAAACAACAGTGCACATCCAATATAAAATTAGCCAATCAAATCACAGAATATATAAATGTGTGTAGAAGTAGAAATGAATTTACACTGCCAGGTATGAAAGACAGGATTTAAATACAAATATCTTCTCCTTTTAATTTGGGGTTTTCACCCATTTGTATCGTACTTTCAACTGTACTGGTATATCTTCCGTGTCTTGTGATACACGATGCAAATGAAAGCGACCCACTATCATTTCACTTGCGGAAATATTGTTGACGCTATCACAAAGTAAATAGCCGGAAATATTTCTTGGGCAGAGAAAGTGAGCAAGCATCAGGCACAGAAAAAAAATCTAGGGTCATACGCCTCTCTCTCTCTCTCTCTCTCTCTCTCTCTCTCTCTCTCTCTCTCTCTCTCTCTCTCTCTTACAGCATACGACATTACAAAATTTAATGTTCATGGAGGTGGGGGAGATAGAACAATAACTGAGCTCAATCATGCACTTACATTTGACCAGCAGTGTTGCTGTTTTGTTGTGACTAGCCCATGGTGCCTCACAGCGAATGAGGCCAGCGTCCTGACAGCCCACAGCATCAAACTTGTAGTGGATCTGTCCACTTCTGTTGCTGCTAGCCATCTGTACCCCGTGTCTGTCCAACAGGCGGGCAGTGACAGGAGAGTTGCCGTTCTCCCAGCTACAGGAAACTTCCACAGAGTCGTTGCGATTATAGGGCGGATCTGAGCGCCCAGACAGCGAGAGACTTGTGATGGATGCAGGCTCTTAAACATTAGAACAGCATAAGATGAAATTTTCATCTGTTTTCCTCATGATGATAAATTCCTTTCAGCATAAGGTCTCTAAACTAGGTGCGCAGCTGCCCCATATGTTCGAACAATGTCCGTCTAGAGTGCAGAAAGAGTCAGTGTACATGGGCTCGAAATTATGAGTTTGACAAATCAAAAGTTTCTAACTTTGTTGAAGCTTTATTATTGTCAATAAGACATTTGTGCTTGGCTGTAATGAAACCACCAAAATATTCTGATTTCAGTGGTGAAAGAAAATTGATGGCACGAACGCAAACTGTGCTGAATATGCAAATAGTGTGTGTGTGTGTGTGTGTGTGTGTGTGTGTGTGTGTGTGTGTGTGTGTGTGTGTGTGTGTGTGTGTGTGTGTGTGTGTGTGTGTGTGTGTGTGTGTGTGTGTGTGTGTGTGTGTGTTTCCCAGGGAGAGAGAAATCGAGGGGGTGGGGGTGATGGGGGGGGGGGTGCCCAAATGCATACATAAGATTCATACAGTTTCTCACCCAGAATGATGTTGAACTGGATTTTTGCTGCCCCTGTCAATTCACCCTGCACATGCATCCCCCAGTTCCAGGTAGTGCTGTCATTTCTGTCCACAATTTTGTTGAAGTGGTACAAAGTTTGGTTGTCGGGACAGCTACATCTTGAATCTGAGTTACCGCAAACCCCGTCTTTGTGGACCAGTCTGCAGTAATCAAAAAACTTGACATCGTTGCCATCCCTTGTGACACTAATGGTAAACAGACCAGAAGCGCTGCATGAGGTTGTGTCAAGTCGAAATGGTACTGAAACATGTGAGTTGTCTTTGGCATAGAGCTGCTCATGGTCCAAAGTAGGGAATTCAAATCGCGCACCTGTTTGAAGGGAAACATGTGTATTAGTCTCTTTTTTTTTCAATTTAAGTCTGTTACCTGCCAAATAACGCCCCTACACACACCAAACGACTGACGGAGAAAGAAACAAGAACCTAAACTGAAAGAAACTGGACCTAATCGAAAAATACATTCTGTAACTAAGATAGTGAAATTATTCATCTTAAATAAGGCACATAAAGTACTGGTGTTAATCAAATTCATTTTCCGATTGCTCGTGCACAGATTATACATTGGGTGCAATTGGCTTGAGTTACAACATAGGAAAGGATCGAATGTCTCTGCTATCACGCATTTTTTTTTTTTTTTTTTTTTGCGCATTCACACAAAAGACACCTACATTGTTTTGCAGTAGTCAAGGTAATACCGGACACAAAAAGCAGAGCACGTAGCAGGTTCTTGACCATGCTCTCCTTTTTCATCTTTGGCGTTTATCCCACAAATATTACCGTCATATCTGACCACTTCAATATGAGTGAACAGGCCTACTGCAGTGGGCTGCCTTTTTGCTTTTTCGTCATAAACGCGGAAAGAAAAAGTCAGTTTTCATTGGAGATGATGGATGACTGGGCTTATTTTGCTGACCATATAGGGACCCCGTGAACTTTGATACAACACGTACTATTTCCGACTAGGCCTGTATGAAACCGCCTGCTTCCACGTGTAGATTTTTAAGTTTGAAGAAAATATTGTAGGCAAATCTCTGCTCATCATTTTTTTTTTCGGGGGGGGGGGGGAGGAGGGGGGGTGGGCGGAGGGAATATTCGTGTCTCTGCAAAGTTCATAGTTTCCCAGAAGTTTTCAAGGGGTAGAGTTTTTAAGCACCAACTCTATCAGTATTTGTTTGTTTATTTGTCTATTTGTTCTGTGTGTATGAGAGTGTTGGGGGAGAGAGAGGTGGGGGGGGGGATGTTGTCTTCTTCATTATGTTCTTTCCACTGTCTTTGTTATCATGCTCTTATCTTATGATCTTCAGACGAGGTTTAAACGTTTTTTAGTCGGGTGGTGATACTCTGTTATATGTATTAATTATAATTACGATTTAATAAAATAAGAAATAACTGTAGCTGTAATTTTCTAGTAACACTGATTAGATCTTCTGAGGTCGTGTGGTGGAGACCTATGAAACAACTTCTATAGGGTCACAGTTAAACTGCACAGGGAAGATAACACCGAAGGAGAGGTACACGCTCTGTGTGCCATTTCAATCGTCCCAGTGACACGATAAACCTTGTACTGCATTGTATCACACGAACCTGACACCCGGTGTAACACGACAAACTTACTCCCCAAGTGTGTTACCCGGGTGTACCACATATCGTATAACTGATGTACCCGGCTTCGTCCAGGCTGATAATGTGATATGTGCAGTAAGTGTTTTCTGGTCTCCCTGTTTGGTGATACGTGGTTTAAAGAACGTTGAGCCCAGATTTTCCAAGATTTGTTTCCGCATTAATGTTTTCGGGCAGAACAAGCCCGGGGGTTCCCCTGAGTACACCTACTAACTTTGATTCCGAAGTGAGAGCATTAAGGCTTTAACGCAGACAGACAGACAGACAGGCACTGTTCATATACCTGGGTAAAAGCCGGGTACGTAAGCTAGTGTATGTAGATATAGATATCTTGCTCCGGAGTAAAAACCATGTACGACAGAAGTACTACAATACCAAATATTTTTAATCGGAGTAAATCCTTCGCGGTAGTATGTTTGGCGTGTTACACCGGTAGACCTACCGGACGGATAAGGTGTATCAAAATATATTTGTATTGCAAAGAGATATAAGCTGTTCAACGACATAACTGAACAACAACGACACACTGAAAGCGAGAACAGGGATAAGACCGTGTATTAGTTTCGTGTACTCAGAGGAATTTTCCGAACCCTTAATCGCTGATCATACACGCCATTCTACAGCCGTTTACATACGGAAACATTTTCTTTACTGTAGCGTAGTAAACCATGAACAACACTGGATATTTAACGTAAAACAAAAAAACAACTTTAAATGTGTACAATGCGCAGTAGCACCAGACCGGCGTCAAGTAAAATACGAGAATGGCAGCTGGTCATTTTCAACATAAGGATGGTGACTTTGAGTACTTTTTGCATACGTTGAAGCGACCAACGGTGACATTGGAAGTAACGTGCAGGCAAGCAGAACATGCTCCGATAATCCCGCTGTCGTATTTAACCCCCTAGCTTTTTATTTCAGGGCCATGACACTCGCATTGTTATGCCTGTGCAAAATCAGGTCACTGCGTACAAGCCGCCTGGTAAGTTCGTGAGCACGTTTGTACTTGTGCTTCCGTGCACGGACACGCTAGTCAAACTCTGAGTTTCTCATTACACAAGAATTCAAAGTACTCGACTTTACTGAAAAACGCTTCCCACTTTGATTCGGTTATTCGACTTTGCTACGTCAGCTTGTGATTACTTGCGGATGTGTATTTGGAAGATTGCCATGTGCAGCTGTAAAATTCCTCAACGTGTTCGTGCCAATGTAAGTCTAGTTACAATTACTGGTCGTTAACTGAAATCTTTCGTTCCTTTCTCGCAAAATGAACAGTCAAGTGAGTAATTTCCTGTAAGAGCCATAGCTTGTACTCATATGTACTCATATCAACATGTGTTTGTGGGAGCATGAAAACGTCAAGGCATGTATATGCCAATACTAAAAGACTATAGCCTGCGATGTAGGGCTGTCACGTAGAAATAATTATGTGTGTCAATGACAATGTACAGAGATATCTCAAAGACCTATGCACAATATCATCATAAACATCTGTGAAGTGCACTCATTGTTTCGCGTTGCATTCAAGCTAAACATGAAATTCATTTCCCTTGTTCTCTTTGAAATCATCTCTGAAATGTTGGAGATTGAAATTTCCAAATGCGCCTTTGGACAAACGCACTGAAGCAAAATACCCCAAACGAAATGTGTTCCATTTTTCTGTCGTCAGGTATCCTGCCTAGGACTGTTTCTAATAACACTTCCTGCAGCGGCTGTGTCAGCAGGTACGTAAAATTTGTGACGCTGTATGCTTGGCACCGTTTTGAACTAGACCAGTCAAAAGGTCAGAATGTACATGAACTGACCACTGTCCCTTCCAGCTTCAAAGAATTATAGCTAAACAACTATCAAACCAATTTGGGTTTTTCACTAGGAAAGACACATTTTGAATGTTTCAAAAAGTAATAACTCAGATAATTATAGGGTGACACGTTAGCCATGTTTTCGAGTGCGGCGTCCTGTTAATGTGGTGAAAATGGCCGTTTTTCCTCTGTTTCCTTTGCATGGTTACATGAACAGCTGTCTCGTTTTAACAAACGTTTCTCAAAATAACAATGCGTGTTGTTAAAGGCACAATTTCTGAAAGTAGCCCTTTTGGTAAGACAAATAACTTACATAAACGTTAGCCCCTACATGCATAAAATCGAGGGTTCTGAACAGCACACTGCCAATAGTTTTGTAGACTCGAGCGAAGTTTTACAATTCAGATATAGGAAACGTTTGGGGAGTTTTAGTATGAGACTTCCCTCGTGTCACAGCCATGGTAATGATATGGTATCAATCAGAATTCCCTGGTATCACAGCCATGGTAATGATCGTTTGAATAGTTGAAGAATGCAAAGGGGTTGTGCGGGTCCTTGCTGGGTTGTGAACGTTTAAATACATGATGATAATGACGAATACAACAACGAAGACGACGACGACGACGACGACGACGATGATGATGATGATGATGATGATGATGTGTAGTGATTGTAACATCATGCGAGGCGCCAGCGGTAACCGAAGGAGAGAATGCGACAGTGACGTGTTGGTTCAGCAGCAGCATTCAGAACGAGGTTGGATTTACAGTGTATCGAAAAGACCTTGCACGTCCTACCCCAGCCTTCACAGATCGAGGTAGATGACAGAAACGTCAGACACGTAGTAACAGATCGTGTAGCCAGTACGAGCTGACGCTAGGTGCAATATGCAAATGCTAATGTCTTGAAAACCCTGAGCAACGTACATTCCACTGCAATATCTTCAGGCTTTCTTTCTTGGTTTTAATTTTGGCTTCAGATTTAAGAATACGGTCTATTGTCAGACGAAAAGGAAATGGCGGTATATTAATAGCCGTCGCTCGCTGGCGAGACGGATACTACCAGAACAGAAAATGTTTCAAAAATAAAAACAAGAAGGCAATGTTTGACGAGCTCTGACAGGTCCCTCTTTTTGCTCCCTTGTGTAACAAAGGGAGTCTGTGTAATAGCCCTCCGTCGCCTGCCTGTCTGTCTATCTGTCTGTGTGTCTGCAGTAAAAGTTAACATTGGCATTTTCTCAGATTCTACAAAAGTAGAAGCACTAAACTTGGCATGCTGGTGGACACCCGTAAGACCTTTCAAAAGATATCATTTTAAATAAGCAGTCCGTTTCGAAATTTTATATATGCGTTTTCTCAGATTTCAGAAAAACCAGACGCATCGAACTTTGCATGATGATAGACATTGGCAACACCTTTACTGAAATACCTGTATTCAATGACTTTTCGTCAAGGTCAAGGCCATGCAAGCTGTTTTGGGGAAACTTTAACGCTGGCATTTTCTTCGAAAAAAACAAACAGTAGAGGCACCAAACGAGGCATGATGATAGACAGCAATGAGACCTAGTAGATATACCTTTTTGAATGACCTTGACCCAGGTCAAAGTCATAAAAGCTGTCCGTTGTGAATTTCAGCATTACCGTTTTCGGAGGAAGTACAAAATAATAGAGGCGTCAAACTTGGCATAATGATAGACATTGATGAGATCTCATTTGAATGACCTTGACTGAAGGCCAAGGCCATTACAAAATGTTATGGGGGAAATTGTGATATTGCCACGACCTAAGAAGACCGGAGACACCTTACTTGGCTTGATGATAGATAGTGATAAGCGTTTTACAAACATACTCTTTTGAATGACCTTGACCCATGTCACAACGGAGCCATGGAGGCTTCTGCCTGTCTAATTTATCTTTCTATCCCGGTTGTGTACTACCATAGTAGAACCATAAGTAATCAAATTATTCTGAATCATACGCATGGGGTAACTAAAAACGTTTTGCGCTTCTGTTTGAAAACTTTCGAGGGTTAGCATAAGAGCTCTGCTTTCTTTTGCAGTTATCATTTTGAGCTGTGACAAGTTGCGTGGCGAGTTCGTATGTTCACATAAACCTGGATACCTATACAAGTATTCACCAGCACATGCAACCAGCATCAAAATTACAATCATATCAGCTGATACGCAACATGTCGGAACATACGAGTGCAGTGTTGTGGGAAAAGACCAACAGATACGTCAGCCCTGTAATTTCACTCTAGAGGGTAAGTTCGAACATTTCTGTCTTTCCAAACATCAAATTTTGACATTTTTACCATTTATTAACTGTTTTGGAAGTTTAGTTCCTGAGTCCTCTGCCTCACATTTAGAACTTTGTAGGGAGAAAAAAGCCAAAGGGCGTAGACGGCAGTCGGCGAGCCAGGGACAAACTATATGGCAGCTCGACCTTGCAGTTAGAATATTAGTAAAGAGCTATGTTAATTAAACACAAATATCAACGACTTACATCATTTTTTTTTTTTAAGAATACCATGAGAATTTAATAGAGGAAATAGTGAAATTGAAATAGAGGAAAAAAAAAGAGGCGGGGGGTGGGATGAGATAAAGGAGGGGGTTGGGAGTATTTATCTTCCTTGTTCATGACCGCCAATATAATTAATTCCTTACCTATGATTAAGGTCAGCACCAGTTACTAAAAAAATCAAGTTTAAATATATGCTTTCATCCAGACGAAAAAACACCTACACCACCGACGTCATCGTCACACACACCGACCAAAGGAAGTTCAAAAGGCAGTACAACTACGGGTTAGTCATAAGAAACCGAAACTAGCAATGTGGTCTTTTGTTCTGTTCACTCACATTCCTGGCCTGGAAATACCCATTAGTCAGCGGGCAGCCACTGTTTATTGTTTGTCTGTTTTTTTAGGGGGGGGGGGGGATGTCTTTCCTGTGTTTTGATTTTTTTACTCTGTGTGTTTCTGTGTGTGTGTGTGTGTGTGCGTGCGTGCGTGCGTGCGTGCCTGCCTGCCTGCCTGCGTGCCTGCCTGCCTGCCTGCGTGCGTGCGTGCGTGTGCGTGTGTGTGTGTGCGCGCGTGCGGGCGCGCGCGCGCGCGCACGTGTGTGTGTGTGTGTGTGTGTGTGTATGTGTGTGTGTGTGTGTGTGTGTGTGTGTGTTTGTGAGGGGGGGGGGGACACGTCTCTTTCATCGAGGCGGCACAAGGAACGAAAACAGACGAAAACATAGGGAAGTACGCAGTGCTTTACAAGTAGTATTTCACTTAGCATCCCTGTGCCCTATAAACAGAGCAATGCCTGTATTTTTCTTTGTATTATTCATCAGTTTATTAACCAAACCTTTCACACCTACATCATTCTCTCTCTTTTTTATTTGTCACAGAAAAATCTTCGACAGACGGAGAAGGTAACCGTGCCGAATCTGACATAATATTTAAGAAGAGTTTAGAAGAGTCAAGGATCAGGGTTAGAACAAGCATGTGGAGTTTTGTTGTACTTGGCCAGTTGGTTGTTTATTTGTGACTTTTGTTGTTCCTGCTGTTGTTGTTGATTTGATCTCAAACAGTCGTACTCATCACCATAACAGTAGTAGTAGTAGTAGTAGAACAGTACCGTTAGCAGTAGTAGCAGCAGCAGTAGTGGTAGTAGTAGTGGTGGTGGTAGCAGTAGTGGTACTAGTAGTAGTAGGTGCTGATGTTGTGGTTGTTGTTGTAGTAGTTGTAGGAGAAGGAGGAGCAGGTGCAGTCGCAATAGCAGTATACCCCTTTTCAAGCAATACAAACATTTCTGCGCCATAAAACTAGACAAGGGCGACTCTGCAATTCCTTTGTGCTTTGTTAGATTTATTTTTTCTGCAGTCCTCACAAGACGCGTGTAGCTTATTGATGTATGTCGCCATTTCATGGTATCTTACGTGTGCAGGAGGATCAGATGCTACTGTGGAAATCGTTGTCGGGGTGCTTGTGCCTGTGGTTGTATTGGTGGCAGCTATAGTCGCAATAATTGTATACCGATTACGTCAGAACCGGTAGGTCCATTACGTTAATTTAACTGTGTAACATTCATTCAGTCGATTAATTTGAAATTTGTTCTGGTGCTGTCTTTTCTTAATCTTAATCTGCGGATTAGAATCCATGACAAATTCTTCAGCATTCCCTCCGGCAGTTTCATTATGAAACAGCGACAACCGATAACAACCCACAGAGTAACAGAAATCAAGATTGGCGGATACCCTCCCCCCTCCCCCAATTCAAACACCTAGTATTGCAACTGTTCTGTTAGAACTGTACACGGTACCTAATAGAAATGCCTGCCATTGTCGAGTGTGTTTGCAGTTACTGAGAAATGATGACAAACCAAGGAAACGCATATTTTTCTGTGCGCCCATACCTAGAAAAGGAGAAATACAAAAACAAAACAAAAAATTGACGGATAATGCAGAAGTTTCTATACAGGTTTCCCTGCACCACAAGAGCACGCAACGGACACGATTCTAATGTCGGAGAAACTGAAGACAAGCTTGACCAAGAAACAAGTTTTTGTGATACACCGGTAGATCCCGCGGAGACATGTGACCATTCGTCTCAGTCAGAACCATTGCAACGGACAGAGACAGAAGGTAGTTCCACTTAGCACATAAGTGTGTGTGTGTGTGTGGGGGGGGGGGGGGTGAAAGCAGAATGCCCGCATAATAAAACTTTAAGGTATACCATCTGATGGCCACCAGCAATCTTCGAAGGCAGCGTAAAAATCATGCGTGTACATGTCTGGTATTGCTTACATAATAATAATCATATCCATATGAACATTTTTTTTTTGTTTGATAAACGTACACTCATCACCTATGATGCCCATGAACTGAGATCAGTGGCGGTTTTTTGGGTTATATAAGGATGATTTGCCAGAAACTTTGGTCTGATGTTCTCTATGAGTGTATTAAGCGTTATTCTTATTTGTTGAATATACTCAGAAGTCTCCAGATTTAAGCAGAGCATAGCATGTTACACATTGTTTTAAGCAAATAGTTCGTTGTTTTTTTCTGAGAAATATTATTGGAGCCGGATAGCCCGGATATCTTTTCCTATACGTAGGTTAAGGTAATTTGATGTCCTTGGCGGGTTTCGTGTTCCGTAGGTTAAGGTAATTTGATGTTCATGGCGCGTTTCGTGTTCCGTAGGTTAAGGTAATTTGATGTTCATGGCGCGTTTCGTGTTACGTAGGTTAAGGTAATTTGATGTCCATGGCAGGTTTCGTGTTCCTGGTTCTTTGTTTCTTTTTTTTTTCACAAAGGATACCCTTCAATATTAGTATAAGAATAGACTAGGATACCATTTAGACAGATATAATACCATAGCATTTTCTTTATTTAAGGCTCGGGTAAAAGGCTTCAAAAAGTAGCTATGACATTTTCAGTATTACGTATAGTTGCATGTAATATCAGTATTTATTTAGCCTGCTACACGTTGTTTTGTATATCAGACGGGCACGATATCCACGTTCCCGAGGAAAGACTAGAGCATTCAGATGTACACTATTCATATTCGGCAAGCATTCAAAACCCACTAAAGGGGTCGCGGGTATTCGTGAGCATGTGTGTACTTGTTAAAAAGAATTTCCTGTTTTGTGTTCCACCATATAACCGCATGCGGAGTGGTTTGTTCATTGCATAGCAGCTGTCGGGTGTAGGCATACGTTTATGTGTGTGAGTGCATGGGGAGGGAGGGGGGTGGAGAGAGAGAGAGAGAGAGAGAGAGAGAGAGAGAGAGAGACAGACAGACAGACAGACAGACAGACAGACAGACAGACAGACAGACAGACATGGGGAGAGAGAGTACTGCACATTATTAGAGTCATTGTTAATGGGCTTAACTTGTGGAAATGAATATGAAGTGGACTGTTCAGCCTGCATAACAAATTTGTTATTTAAAATTGTACTATTTTTGGGAAACGAATGACGAATGTGCGTGAAAGGATTAGTGCGCACTCGAGTGACATGGATCTGGGGCAGCACACACACGCACACCGGGACATTGTAATCCTTCCTAGTCTGTTGTGAAAGGTTGGGTAGACGATATCAGGTGGGTGGGACGCTCAGAGCAAATAATCGCTTCACAGCATGTCAAAAGAGGTCATACTGTACCTGTACAGTGCAACACCATTAAAACTTTACTGAATTATTCTTCTGAATTATTCTGTTTCATTTTCAATGCACGGAGAATGAAACACGTCACGGAAAGTGGATACTTGTGCGTGAGTTACGTATACTAAAATAATGGTACTTTTGAGAACTGCACAAAGAAACGCGTTCTATTTGATGACCCAACTACAACGCGTACAAAAGCGTATGTATGTTAACAGTCATGGTTTTTTTGTTTGTTTTTTTTCATGTTTTGCAATAAATTTTTCATTAAGAATTGGAACAGTTCAGATCTCAATGCAATGCATGTGTCTCTGTGGGCGCGTGCGTGCGATTGGACAAACATTTGTACTACGGTGTATGTCAGTGTGTTTCCCCACTCGGGCAACACTTTTAGATCAGCGAGAGCGTATCTGATACTGGGTGGTAACTAGATCTGCCCTGTAAACCGTATAAGATAGCAGCAAGTTTATATCGATTCTCCAAACATGTCTACGTTTCCGAGGAATTACTGACTACGACTGAACGCACACTGATACGAGCGCGAACACTGACGAGAATAGATTTCGAGCCATTCCCAAAGTCTGGACCAGCTAAATTTTGCGCGCGCGCGCACACACACACACACACACACACACACACGCACGCACGCACGCACGCACGCACGCACGCACGCGCACACACACACACACACACACACACACACACACACACACACACACACACACACACACACCGCGACACCCGCTGTACGTATGTAAAAAAAAGCACTTGGTTATTGCCTTACTACGGTTGTGCTGTACAGCGAAATTGTATTCTTCCTTATCTGTTGTGGCTGAAGTGGTTTCCTGTGGACGTTTTTAGTATCGATCGATAGTATAGGCTACCTGTAGGGCCAAGGCAAACGACCACTTCACAACGGATCGAAAGGGGAGTTACTGTTTTCCCCACTGCGACGCTATTGTAATACCACTGAGGGCACAACGGTTGGAATCGACAACGTTTATTTACAAATACACAAAAGGTATAATAACTAATAGACGGCTCCACTCCTGTCAACCAAAAGTGTCAAACTCTCAAAATTCAGCCAATCGAGTATTGCGGCATAATGAGCACAACACAGGACGGTCTGGTAAACGTTTTGCCAGACACTACAACAAATCAATATTCAGTATTTGGTGCCACATGAGCACCCAGTCTGCCTGTGATTACTTCCACATCTCCACAGATATAAACATAGTACAGTTATGTACAGCAAAATACGCAACTATTAGCGAATGTGCAAAGGCCAGTGAAAAGCTCTGAAAAAACAAAATCTTGAGACAATTAAACCATGAAAGCAGCTGTAATTGCACAAATTTTCTTCATACACAATCGACCTGCACCTGAGCATAAATGGCATCAACTGTGTGTGTTTATTCATCTCGAAGTAAATCATTGTACAGTGGACGCCGGGTATAAGCAACTCGGATATAAGAAAACTCGGTTATTGCCAACGAATTTTTTCCCCCCGGCCAAACTCTTCTTTATTATGTATTACAAAAACTCGGATACAAGAAACTCGCTTATAAGAAAACTCGGTTTTAGGAAAGCAAATTTCTTGTCCCGCTTGATACAAAAACTCGGATATAAGAAACCGAAAGTACATTTCCAAGAAAATTTCACTCATTGTAAGAAACCGAAAGTACATTTCCAAGAAAATTTCACTCATTCTAAGAAAACAGGTCAGGTCTGACGTCACTTAGGACAGGCACATGATGGCGCATGATTTTCTTTTCTTGAATTGGTTCTTTACCATTGTGTTCCGTGCAAAATTGAATGTTGGCAAGAAGAAAAAATACGAGATGCATTTTTGTTGTTCTATTGTTATATGTTGTTTTTACTATTATTTTGTTTTTTTGCCTGATTGGGAGCTCAGTCTCTCTCTCTCTCTCTCTCTCTCTCTCTCTCTGTATGTCTGTCTCTGTCTACAGGGCTCGCATTAAGGAGAATAAAACTATCAGTATTAGACTAACTGTTGATCAATTCCTTTCTTTGACAATATACGTGGTCCATCTTTCCTCCATCCCCGTTCCCCCTCCCAACAGAAATTTGCAGCTTTTTTCAGCCAAATTAGACACGGAAAGCATCGCATATCATACTCTAATGGGACGAGTGTTTTATAGATCAAAAGTTGATACAAAATGCACTTTTAATATATCCTATAAATACAAGGGAATTCTCTCTCTCTCTCTCTCTCTCTCTCTCTCTCCCCTTACTTCTTTTTTGTTTGTTTGTTTGTTTGGTTGGTTGGTTGGTTGGTTGGTTTGGTTGTTTTTTTTTCTTTTTGTTTTGTTTTTTCTTACCACATGACCGCCAGCGCTACAGTTGGGAAGCAAAAACAGTATTTTCATGTTCAAACAAAAAAATCTGACATTGAAGGACACAAGCGCACTGGTGTATATTAACTCTACACATATATATTTTGTGCAGGTCTTTAAGAGAAACCAGATATTTCTTAATTTAATGCAAAACATACACGAACTGAGAAAAAAGAAATGTTTTAAACCTTTTTTTCACTGAACTCGGTTATAAGAAATATTTTTCAAAATACTTTCTTATATCCAACTTTCAGATATAAGAAAACTCGGATATAAGAAACCAAAAAATTCATCCCCCTCGAGTTTCTTATAACCGGCGTATACTGTACTAATGTTGTCCGACCAAGATGTCTGTCTGACCACCGCACGAATATACACAGCAGTCACTATCTGCGGGTGGTTGTTTTTTCAGTTATCGAAAAGCTACTTGACGTACTTGACAAATACGTACAATACACGGAAATATTAAAAAGAATCGATACGTGACGTTTGAGGAAGTTAGGGGGAGGGCAATCATGCAGCTCTGCCAAACATAATTTTAAAAAAAAAATTACTCTCCCCAAACACTATATACAAGACATTATCCACGCATAACAAAATCGGTAGTTTTTAATGGCACCTGAAATGTTCTGATGCGCAACGTCATAGTTTCTGGGATGCTGGGCATAAATAGATTAATTTGCTGCGACGAGTTGAATTGGCTGCCGTGTCATTCAGTTGCATGTCATCAACATCACGGTCACCGTAATCTTTGATGTCACTGACAGGACACTGACAACTGCTCCCTCGCGTTGATTGTACTTTTGAAATACATTCTAGCACAGTTTGTATAATTACTTTTTTACGCTTGTGTTTCGGTCACAGCGTAGAAACCTTCCGCCTGGGAGAATTTGTGTTACAATTTGGTGAGCCACATGGAATCCGTCTCTTCTCTGCCTGTCCTGTGTCACAAACTGGCACCTGGTGAGCGATTTGAGTCATTTCTGTCATGTGAGGTGACGTCATCTCATGACCAGTTTCACCTGTGACGTTTGAGGCACCAGCGAGTGGAAAAATGGCGGGATCTGATTCCACGAGCTCTGGCCTGTCATCTGGAGGCTCTGGTGTTTCGACTGAACGAGGCAAATCATTTTCGTACAAGTGTGGGGAGTTTATTCCATCGTCTTCCTCCCGTAACACCTCACTCAAAACTGATGCCAGCAAGTCACCAGAAATCTCTGACGTAGCGACTGGGACAAGTTCACTTCTACAGTTAGTGTACTCGTCATCATCACGCGATGCGCATGCGCCGAGGCTGTCCACCGTAAGTGCTGCATTTGATCCGTTCAGGCAAGCCTCGCTGCTTCCGTAGGAAGGGGTCACGCCATTTTCTTCTTCCTCTGTTGCCTCCCGCGATGTTGACGGTTGAGGGTCGTGCTGGTTCTGTAACAGTTCCGGTGCTACGACTGTACGAAGCTGACTGTTTTCATACAGTGGGGCCACAGTCCTTGTGTCGTCTGCTCCCTCAGTAACGGCTCGCGACACAGAAGGGTGGAAATAACTGGTGGGTAGAGCAGGCCACAGACAGGGGCGGGGTGCATCTGAAAATGTCATATTAAATAAAGCATAATGTTTAATAAATATATTGCACGGTGTTACCTGCGTTTAAGCTACATTGCAAGGTTTGTGACAAATGTGAAAATCACTTCTCTTGATGACTCGCACATCATCTTGATCATCGTTTTGATTGCTGCCAAACATGTCACTAAGAAACAGTGGTTGGTGGTGGTAGTGGCGGCGGTGCGTGCGTGCGTGCGTGCGTGTATGTGTGTGTGTGTGTGTGTGTGTGTGTGTGTGTGTGTGTGTGTGTGTGTTACCGGCAGCAGGGATCCTCTGTTCATCTGACGAATACAGAGTGGATCCATCTGACACTTCCCAGTAGTAGTTTGTCTCGGTACTAGATTGGGTGCCGGGAACATTGTCGTCTTGTTGTATGGCTTGTACAGCTTGTGCCGCTGCTTCAGGTTGTGGAATGATTTGGTTTTCACTGTCTGAACGACGGCGTCTTCCGTATGTCCTGTCTAAAATTAAGGTACATGGAATTTATGTTCACAGGGAAACAATGTCTTTCGTGATTCTAAGAACATGTAATTAGCAGAACGAGTAGAAACGATTTTCTGGTCAGTACAATTACCCAACTTCGAGTTCCCATCAAAGTGCCAAAAATGGTTTCGAGCGAGTGGTGTTAGTAATCCGTCAATGAGATAAACAAACGCTTCTTCCTCTGCATGTACTGCATGCGATGATAATGTCACTGACATTCGACATGTGTGTTCACTGCAGCCCGAAAGCATCAAAGCCCCTGTAACCCATGGTATGATTTTTTTCAAGAGACGCACTTTAGCAGCAAATACTCACAGAAGGCTATAATTTGTACGTGGGCTAATGGCATTATCGTTGTAAACAATACACTGATAACTTGTGGCAAGTGCAAGATGAAAGTAGAAAAGTGTCTTTTGAACAACCATTTCTCAACTGAAACTAATGTATTTCATTACCTCCACTCCTAAAAATGATGCGAGCAAGAGCCACAACGGTAGCAGCGACAGATACGATGGCCACACTGATAACAATGGTAAAGTTGACTCCGGCTGGAGCAGTAACTTCTGTGTCCGGAGCGGTGTTGGTGTTCAGAGTTGTCATCTCTACATACCACGGATCGCCGTCTGCAATGAACAGACCCTCTTCTGAGAAACTTGTCGGGATAAAGGCAGACAGCTTTATTTTCTGTTTTATTATTTTTAATTGCAAATACTCATTCACTTGAATATCAAGGTGTTATTTCTGAAATTTTCATTGCCTTTTTGCAAAAGGTTTTGGTATTGACGTATAAGTGATAAAAACGGATTGCAACGCGATTTAAAAAATAAAATAAAAACAAAGACTTTATTTATTTAGCTAGATATTAAAGATTTCTTGAATATCATAATCCATGTAATTTATGGGATCGATGAAATCACCCTACCTATACAAAGTATCGTATTACTAAAGACTACATGACGTTACACCAAAGCATTTAACTATGAACGGTCATGCAACTTACCTCTCATGAAGTTCATGTATCCAGTTCCCACGTCATTGGTGAGTTCCAGCCGCCACTGTCCCTCCTCCTCTTTCCTCACATTGTCCAGCCGGACAGTCAGCGTCAGGTCAGGCGGGGTCCCAGTCAGGAAGCTGGAGTTACTAAAAATTATCATTATTAATTCCGCCTTACGCTGGGTTGGTTGGTTGGTTGGTTGGTTGGGCGAGTGCGCGGAAATCTGGGTGGTCCTTGCTTGGTTGTATCATTGTTGTAATTAATGGATGTGTGTGCTTGTTCTTTTATTTGTTTTGTGTGTTTGCTTGAGGATATTGAATACTTACATTAAAATTCACTAAGTCTTATAAAACGAGGGTAGGGACTGCCTTACTTATACATAAAATTCACCCCAGTTTCATAAACGTGCTTTTCTTTTATAACCATTACAAGGAAAACTTTCAAACAATAGGCCCAAAGGTCTAAATTACTGTGACACACACAGGGAGTGTAATGTCATACCCGGTACAGTCAATGGGTTTTCCAGCTTCAGCATCATGAGGATGGGGTCTGGTCAGTTTGCAGGCTTTAATCGTCTTTGTGTGTGAACGCACTCCGACCTTAAGACTCCCACCTTCATCGACAGTCGGTGTATCCACGAATTCAGGAGGGCCTTAAGAAAAGAAAAGTAAATTAGATAGGAAAATGTTCTTCCTAGTCGAAGTAATGTAAGAATAAGACGTAGAAAACTTTTTGTTCCACATTGGGAAAGTTATCATTGACAGTCCGAGCAACAAAGTTAAAAAATATTATCAACAAAAACAATGCAATCACAACATACAAAATAAACAAATCACATAATGTATATAAATGTATAAGGAGAAGCGAATTTACACTGCACGGAATGTCAGACTTACATACAAATGCCTTGTGGCTTAACTTTGTAGGTATGTACCCATGAAACTGACACGTGAATTATCGATGTACCTAAAACGTACCCATGCACCGCTGCGTAGGAATACACAAAGTTTCGGCTGTCGTCTGACAAAATGGAAGCTTCACACTTTGATTTGACTTTGAATTGAATTGAATTGAATTGACTCAGACGGCTGACGGTTCCTAGCCTACAACGAACGGGTCACAAAAGCACGCACCGGTTCGAATCCATCTGGAGACGCCGGCGACAGAGCGAGGATGTACACCAACGAAGAAAAGGCTGACCGCTGTCCAGTGTCCCTCTGCCTAAAGCACGCTATTACTGCGCCCGAAGGCAGCAGGCAATCCAGTTTCTATTTCTATCTTGGAAGAAGGGGGCAAGTTGTAAAAATAAAATGTAAAAGTAAACACTCTTGGGTAGATCATGCACCAACAACGACAAGTGTCCTCAACTCCAGTATCAGCGTCAGTGCTTCAAATGTCAAACTGCCGCCAGCCCGCCAATGGCACTGAATCAGATCACACGGCTCGCGTTGAGAACCCGTCAGGATTTCAGCTTCCCGCCTTGCAGATTTTGGCCCCAGTGCACGGAAACATTAACATTAACATCAGTGACGGAAATGATTCACTCAAATGCAAACAGTTTGCGCTGCTTCGTGTGTTGTGCACACTCTATTGTTGTGGTTATTGTTATTGTTAATGTTGTTGTTAAAATGACAAAGTTACGGTTACAGATTCTGTTTTCAGATGGCCTGTGTTTACATTTCCGATTGAACCGGCAGTGTGTTTTTGTGTTCGTTTTGTGTTTGTTTTGTGTTCAGTGTTGTTTCCGTCGTTGATTTTGCCGCGTTGGTGGTGGTGGTGGTGGTGATGGTGGTGGTGTTCGCTGCTTGGAAAACGTTGAGATGACTTACTTTCCTGCAACAGGGTCATTTTAAAAGGAACTACTTCTTAAGCGCATGCAACACGGGATGTAAAAACGCCTCGTGCACAAAGGTACACAGATTGCCTGCCTGTGCGAAGCAGCCGCTTGGAATGCCGATGTCGGCAAATGTCCAAATGAAACAAATGCTGGTATGGACGTGGTATAAATAATTTTCCCAACTCGGTCCCCCCCCCCCCCCCCCCCCCCCCCCCCCCCCCCCCCCCCCCCGATTACGGAAAATACACCACACTTGTTTGTTGATTTCGACCGAAAAACTGCTCGTTAAAACTCGCAGTTTTTCGGTCGAAATCAACAAACCCGTGTGGTGCATTTTCCGTTATCGGAGACACCGAGTTGGGAAATATATAAGGGAGATCGAGAGAAGAAGACAACCGAGCAAATGTACACATACATCTGACCAGCAGTGTGGCTGTTTTGTTGTGACTAGCCCCTGGTGCCTCACAGCGAATGAGGCCAGCGTCCTGACAGCCAACTTGAGAAAACTTGTGTCGGATTTCTCCAGACTCCGCACTGTCATTCAGCGTTTCCCGGTGTCTGTCCAACATGCGGGCAGTGACAGGAGGGTTGCCGTTCTTCCAGATACACACAGCATCCACACCGTGGCCGGGGTCATGGAGTTCTCCAGGCAAAGACAGACTTGTGATGGAGGCAGGATCTAAATCAAAACCAAAACGAATTTTCAATGTCTGGAACTTAACCATCAACAAGGTCAATGAGGAAAAATGCGCAAATTAACAAAATCTCTGCCGCAAGCTTTCACATCTTGTCGTTCAAGGAGAGATCGAGGAGGGCAGGGGGTTGTTACAATTAAACTACTTCAGTATGTGATTTGCTGGCTGAATATTGAATAATCACAAATGTCTGTGTTGTGTACATGGGACAGGTTACTTACACGTGATGTCAAACTTTAGATTCTTGTTTTCTTCCAGACTGTCGCTCGACCACCACCATGTAGTGCTGTCATTTCGGTTCACAGTTTTAGTCAAGTGATACAGATCTTCTTCATCTGGACAACTGCATCCAGTTCCCGTGATGCGACAGTTTTCGTTCGTTTTGTAGATCTTGCAGTAGTCGGTCACTCTATTGTGATATAATCTTGAAATGACCACACGAGTGGTGTCAGAAGTGGGACAGGACGTTGTGTCCAGTCGAAATGGTACAGTGACAACTGTGTTCTCTTCAGCAGTGATCACCCCATCTTTCAAAACCTCCAAACGAGCACCTGTGTGGAGAGACAGAGCGGACAAAAAAACAGAATAATTTTAACAGATGTTCCTTTTGGTTGTCTCTATTAAAGACATTTTAATCGAGTTTCTAGGAAATGCTTACAGTATTTCATTGTATACGCGTAATTTCAAAACAGCAGGTTTCTTCGCGAATATATTCGAATCTTTATGTCGCTATAACCTGGCATATCATTTTAAAGACATGGATATAGAAATATGGAATGATATTATTTTTAATAAGACCAGAATAAATTAACAACACTTACACTTTTTTGTAGCACCCAAAGTGAAACTGGACATTAAAAGCAAAGCGCATAGCAGCTGCAAAAACTTCATTTTCGTTTTCATCGTCGATGGCAGAGAACGTCACAATACTCATCGATAATAATGTCTGCTTCCCCAAAGCTCGAGTATGGACTGAATGTGTAAAATCAGTAAAGCTGGCGCGCTCTTTGTTTCTCACAAAACCAGGAAACATTAAAAAGTGAACTTTCTAAGTCAAGGAGCAGGTTACTAGGTTTCAGTATGTTGACCAAATGGGGACTTCATGAATATCACTACAACACGATACAGGGACACAAAAACCTATACTTCCCGCATCACCCTGTGTGAAACAAAATAATTTCACAAGCCCCATATACAGATGTTCAGGAAGATGTCAGTGACTAATGGTGACTGACTACCATCATGATGATAATGAGAAATTTAACAGTAAAGCGTCTTAGTTCTATGTCATTGTACGGTTTGGCTTGCTCAGTAATACACTACTTAAAAAATAAAGATCCACCTTCAATTCTACATGTTGTTTCGAAATGTTCATATTTCGTAAAGGTGTAAAGATAAATTAACTAAACTCGACAGTTGTATTCATAAGACGTCAGACAACACTTCGAAAGCAAGGAAATTGTACGCTTTCACTTCAGCTGTTCACCGTGCCGCGGGTTAATCATTCAGCAAAATGCCAAATGTTTATCATAATTAACTCATAAAAACACCCGCCCAGCATGTTTTGAAAAAAAAAATGACAATATGCATTTGGAAGAATGAACGTTTGGCTTAGAGGACTGTTCATTTGTTTTTCTTTTGCAAGCTGGCATCGCCTGTCAGATGTGTTGTGACTCATGCAGATAAAGAAGAGGAAGTGCTTCGAACTTGTGTGGCGGTCCATGGAGATGTTTGGTGAATGGGTGTGTCCAAGTCAGTCATTAATAGGCCACGACAACGTGACCTGGCAACGAATAGTATCAAGACGCGCCCCCTTCATGCGCACGATTCATCTCGCGTGTTACAGCGCGATAATAACATTGTAATACTCGTTGCAGAAATTATGTCTGAAAATTAATTCCAAGCAAGACGTAAGCACACATCCATTACGATAGTAATACCATCATAATAATTATACTTTCATTGGAGTAAACGTTTCATGACTCGAATCACATTTAAAAGACATTTCAGCCATTTCCTTGTAACTTTCAAGTTCAGTATGGATAAAATCAAACTATGATTGTGTGGTTTACGGACACACAGGGCATGCCGTTTATTGCATGCTGTATTTCTATTGTTTGTTTGTTGTTGTTGTTTTTTAACTTGCTTGGGGAGGAAAACCAGAGAACCCGGAGAAACCCCCGATGAGCAGCCCGATAGCCAGGAAAAACCGATATCACACGTCACAAGCTCGACCTGGGATCGAACCTACGCTTCATCGCCGAGACCGCTGTGACGACCGTTCAAAAACGCGGCTGCTAAGTCAGACGCGTTAGCTATTGACCTTCCACCCCCTCCCCCACCCCCACCCCCCGCACCACCACCACCCCCTCCCCCCACCCCCACCTAGGACTCCCCCACCCCCGGCCCATTAATGCCGGTTTTCTTTCTTTAAGTTTTTATCTAAACACCTGCCCGTGCAGAGCATGTATAAACACCAGGGTCCGCATGTAACACTCGAGGTTAATTTAACCTACGGCTACTGGCCTAACCCAGACTAGGACAAAGGACCCCCCCCCCCCCAATTACATTTGAAAAAAAGGAAGCGAAGAAGGTAGAAAAATCCCTAACGGCTTAGGCACCATGGTGGAATGCACCCGCTTCATGTGTAAACAAAACAAAACAACGGAAAATTTAACCCTAGAGCTATTTCAGTTCGACTTTAGACTCTAACCCCGGGCTAAAATCCCTAACCTCGACTTTTACAGGCGGGCCCAGACAAAGAGCAGGCCGTCCTTGAAGATAAAATAGGGGCAGCGAATAACACGTCTCTTCCTGCTTAACCGTGTCAATGCCTGTGCTGTGCATACGAAGACACGCTTATGTGCACAGTGCAGGTCGTCAAAACAAGAGGACAAGCACACTCGTTATCTCCAATGCAATATGATATTCCAACTGACTGTATGCCACACTGCATATCACAGTTACCTGACGCACAACAGAACCACCCCACAGATAAGTTGTCATAGTTATGGCGATCGAATTGTTCCGCAGCTTGTTTGTTGATAAGTGTATAAAAATACACTGACAGCGAGACGACAAAGCTGGAAATCACACACACACACACACACACACACACACACACATTGTATTGCTTTACAGTTTGGGTCATTTCGTACACCCACTGTAATTACCACCAGAGACTGTATATATGTGTTTAGTCTCTCTGTTACCACTGAGTTTCACTTTCTCATGGGAAATACCCAGCTGATATCAGGTGGTGTAATTTAATATTGTCCCCCTTTATAAGGCACGCCACGCTACAAAAATATATCCGGGAAATAAATCTATGTATTCTACTTTACCTTCATACTCTAATAACACGAGGCTCTCTGTCCAAGAAAACCCAACACTACATTTTTAATAGTACTGGTACCGGTGTAACACAGTATATCGACTTTGGGGTCAAAAGTGGTCTGTTATTTTCTTTGCAAGCTGTTATGACCGAAAGTTAAGTCAGCCTTCAGTGTGTTTCTTTACACAAGATGAAGGTTGACTAAGGTGGGTAAAATTAAGTAAATGTTAAATTTGTCATTGCAGTGAAAGCAACAGATGTCACTTAATATTCTTGTGTATGGCAAATGTGCGTGACGAGTTTTCTTTAAATAGCATTTTAAGTTTGCTTAGCCGGAGAGCTATAGCGGTCCTGAACTGGTAGCATTGCCGTAAAAGTTCAGATGACAGCTGACAGCTCACTGTGCGATTTGTTTGTAACATTGTGTTGCTCTGGGTGTGCTTGTCTGGGAGGGTTTCTATGTGCTGTGTAGATAGCTAGTGCGTATCTGGGACACTAAAAACAGCTCAGTAATATGCCCATGCAGCGGATCTTCCGCGTAGAACGTATGTCTTCTGGTACATTCTATTTTCCCCGGCGATGTGGATTCATCACCTTGTTCCTTTCAGGGTGAGTAACTAAGTATACGTCTAGGTCGTGGTTTGTAAAGTGCAGTCCGTCACGCTGGGCTCATATTCGCAGGGGAAATGAATATCTGTTTGAATTATCCGTTATTAAGTTTTACTTATCTGTGGACGACGGATAAGGTCAAATTCCGAAGAGGGCTTCGTGTTAAGCGAGTTGCGCCCTTTCATCCCCACAAACGAAAGTGAGCAACCCCAAATACAGACGTTTGAAATTATTTATTATGATTGGTAGATGTGTATCATTTTAGTAACCACTATGTAACGCTGAAACTTTCATTAAAGTTGTGGTTTGGAGGGACTGCCTGCAGTTCGGTTTTATATGTCCAAATGCGTATGATTTCCTCTGTCAGAGACACTGATTAGTAATTCACGAATAATATGCATTTCTTGGATTTTGTTTGAGAACCATTGAAGTATTTTTTTATCTCTCTACACGTGTGTGTTTCTTAATTTCTTAATTCTTAACTACCCTGCGCCCGAGTAGACCTCGGGCAGCCTTGCCTACACTGCCAGCCTGCGCCCGAGCTGTACACGTGCGCGAAACCGGTTCGTTTGCGGTAAAAGCTAACCTAAGAAACAGTCCAAGGGAAGTAACTCGTAGTCTACTTCCTTCCTGTTCGACGCACGTTGGAAATTTTGAATCAGAGCGTTTTTCAGGCGAGTATTTGACGAATTTATGAGCGTTATGTCCAAACATCGGTGCCTGACTGCCAAGCAAATGGCAGATGAGATACTTGTGGACTCAGATTCAGATTTTGAACCCGAAAATTTGGAAATATCGTCGAATTCAACGTGTTTAGACCTGCATGATGCTACAAGTCATCTTACTGAGTTTCTCTTCATCAACACAAACAGTTGTACACAAATCTGCACTTCACATTCTCATAAAAACAAAACCAATGCACTAAACAATACCAACATCAAGTATAACATAAAACAAATACTTGTTGGTCAATGTGTAAATTTTGGTGGATGTAGGATATAAACTTTTTGAGATACGGGCTTTTTACTTAGTGGAGTGACTGAAAATTCTTAGCAGTACAGCTGAGACCCCCCCAGGCTGGGGAGGCTGCTTAGCCTGTTATGGCTCAGGGTAGAAAGGGTTAATAGGAAGGAAAACTAGAGAGGCAGAAGCCTCCTTGTGGGATGGGTTAAGGTCAATCAACGGAGTCTGTTTGTAAAGCTCTTACCACATTCTATCATCATGCCAAATAAGGTGTCTCTGGTTATCGTAGTCCCTAAGAAAATTTCTTCAAGGGGGTGAACTCTGCTCAGGCTCGCAGGACAGACGCACTTGCATGGAGCTCTGTCGAAATTTCACTAATTTGGTTAATTAGAAAGCTCCGCGGTCATGTTCATCACTGTCTGCTAATGGATTGATATCCTGCTTAATGGCCGACGGGAAAATGACTTCTTAAGAGATTGCAACTGACGACAATCGATGAAAATTGTAATCGACATGTGTGGACAGAGACGCAATGAACCGTGAAAACGCCAAGCGCAAGGCTACGGACACGACCGACTCAAGCCAGGGCCTGTCAACCAGCACTGAGGCTGCACGTGAAAGAAAGACTGACCTACTCAAAAAGGCTCGAAAGAAAGTTCGCAAAAATCAGCGCGCTCGGGAGGAGCAACCAACGTCGTCCATAAAATCGCACTTCTCTGTGGTTGAGAAGGAAAGTTTGGCGACAACCGGTACTACAGACTCCGATAATGCACAGGACATTACAAATGCGGACATTTTGAAGAAGCTATGTGAAATGTCGGGACAACTTGACAAGGTGTGTACAACAGTGGGAGAACTGAAAGGCGAAATTTTCGAGCTGAAGGAGGACAAGAGTGCGTTGAGGTCAGAGCTTGAAAAATGTAAACAAAAGCTTGAGAGGGCGGAGGAAATGGTGATCGAGGCGAAAACTCAGGCTTCGGTGGCTGAGAGACGTGTAAATGATCTGGAACAGTACGGCCGGAGAAACAACGAACGTGTGCTCGGTGTTCCGGAGGCAGAAGGGGAAAATGCGGCGGATTGTGAGGAGAAAGTACTGGCTGTGTTACGGGATAAACTTGGTTTGAAGAGTATGGCAAACTCCGACATCGAGGCCTGTCATCGTATTGGGCAACGACAGCGACGACAGCAAGAGCAGCCAGGTAGCCAGTCTCAGGTTCTTCCAAAAGCACGCCCGATCATAGTACGCTTCGTCAATAGGAAAGCGGCTGAAACTGTCCTGTACCACAGACGCAAGCTCAAGAGCACCAACTACGTCATCACAGAGGATCTTACACCGGCGAACTTCTCGCTGCTGGCATACTGCTGGGATCATCCGGAGGTGGAGGACTCCTGGTCCAAACGAGGAAATATCATCGCCAGGATGAAAGGTTCCAAGTCGTTCAAACGAATCGAGAAGAGGTCGGATCTTCCAGACCTCCCGCTGGGTGCTTCTACACCAGTCAACCCGAGGCGCCGAGGACGACTCGACCGACATGGTGATTCCTCTCATACAAATAACGACAACAATGTGCCTAGGGACATGTCTGATGTGGAGGAAACATTGGCGAAACATGTGTGAGTACTGTACTCTTTGTTTGTTTCTAGCTTTTACCGTACGCCTATGCCTTCCAACAAATAGATCGATATGTAGCTTGGAACCTAAGTGAATCAAGAGAAAAAAGTCTTTACGAAACTCCGAGCGAGTCATTGAGTAGTGTGATAGAGGAGGGAGGGCGCAGAGCCTGCTAGCCTGTAGCTTCTCTCCTGCTCTCACACTTCAAGGCGAACAACTATTTTTACCACTGACTAATGGTGCTTTACCATACATCTGTAACAGCCATATGTTGGTAACTAGCCTACGACACGGAGGCATAGCGTGCGGGGAGAGATAGAAATCTTGCCGCCGACAGTACAAGAGTCATTTTTTATCAGAACACAGTGACTAGTAATAGGCTAGTCTAATTAGGCTTTTTATATAGCGGAAGGTAGAACAAATTTGATCCTAACTTTTTATTACAGAAATCAGTAGAGCACAGGCCCCTAATGCTGTTGTGGTCTCCGTGAATTTTTTCTCCGTCCGCGTCACCGTTAAAAACGACCGTTTATCTTGCCATTTTCACTATATGAGCCCTATAAATGGGCTTTTGAGGGTGTGCACAAAGTATGCGTGTTTGCGGGTACAGAAATGCGCAGAACTCCACTCTAAATACGGTTACTGTTAGACAAGACATGCATTGTTGACATACTGAAATTTTACCCCAATCAGAATGATGCTTCCTGGAAAATTGCGGCCATCAGTTTGGCCGTTGATTCAAAGGACCCTGTAAAACGGCAGTATTTGATGCTTGTGCACTTATCAGGTCACTGCAGGTGACATGTATCGCGGAAAACATTTACGAACATTGAACAATTTAGTCAGGAAACGCTTCTTTGGTGTTGTGAAGTTCCCTTGTCACCGCATGTGCAGGTACGTATGAAATATGATATCCAAGTGAGCGCTTTTTTCGGTAGCGATATTTTGGGGGTGTACTTACTAAAGTAGTTGCGGTGTTGTGAGTAGTGAACGGTTTTTTCTCCAAGAGCAGTGCACACTCAAGAATAGTATCCCAGTTGTGTCATATCAAAAGTTCATTGAAATCGCTTTTGGTACTTTTGTCACAAAGAGCCAACGAAAGTGCAACCTGTTTAATAATGGCTGAATATGCGTAATGATGGGAGTAGGGACACTTGATTGGTTGCTGTGATAAGGTGTATCCGCGAAAACAAGTATAATATGATGCAAATATTCGGGCACATGCTCGGTGTTTCAGAAGTATCTTCAAGAACTTGTATGAGAGATTATTGCTTATAGATGGCCGTTAATTGAAGCTATCAGTTCCCTATATGGGCTGAAAGCGGTGCTTACCAAAGAGCCTGCCATAATTGCTACACTTGATGCAATTTCCTTTTATACATTTGTCTTGGAGGAAAAGACAATGACTAGTCGTATGAAGAAAGATCCGTGAATCTAAACAAGCACGTCTTCTTTACAGCGGTCATTATTTTACCCATTTTTTTCCATTTCCTTCATTACATGCTGCGTGGGGGGTAGGTTTATATTTTGCTGCTAGCAGCCACCAGTTTTAACTTGTCATTGTTTTACATATTGGAAAAAGTAGAGTGGTTCCAGGAGAAGGAAAACGTGCATCCCACATCAAATTTCATGAACTCTTCACTGCTTGAAATGGGTGACAAATCACCTTTTTCTAATTAAACAGAGCATTAATTGCTACGGGGGTAGGTTACCAAGTAGCCAGATATGACGGCCACAGTGTACACAGCGTTTTTTTGTTACTGACCAACTTTTAGAGGAGAGGCTTGGCACTTACGTGTTACTAGCCCATCCACTATGTCCTTTTGGCTGTGAGGGGTAATGACGGGAATCCATATTGTGGTTGGGTTCAAAAACTGACTATACACGGCAAAGATTACAAATGACGCCGCTGCAGCAGGTATTGTGCACACACTTCAAGTTTGACTACTGGATATGTTAGGCCAGACACCCTGTGGTGGTCCAACGAAATGACGACAGATTTGCCTGTAGAAGCTCTCAGTTATCAAATCTTCCTTTTTCCATACAGACGCCAATTCTCTTACTGATGGGGACCGGGCTGACATATTACGCTGCTGCAGCTGCTACGCTTGACAGATCATTTGCAGACGCACATCATACTTTAGCGAAATGGTCCAGCATCCCTAAAATACTATTACAAGTATACATTTTTGCCTCAAATTCTAACGCACTCAGAAAATGGCGGACATTTTCATTAATTCCTGTTTTGAGGTACAGGTACAGAAATTAGACAAACTTAATATGAAACGTCCAGAAAAATAATATCACACAAATGCAAATGCAAAACAATAGACACAAAAGCAAATCTGTGAAATCACTTTTATTTTCAACGTGTTTTTCCTTGGGAACAAACGCCGTTATTTTGCCTCTTTTTTTTTTTTTTTTTAAGTTTACAAATGAAAATCACTGGCATACATTACTGGCAAAATGTGATGGAGGGTATGTAGAACACAGCATCAAGTCTACAGTAGTAAGTGGCTGAATTCATTTCAAGTGTTATGAGGTATGTTAATCACACGGCAAACATGTTTACAAGGTCAAGGTCATCGGTTCGTCTGTTTACTCCCAAACATTTTCTTTCATCACTGTGTTAGAATAAGCAAACGAACAAGCAGTCACAAGCACCAGGCAAAACAAAATTAGCACAAACGATGTTTGTATGAGAAGATTTCTTGTGGACAACTTTGGTGACCTTGACCTTGGGAGTAAAGGTCATAGAGATTGGGTGAAAATTGTGTAAATACAACTTTTGGCTGAACATTTGCCTAATATGCATTGATAAGAATGCCTTTCAGGTAACCTCTAGTAAAGGTCAAGGTCACGCTTGAGTTATGAAGATTTTGCAGTCATATTTTTATTCTGATCAGCTGTTCTTTGAAACACTTCTTATGGAAATACGTGGGAAAACAATTTCTTACTCTTCATACAAAAAAAAGAAAGACACTTAAAAGGAGGAGAAACTGATGAAAGATCTAACGCTGCTTGAAAATAATGTATCTGATAGTGATGTTCATGAGATAGATCAACTCAGGGGTGAATTACAGGATCTTAGAAATAAGAAATTAGAGGGCATGGCAGTTCGTTCTAGGTGGCTTAAAGATGGTGAGAAAGCTAGTAGATACTTTTGTAATTTAGAAAATAGGAATTTTGTCAACCGGTCAATGGGTTTCCTAGATAGCGGGCATGGCAATATTTTGTTCGCCCAGAAGGACATCCTCCTAGAGGTTCAAAACTTTTACCAGAAACTTTATAGCCACAGGGATGTTGAGGATGTGGATTTACATAAACTGATACCAAATGCACCTACACTCACGCGCGATAATGCTGATGCCTTAGAAGGCGATATAACGTACCATGAAGCTGCCCTTGTTCTGAAAAATATGAAAAATGACAAAAGCCCTGGTCCAGATGGTTTTACTGTCGAATTCTTCAAATTTTTCTTTTCTGATATTGGAAACTGTTTGATTCGTTCTGTTAATGAAGGCCTTAAGCAAGGACAGCTGTCTGTGACCCAGTACCAAGGTGTCATTACTTGTATCCCTAAGGATGATAAGCCAAAACAATTTATTAAAAATTGGAGACCTATATCTTTGTTAAATGGTTCATACAAAATTGTTTCTGCATATATTGCTAAGCGCTTACAACAGGTACTTCCTAATATTATTCATGAGTGTCAGAAGGGTTTTATTAGGGGACGATACATAGGTGAAAATATAAGGCAGTTGTATGATATACTTTTGTTCGCTGAAAAAGAGCATATTCCAGGGTTATTACTCAGGGTAGACTTTGAGAAGGCGTTTGACAGTGTCTCGTGGGTTTTTATTGAAAAGTCACTCGAATTCTTTAATTTTCCTCAAACACTTATCACATGGTTTCATACTTTATGATCATGCTTCTTCCTGTGTTGCAATTAATGGTCAGTACTCTAGCTGGTTCAAGCTACAGCGTGGCTGCAGGCAGGGGGATCCCGTTTCGCCCTATATCTACATTATTTGTGCAGAAGTAATGTCACTAATGTTCAGAAGAAATAGTAATATAAAAGGTATTAAGCTGAGAGAACAAGAAGTATTATTGTCATTATTTGCAGATGACACAACTCTGTTTCTAGATGGTTCTGAAAAATCATTCAATCAAGCTGTCTACACCCTGGATGCTTTTTCTAGAATGTCTGGACTGAGGGTAAATACTGATAAGACACAAATTGTATGGATAGGGAGCAGAAGGAACTGTCATGTTAGATTTATGAGAGACAAGAATTTTCAGTGGGACCCAGGTATTTTTAAAAGCACTAGGAATAAAATTCTCTACTAATACTTGTGACATCCCCAGTTTGAACTATGCTGGAAAACTGGATGAAATCCAGCGCCTCCTTGGAAAGTGGAGAAAAAGAGAAATTACACCCTTTGGAAAGATCACAATCATAAAAACTCTGGTTACTTCTAAATTGACTTATCTCTTTTTCAACTTGCCAGACCCCCCAGCAGAGTTCCTAAAGAAGCTTGATCAGATGTTATTTCAGTTCCTATGGGGTGGCAAGAGTAACAGAATTAAAAAGACTACTATTTGTCAATCTTATGAAAACGGTGGATTAAAGATGTCTGACATTTTTTCTTTTGTGGCTACTATGAAGATAATTTGGCTCAGACGTATAGATTCTGAGTCATGTTTTGCTAGTTTTGTTCAGAACCTGTACCCAATTCTCATGAATATTAGCAATATTGGGGGTGAATATGTGTAGCGGACTCTCTCCCTCCACCGATAGATGAAGCGGGACGAGGCGGCTTGGGTTCGGGACTTTATTACGACTGATGGCGACAATGACGATTTACAATGACTGGACACAATGACGGACGAACAGACGGAATGACAAAGTCATACCCTGAAACAGATGTACGGCACTCATCAGAACTAGCTACACTTCGCAACTCATGTTTGCTAAGTTGTACGCTTACAAACACAGTTCTGCACACATGGAATAATATAGTATTATTCTATTATGCCTTCATCATACACATGGGTGTTCAGTCTCAAAAAATATAGATCGATAGAATAAACCTGACAAGTACTCAGTACGAAACAAAGTTCTGCAGACACAAAACATGAAACAGGAATTCATTACAAAAAAGGTTGAGGTATAAAAGAGTTACTAACTAATGCCAAAATGTAGAGAAATATGGTGTACAAGACATACCTTGACAGTCCGACAAAGGTAGCTTCCAAAATAGTAATATGACACAAAGTTGGGTCAAGGATTACAGCAACGGTTCCACCTGATAGCTCTCCAGTTACAGGTAAACATGACTGTACTGAACTCTACACAAAAACCGGTTACACGTAGAGAAATATGGTGTACAAGACATACCTTGACAGTCCGACAAAGGTAGCTTCCAAAATAGTAATATGACACAAAGTTGGGTCAAGGATTACAGCAACGGTTCCACCTGATAGCTCTCCAGTTACAGGTAAACATGACTGTACTGAACTCCACACAAAAACCGGTTACACGTAGAGAAATATGGTGTACAAGACATACCTTGACAGTCCGACAAAGGTAGCTTCCAAAATAGTAATATGACACAAAGTTGGGTCAAGGATTACAGCAACGGTTCCACCTGATAGCTCTCCAGTTACAGGTAAACATGACTGTACTGAACTCTACACAAAAACCGGTTACACGTAGAGAAATATGGTGTACAAGACATACCTTGACAGTCCGACAAAGGTAGCTTCCAAAATAGTAATATCACACAAAGTTGGGTCAAGGATTACAGCAACGGTTCCACCTGATAGCTCTCCAGTTACAGGTAAACATGACTGTACTGAACTCCACACAAAAACCGGTTACACGTAGAGAAATATGGTGTACAAGACATACCTTGACAGTCCGACAAAGGTAGCTTCCAAAATAGTAATATGACACAAAGTTGGGTCAAGGATTACAGCAACGGTTCCACCTGATAGCTCTCCAGTTACAGGTAAAAATGACTGTACTCAGCTCCACACAAAAACCGGTTACACGGCATGAGTATAGTTCATGCAAGCTTTACACACATACCAGGTAGTCATAGGGGTGACTATAGCTCATGAAAAACAGTGCAGGCCACTATGGCTGTAAGGTAATGTCCCTTTAGAAAGACTAAACCAGTGTCTAAGAAACTCTTGCCAACTGCTAGTTAGTTATTGAACAAACCATATAGTTATTTATATAAGAATATTTCTAATTGACCCAAGACCTTGTTTGCCCTACTTACTAATCAAATATGTTTACTACTAATGAGATATTTACAATTGAAATGCATGTCAATAAAGGGAATCAATTTATTTTATGTAACTAACTTTTATATTGCAACTCATCACTACTGTGAGCAAGTATATGTCTACCACAATCTGCCAACGAAACAGTCCCCAAACAGCCCAAATTCCCCTCATTCATTCCGATACATTCATCCTTCAGTCACTCTCACATTCATACTTCAAACACTCTGCCACACACACACTATATACTATACCATTACCATAAATACCCTGCCACATATGCAAATGTTATTATGACTAGAATCCACAATCCATTCTGGCAAGATGTTTTTAAGCATTACTTGAAGTTATGTAACAAGTGTATTGTACGCAATGTGGATGACTTCCTTGCTGAACATGTACATTATAATTCTAATATCACTAGAGACAAACATGTGGTCTTTGTCAAAGAATGGGTAAATATTCAAATCAAGCATCTGGTGAACGATGGCGATAACCTACAACAGTTTTAGAGAGAAGTATGTCACAGTCACTGACTTCTTGACTTACCAAGGGGTTGTCCAGGCGATAAAACAATACCAGACAAAACTGGGGTTTAGTAGACTTTCTTCTAATAATATGTTGGACAGTATAACTTGGAGATGTATCCACAGAGGAAACCAGGCAGTAAAGGCCTCCCTTTACCAAGAGGCAGCCTTACCTACAGCAGCGGCTGTCAAATGTTTAGAAGGTTTAAATTGGAAATCTGTTTACTCTAGATGTTTCATTACTACAAAGGATGTTCAAATGAGATGGTTTCAGGTAAGGCTCCTACACAGGATCCTTCCCACAGGGAGGTACTGGTACATGTGTAACTTGGTTGACTCCCCCTTGTGTAATTTTTGCAGACAGGAAACTGAAACTATTGAGCATGTTTTGGCATTGTGATATTGTTCAACGGTTTTGGAATCAACTTCTAACTGTATTGCACTCTAAATGTGCTCATTGTGACAGACCTGTATTCGTAAAGGAGTTAGTCCTTTTTGGAGAGGCACAAAACATTGTAACAGATAAACCACTGGACTCTATTATACTCTTGTCAATTTTTTTTTAAATTTACAAGTGCAAGTTACAAGGTACAATTCCCAATGTCCAGGCCTTCCTACGCCAAATGAAACGTAGGTATGAAGTGAAAGAATTAGTTTCGTTTTCGCTGGGTAGAAAATTTGGATTTCTTCAACTTTGGAACCCTTATAAGGCTCTGTTTTCATGAAACCCCAAATCAGCACGGCAGGAAAAGGGACACAAGTTTTGCGGTCATTACAAATTTATATTCAAGCGAGTTGCTTCCCTTCAATCCGATCTCGTACATGTATACATGTACACGTACTTTCCACAGACGGTACAACTGCACACCGTGTGGGTGTGGGTATGGGTGTGTGTCTAATGTTGTGTTTTGTTTTGTTTTTTTTTAATTGTTTTGTTTTTCTTTGTACAAAATCTTGTGACCAGTTTGTTTTTTTCTTCTTTTTTTCAGGTAATAGGTGAACGTATCTGTATGTCACATAAAGTATATATGTATTTACGTACAGTGGACGCCGGATATAAGCAACTCGGATATAAGAAAACTCGGTTATTGCCAACGAATTTTTTCCCCCCGGCCAAACTCTTCTTTATTATGTATTACAAAAACTCGGATACAAGAAACTCGCTTATAAGAAAACTCGGTTTTAGGAAAGCAAATTTCTTGTCCCGCTTGATACAAAAACTCGGATATAAGAAACCGAAAGTACATTTTCAAGAAAATTTCACTCATTGTAAGAAACCGGAAGTACATTTCCAAGAAAATTTCACTCATTCTAAGAAAACAGGTCAGGTCTGACGTCACTTAGGACAGGCACATGATGGCGCATGATTTTCTTTTCTTGAATTGGTTCTTTACCATTGTGTTCCGTGCAAATTGAATGTTGGCAAGAAGAAAAAATACGAGATGCATTTTTGTTGTTCTATTGTTATATGTTGTTTTTATTATTATTTTGTTTTTTTGCCTGATTGGGAGCTCTCTCTCTCTCTCTTTCTCTGTATGTCTGTCTCTGTCTACAGGGCTCGCGTTAAGGAGAATAAAACTACAGTATACGCCGGTTATAAGAAACTCGAGGGGGATGAATTTTTTGGTTTCTTATATCCGAGTTTTCTTATATCTGAAAGTTGGATATAAGAAAGTATTTTGAAAAATATTTCTTATAACCGAGTTCAGTGAAAAAAAGGTTTAAAACATTTCTTTTTTCTCAGTTCGTGTATGTTTTGCATTAAATTAAGAAATATCTGGTTTCTCTTAAAGACCTGCACAGAATATATATGTGTAGAGTTAATATACACCAGTGCGCTTGTGTCCTTCAATGTCAGATTTTGTTTGTTTGAACATGAAAATACTGTTTTTGCTTCCCAACTGTAGCGCTGGCGGTCATGTGGTAAGAAAAAACAAAACAAAAAGAAAAAAACAACAACCAAACCAACCAACCAACCAACCAACCAAACAAACAAACAAACAAAAAAGAACTAAGGGGAGAGAGAGAGAGAGAATTACCTTGTATTTATAGGATATATTAAAAGTGCATTATGTATCAACTTTTGATCTATAAAACACTCGTCCCATATGCGATGCTTTCCGTGTCTAATTTGGCTGAAAAAAGCTGCAAATTAGCTTTTTTTTCTGTTGGGAGGGGGAAGGGGGATGGAGGAAAGATGGACCACGTATATTGTCAAAGAAAGGAATTGATCAACAGTTAGTCTAATACTGATAGTTTTATTCTCCTTAACGCGAGCCCTGTAGACAGAGACAGACATACAGAGAGAGAGAGAGAGAGAGCTCTCAATCAGGCAAAAAAACAAAATAATAATAAAAACAACATATAACAATAGAACAACAAAAATGCATCTCGTATTTTTTCTTCTTGCCAACATTCAATTTGCACGGAACACAATGGTAAAGAACCAGTTCAAGAAAAGAAAATCATGCGCCATCATGTGCCTGTCCTAAGTGACGTCAGACCTGACCTGTTTTCTTAGAATGAGTGAAATTTTCTTGGAAATGTACTTTCGGTTTCTTACAATGAGTGAAAGTTTCTTGGAAATGTACTTTCGGTTTCTTATATCCGAGTTTTTGTATCAAGCGGGACAAGAAATTTGCTTTCCTAAAACCGAGTTTTCTTATAAGCGAGTTTCTTGTATCCGAGTTTTTGTAATACATAATAAAGAATAGTTTGGCCGGGGGAAAAAAATTCGTTGGCAATAACCGAGTTTTCTTATATCCGAGTTGCTTATATCCGGCGTCCACTGTATCAGTATTAGACTAACTGTTGATCAATTCCTTTCTTTGACAATATACGTGGTCCATCTTTCCTCCATCCCCCTTCCCCCTCCCAACAGAAAAAAAGCTAATTTGCAGCTTTTTTTCAGCCAAATTAGACACGGAAAGCATCGCATATCATATTCTAATGGGACGAGTGTTTTAGAGATCAAAAGTTGATACATAATGCACTTTTAATATATCCTATAAATACAAGGGAATTCTCTCTCTCTCTCTCTCTCTCTCTCCCCTTAGTTCTTTTTTGTTTGTTTGTTTGTTTGTTTGGTTGGTTGGTTGGTTGGTTGGTTGGTTGGTTGGTTTGGTTGTTTGTTTTTTCTTTTTGTTTTGTTTTTTCTTACCACATGACCGCCAGCGCTACAGTTGGGAAGCAAAAACAGTATTTTCATGTTCAAACAAAAAAATCTGACATTGAAGGACACAAGCGCACTGGTGTATATTAACTCTACACATATATATTCTGTGCAGGTCTTTAAGAGAAACCAGATATTTCTTAATTTAATGCAAAACATACACGAACTGAGAAAAAAGAAATGTTTTAAACCTTTTTTTCACTGAACTCGGTTATAAGAAATATTTTTCAAAATACTTTCTTATATCCAACTTTCAGATATAAGAAAACTCAATCAGTCAATCAGTTTATTGATGAGGCCTTCAGCCCATATCAAGGGGAGGAAACGTGTGCTCATCGCACATGTGACACACATACAATGCCAGCAAAAATAAAGGTACCACTACATACACAACGTATACTGAAGAAAAACACAAACTTCGTTCAGCCGCCGGTCAAGTTCCCCCCCCCCCCCAACTCCTTCACTCTCTCTCTCTCTCCCTCTCTCTCTCTCTCTCTCTCTCTCTCTCTCTCTCACACACACACACACACACACACACACACATACAGCAGCAGGAAGGGGCAGCAGCAGAAATATGCCTATTATAACTAAGTCACACATGCAGTATAAGCGCAGTGTCCCATACACAAACCAAGAAATGTAGTGCATACACATATGTACAGCAACAGAGTATTGAGTGTGTCAACGAATTAGCTTGAATTACATATACTCTGAACTATGAACGTATTGGCTTCTCATGCAAAAGGCTTCATACACAAACGTTGCAACACGAAGCACGAGGTTACTATTCAAACTAGATAACAGTAAGGCCAAGCGAAAGGACGAAGGGTGTTTGATGTATTTTGCAGGCAGGTGTTTAGCCCGGAGAGCGCTATATAACGGGCAAATAAACATAAAGTGTAGCTCGGACTCGTACACATCGGTACATATAGGGCAGCTGAAATCTACTGATCCTGTAGCGAAGCGAAGACGGTGTGGTCTCAGGCATGATGTACCCATTCGGAACCTGATGAAAGCATTACGGATCTGAACATGTTTAATCTCAGATAGAAAGGGGCTTAGCGACACAGTGGACTTAAAGGAGCGGTAGAAAGAGTAGCGGTCCTCGGAGGGTGGTAAGTTATCCTTTTCTGTGAGTCTTGCATGCCAATCTTGATGCCAGCAATCTAGCACTCTTTGTTTGAAACAGCGTAGAAAATGTGCAGTACACCCCACTCCCTGGCTTTCCCAGACCACGCCAAAACCGTATCTATATAACAAACTGCGAATATACGAAACCCATGTTGTCTTGTCTTGATTGTGTAAATACAGTAACATATTATATGCTTTGAGGGGAAGACGGTGTTGAGGCATACGCAAAATTTTAAGCCAATAACGAATGCAGTGAACGTATATGTTTACACTAATTGGGTGTCTACCAGTCTCGCCATAGACGAGTACACTAGGCGTACGGTCACTTGTATTTAAAAAACGCTTGAGGGCGAACAGATGGACTCGCTCTACAACCATTATATCGGCCACTGGACCCCACACCTCTGCCCCATACATCAACATTGGTTGTATCTGGCAATCGAACAGCTTGAAGAATATTGAAGGAGACTTTTCCCCAAGGGACCAAAGTAGTTTCAAGATGCCAATTACCCCTTTTTTCGCTCTAGTAGCCATGTCTTGTAGAGAATACGTATAGGACAGACGAGTAGACAAATATATACCCAGGTACTTATACATATTAACTACCTCTACATCCTCATTGCCATAGTGCCATTTTTCAGATACAGATAAGCGACCCCCGTTTCTAAAAACAACAATATTAGATTTATCCAGATTTACAACAAGACCAAGACGGTGTACAGTGTGATACAGTATATCAATCTGAGTTTGCAGGCCCCTCACTGTATCTGAAAAAAGAGCCACGTCGTCAGCAAACAACAGTATCAACATTTCCACCAAATCTGGTGACATCTGAACGCCATGTTTACCTGCTTTAATTATGTCATCAGCTAGTTCGTTAATGAAGAGAGAAAATAGGACAGGACTGCACGTTTCTCCTTGCTTCAACCCGACAGGACAATAGAAGAAATCAGTATAGTCTCCCCCAACCCTTACCCTTGCCTTGACTACCTTGTACATGCTCTTGATGGCCATAAACATTCTACCCCTTATACCCCTGTTATTCAAAACTTTCCATAATTTGTCACGGACCACGGAATCAAATGCTTTTCTGAAGTCAATGAAAGCGACGTACAACTTTTTATGTTTGACTAGCTGTTTTTGGATAAGTGCGGAAAGGGTAAAAATGTGGTCAACTGTGCTGTATTTCTTGCGAAAGCCAGCCTGAGGTTCATGTATAACACTGTTAGTCTCAATCCACTTTGTAAGACGTTTATTTAATATAAAACTATACAACTTACTACTGATGTTGAGTAAAGAAATACCACGATAGTTGTCTGGATTATTTATATCGCCTTTTTTGTGAAGAGGTTGGATTGTCGCTTCTGTCCATGCTTTTGGGAATGTACCAGACTGAAAGATAGAATTAAAGAGTCTTACGTAAAATCGAACTGTTTGATCTACAGAATTCTTATAGAACTCACCTATCAGATTGTCAGGACCTGGGGCCTTACTACTTTTTAAACTATTAATGGCTTCAAGCACTTCAAGTTCAGAGATACTACGATCCAGCAACTCATTGTCGACAGTGTCAGTATCGCTACTGGAGCGTCCAGGTGGACTATCTCTATCAACCACGTCTTCTGAATTACAGTCATCAGAGACCTGTGTGACAGTAGGGACTTCATTGTGTGTCGATTCATCACTCTCGTTCTCATTGTTGGCAAAAAACAGTTTGTGAATTAAAAACTTTATGGAAATACTCAAACCACTCGTCTTTGGTTATTGTATTTCGTGTTTTACTGTTCACTGTTAAAGACTTGATGGTACTCCAGAAGAGCTTTGCGTCATTTCTACATTCATGAAGCACACCTAGGATATCCCTACGATGCGAATTTTTCTTTTCTTTTAACAGAGCTTTATATTCTTTACGTTTTCTTATATAAATAATTCTATCTTCTTCAAAACCATTTTTCTGAAACTTTCTCAAATGTTGACGCAAAACCCTTCTTGATTCCCTGCAGTCACGGTCAAACCAAGATTGTTTTTTATCACCACTAACGTAGACCGTTTTTTTCATGCATTGCCCAGCTATGCTGAGTCCTCTATTAAACAGCGCAAGTGCAGCATCGACATCAAAATCGACTAATTCTAGTGAATCATCAAAACATTTTTGTGCATCGTCTGACATGAGAGTTTCTCTGAACGTATTAGCCTTCTCGGTACACCATACATATTTCTCCCGAGAGTACGAGGACGGGACATGCCTGTTGTCAAGGCTATTGTCACTTTTAATAAATATTTGCAAAGATACCGGCATGTGCTTCGATTCTACTCTTGGTACCACCTGTAGTGAATGACAAGCGTCTTGCATGCTTCTAGAAATAAGAAAATAGTCGTTGACGCTGCACCCCGTGGCAGATATATAAGTAAAGTCACCACTACCCTCACTACCAAGCATACCGTTCAAGATAGACAGGTTGAACTGTTCGCACACATTCAATAGGTACTTTCCAAATGTGTTGATAACACAGTCACGTGAGAAGCGTTGGGGTACATGATGGCTGACATCTGAGTCAAGGTCGACAACATCACAAGGCAAATCATCGACACCCGGCACACTACTCCCAGTTCTGGCATTAAAATCGCCACACAGCAATAACTCCACATCACCCACGTGTTCTAAAACATCCAGTATACACTGCTCCACCATCGTGATGCCATTCTCAATCTCGATTTCAGTATAGTACTCAGAATTACAGGGGGGTACATACACACCAAGTAAGACGACGTCAGATTCGAGACCAAACAAACACTTTGAAAGTCTGACGGCAATCATGTTGTCGTATTCAACAACAACACGCTTCATATATTTACTAAGCTCTTTCCTAACTAATAATACAACACCCCCAGACAGTCTGGCAGTAGGCGAGTCTGACAACCGAACGCCGGGTGAAAGTAACACGTCATGCAATGGAAACAGGTGTTCGGGAAACGTAGTAGAAAATGTTTCTGTTAGTACCACAAAGTCGAAACGGGATATGAAGGATGCCATCTCGTGTTCGTACACCCTACCCAGACCTTCAATGTTATAAGTCAAGAAGCTTATACATGCACCATCCATACCTGTGTCACTGTCATTACACACCTGGGCCGGGCCTTCACATCAGCTGGCACTATCTCTCGGTGAAGGCCGACTCACGCCGGACATGGTGGTAGGTGTCCGGCCTCCTGACCCACTGACCTGCTTACCGCCCCGTCCCGCTGCACTGGCTGACGCGCTGCGCAGTCTCGTGTTAGGACGGCCGCCTGCACTGCAACCTTGCACGTGCAAACCAGTGGGGGTTTTCCTGTTGACTGCCGAGGTGACGTGCTGACCTTTCCCGCTCGGGGCCGGTCGGCTCTGATTGGCTGGCGGTGTGGTCTTGTTCCAAGCCGCAGGTAGGTGTGTCTGACCTGGAAGCAGGTCGCTGTCCTTGGGTCTCCCACGCGGCTTGACCATGGAGTTGCCGGGCTCGCCTTGCACGGGCTGCTTGCTGGATACTGGCTCGACAGACCCTGTGACGGGAGGCGGGGATTCCCCACAAAGTGTAGGGGATTCCCTCATGGCTTCCTCGATGGCAGGAGGGTCTAAGGGCTCCCCTCCAGCCTCCCCCTGGCATGGCAGAGTAGCGTCTGTGTCTTGGCTGATGACATCACGGTTACCGCCACCTGTGGCAGAGTTTACAGCCAGCACTGTGTCTTTTTGGGTCTGATCCTCTGGGTGGGTGGGGAGGGAGGGGTCTGTTGCCTCTTGCCGATTATCGTCACAGACCGACGCATTACGAGTGTCTACCGTATCGTCCCCTGCCGTCGCAGCAGATGCAGTCTGGACACTCGCCATAGTCTCTGATGTAAGTGCCGACACGCCAGCACTGTCTGTCCTCGCACCCGGCGTATCCTCCCTGTTGCCTAGCGACGGGGAAGCAGCTTGGCTGTAAGACAGGGGACCGGGTCTGACAGGCAGGGACAGACTCGGGGTGCCGACGCTCATACGGTCGTCATCGTCGTCGGAGACAGGCCGCAGACTCGGGTCGTCTTGGTCTTCGTGCCAATCGTCGGCGGGGAGTTCGGCCAGCGTGTAGTAGGGGTTATTCTGGAACCATTGGTCGTCTTCCCTGCCGTTTCGTTGCCAGGCGCTGTCGTGAGCGGCACCGGTACCAGTACCACTACCGGTACTAGAACCAGCACCGAGGTCAAGTCCCGTGCCCGACTGGCGGCGGTGTGGCGGCACGAGTTGCCACTCTCCGTTCCTCCATGTCTTCCGCTGCTGATGCTGGGAGCCCTGACCACCACCACTGGCACCACCACCAGCGGCCGACAACTTGTAGCGCTGCTGCTGCTGGGAGGTGCGACGATCAGGATTATCGCTCGCTGCGTTGGAGGCACGAGGGTGCAGTGGAGCATCACCCAGTCTCTGACTGTTGTTCCAATAATGTTGTTGTTGTTGTTGTTGCAAAGGGCCACCGACCACGAGTTTGCCCCCCTTGTAATAGGCTCTTAGACCACTGTCCCGATATTGTCGTAGAGTGGCCTGTTGGCGCTGGGTAAGGTCACTGGCAACAGACACGCCCACTGACCTCAGCTTCTCCCGCCCCCTCGTGAGCACCTCCATCTTCTCACTCCAGCGGGTGAATTTTACTATCATGGGGCGCGGTTTGTTGTTCTCACGTGCAGCACGTGTGTTGAGTCGGTGTGCCCGCACTATATCCGTCTTGTCCCATGTTTTCCCATCCAACACACAACACTCATTGAATAAGTCCACCATAGCAGTTGTGCACGCATCATAAGTGTCCTCCCCCGTCTCTGAGACCCCGAAAAACCTCAAATTATCCCGCCGGGAGATCTCCTCTAACTTTTCAATCCTGTCATCAACTGACTCTTGTATTGAAATCAGTGTCTTATTCATGTCAGAAATAGAGGTCGAATGGTCACTTACTGTTTGGCACACAGTGTCCGTGGTACGCTCCAGGGCATCAGTCCTTTTCTTCAGCCCAGACACATCCTGACACAAAATTTTCAGAGTCTGCTTCAGATTTCCAATGTCCCCTCTCACTGAATCAATACACTGTCGTAGGTTTGCTTCCTGTCTGTCAAGCATTCCCTGGAGAACGCTCTGTGTAAGGCCAACGTCCGACATGATGGAAAACGACACACGGTACACAGCAACACACCTTGCCACCCACCTGTACAGGGCAAACAGTCCAGCTATGCGCAGTACCCAAGGTCAAAAAAGGAAACACCAATAAATCCTCTCACAATGGTCGTAGAAACACAAAAAATGTATCTGCGTGTAGCCAGCGAGTGTGCACACAAGATAAGCACAGTCTTGAAGCCACACAAAAACAATAGCCAGAATGGTGGGCGATAATGACGGAGCGCTGTCTTACGTGCGGCCAATGTGGATGAGCACTTCGCTCACCCCCCCTATAATTCGATATAAGAAAACTCGGATATAAGAAACCAAAAAATTCACCCCCCTCGAGTTTCTTATAACCGGCGTATACTGTACATGTAAAAAAAAAAAAAAAAAAAAAAGACAAATAAAAAAAATTCTTCAAAACAGCTTGTATGGCCTTGACCTTGACACAAGGAAGTAGTTAGACTACAGGTGTAGCCGAGTGGTTTGTGCCCTCTCGCCCACTACCCTTTGTTCTCCTGCCAGCTCTGTGCCGCGGGCTTTGTTCGCCTGTATGCTCGCCGCACGCGTGCAATGTTGCGTATCCACAATGGCGCATCTGCCAATTTGTTGTGTTTGTTTATGTCCATTTAGTGTTAAATATCTCCGCAGTCGTTTAACCTAGAGTTATCCTGTAAGCTGAGTAGTTTCAGGAGACTTTGTATTTTGTAATCATCTTTTGTTCTTAGCGCTGTTTAATAGTTTAGAGGGTTTATTTTGTCATTTTTGTTACCACTTTTCAAATGCTCAGTCCCGGTCTTTACGCTCTTCAATCGGCGAGAGGACATTCCCTGTATTTTGATGAGACCTAAAACGTGTACAGTCTGAAAGTATTTTTCATGCGCTTTTGGGAGCAGTTTGTTTGAAGTTTCTAGTTGTTACATTACGCCCATTGTGGCCAGTTTTCTATGTGCAAGAAACACTGACAAATTTCGCTTCGCTAAAAATTCTGAAGCATCGGACTTCTTTGAAAAATGGAATAATTATGCCATAAAGCAAACAATCATTGTCAGGCGTATTGAGCATAAAATTCCAAAACTCTCTAAATCTGAGGCTTTTCTAAATATTGATTTCAGCTGGTATCCCACTTAGGACTGCTCGTAATTCTTCTTCTCTCAGTGACTGCTTCACCAGGTATGTAAATTTGGGAACTTTCGAGCTCTCCATTCATAATGAAACAAACTTGAAAATTACACAGAACGTATTGAAAACGAACCTTGGAATTTTAAACCGCAGCGCTGGCGTTCCCTTTCATTATTCGATTAATGTCGTGTTAGTTAAACACGAGTTCTATGTCGTTGTTCTACAGATGAAAAAGAAACTGTATTGACGTCCACTTAGCAATAGAGATGATGATAGTGATGATGTGCAGGTATCAAAACTTCATGCAACGCACCACCAGTTACCGTAGGGCAGCCTGGACGAGTGACGTGTCGTTTCAGCGGCAGTATTCAGAATGAGGATGAATTTTCGGTGCATCGCTACAACCTAACAATTTCTACCCCTGGAATCAAAGATCGAGGTGGATGAGACGTTCCTGCTCTGCTCTGTTCTGTTCTCATCCCTCCTCTTCTCTTCCCATCCCATCTCTGCGCATTTTGCACTCATCTCTTCACTTCTCACATCTCAACTCATTTTTTTCTCATTTCGTCTCGTCTCTTCTCGTCTAATCTCTTGCCGTTTCATCTCACCTCATTCTACCTCATCTCATCTCCTCTTGTCTTGTCTTGTCTTGTCTCTCCTCTTCACTTCTGAACGGTTTTCTGTTCTGTTCTCTCTCTTCGATTCTCTTTTCATCACATCTCATCTCATCTCGTCTGGAATTCTCTTCCACTCTGCCTCCGCAATGCTCCTACTCTACTCTCCTTTAAATCTCAGTTGAAAACTCACCTGTTCCACGTAGCCTATGATTAACTGTCTGCATCCCAGAGCGGGAGTTGTAGTGTCCTCGCTGCCCATAGCCAGTGTGGGTGCAATCCGGCATGGCACTGTGTGTGTGTGTGTGTGTGTGCGTGTGTGTGTGTTTGTGTGTGTGTGTGTGTGTGTGTGTGTCTTTCTCCATATGTGTGTATTTGTACAGCGCTCTGAGCCAGCGTCTGCTGGGATACTGCGCTTTATAAAAGCAAATTATTATTATTATTATTATCTCATGTCATCAGAATGATATCTCGCCTCATCTCTTCTTTTTTCTCTTCTTGTCTCTTCTCTTTTGATCATTGTTCTGTTCTTGCTTTGTGTAAAGGGTGATGCATATGTGTTACTTCTATTGCCTAAAAACTATGATTTCAGCAATATGGTCAGACTGTTGAGGAAAACGTTTCCTCAGAGTACGGAAGAAATGGTAGCCAGCTTTTTCGAACGGTATAATGGAACAAATTACATGTGTTACGTTTGCAGAAACAGTTTTGAGCTGTTACAAGGATCATAATGCTGAGTTCGGATGTAACATTGAAGAAGGGTATAAGTACCAGTATTCATCAAAACACACAACCATGATCAGTGTGGAGATTATATCAGCTGACATCGAACATGTGGGAAGATACGAGTGTGCTACTATGGAACAACATCCGTGGGATATTCATTCCTGTAACTTCACCGTGAAAGGTAATTGAAGATTTTTGTCGTGGCGTGATTTTAGCAAACTTATAAGCCGGAAGAACACAACAGCGAATAAAGATACTGAGAAAGTGAAATCGCCAAAAGTCAAGATGGACATTATCATGAGTTAACAAATGAAATGTGAAAGACTGGACACAGTCAGGAATAGTTCACGATTCAGAGGCTCAACACCACCACCCCCACCCCCCAAGTCATTGCAAGTCAATTAAAGTGAAAAACTCCAGAGAGACAATGACAATGAATTTGCAACGGTAAAAGTTTTGGCACAAACGCGATATTCTGACTTGCTGTTGAAACAAGTTGAGAGAGATAGAGAGTTTTTTTTCAGCATTACTTATTTCTGTCCATCTAAAACTTTCAGCCTTGTCTACCCAATGTAATAATTATGAACAATTTATTGAAGATGGAACACCAACGCCACCGACATTCCCCTCGGAAGTAACAACAAAAGACTTGCATGAAGGCAACGCTACTACTGGTTAGTCGTTTTTATAAATATAAACCGGAATCGCATGATACGTTCTGTTCACTGCGTGCAAGCAATAGCGTTTTATATGAAATACTGTAATGTGACGTAACCTAAGCAGGAAGTTACACGTTTTTGTTTTCTCTTAGGAAGATTGTGTTGGTTTGTTTGGTTTTTGTTGGCTCCCTTGTGTAACAATGGGAGTCTATGTTATAACCCTCCGTCGTCTGTGTGTGTGTGTGTGTGTGTGTGTGTGTGTGTGTGTGTGTGTGTGTGTGTGTGTGTGTCTGTGTCTGTGTGTGTGTGTGTGTGTCTGTGGATGTGTCCGCAGTAAACCTTAACATTGGCATTTTCTCAGAATCTACAAAGAGCAGAGTCACCAAACTTGGCATGCCGATAGACAGCCATAACACCTTTCAAAATATATAATTTTGAATGACCTTGACTCAAGGTCAAGGTCACTAAAGCTGTCTGTTTGAAAATTTTACATAGGCATTTTCTTGGAGTCTACAAACACCAGAGGTTTTCAACTTTGCATGATGATAGACATTGATAAGAACTTTACAGATATACATGTATTCAATGGCCTTGTGTGAAGGTCAAGGTCAGACAAGTTATTTTCCGCATTTCCGTAGAAAACCTTAACATTGGCATTTTCTGAGAATCTACAAACAGCACAGGCACCAAACTTGGCATGCTGATAGACAGCCATAAGGCCTTTCAAAATATATCATTCTGAGTGACCTTGACTCAAGGTCAAGGTCACTAAAGCTGTTTGTTTGAAAAAATTTTATTGGCATTTTCTTGGAATCTACAAAAACGGGAGGTTTTAAGCTTTGCATGATGATAGACATTGATAAGAACTTTACAGGTGTACATGTATTCAGTGGCCTTGTGTCAAGGTCAAGGCTGTAAAGCTATTTTCTGCATTTCCGCAGTAAACCTTAACATGGGCATTTTCTCAGAATCTACAAAAAGCAGAGGCACCAAACTTGGCATGCCTATAGACAGCCGTAAGACCTTTCAAAATATATCATGTTGAATGACCTTGACTCAAGGTCAAGGTCACTAAAGCTGTCTGTTTGAAAATTTTGCATTGGCATTTTCTTGGAATCTACAAAAACCAGAGGTTTTAAACTTGATACGGTGATAGACATTGATAAGAACTTAACAGATATACATGTATTCAATAGCCTTGTGTCAAGGTCAAGGCCGTACAAGCTATTTTTGTGAAACCGTAACATTGGCATTTTCTCAGAAACAACAAACAGCAGAGGCGCCAAAATTGCCATGCTAATAGACATCGATAAGAACTATATACCCATACCACTTTAAATGACCTTGACTCAAGGTCAAGGTCATTAAAGCTGTCTGTTGTGAATTTCAATATTACCGTCTTTGGAGAAACTACAAATACTAGAGGCATCCAACTTGGTGTAATGATAGACATTGATATCTTATTTGAATGACCTTGGCCCAAGGTCAAGGCCATATAGTCAGTTTTGGGGAAAAGTGTAATATTGCCAGCAACTAGGAACACCAGAGACACCTTACTTGGCTTGATGATAGATAGTGGTAAGATTTTTTACAAACATACTCTTTTGAATGACCTTGACCCATGTCACAAGGGAGCCATGGAGGCTTTTGCCTCTCTAGTTTTGTTTTTTACTCCCCCTCACCTACACACACACACACACACACACACACACACACACACATCTTTAACTCTCCCTGATTAGCATTCTGCCTTCGATGAGAAATAAACACTTATTGGTGTAACAATGGAAAAAATGTAAAGAATATAAATGGCAACGAGTTTGGTTACTCAGTGAGTATCAATGTATGAATTACAGATTTTATCTCTTTGGTTGTTACAGGCAAAAATACAACGGAAAAAGGTGGTAAGCGTTTCGTAATTTGACAAAATTATGATTATTTATATTTATTTGGGATGATGATTTTCTCACATGCAACTTAAGCCTGTTTCACAATAAAATATCAAACGCATTGACAAAGAAAGAATCTTTCAAAAAGCAGTGAGATCAAGGTTTATCAACTGTTGAAGTGCTTGTACCAGTTGATTTTGTCATTGACAACTAATACATGCTGTAAAGGTTCGATGACTTGAAACAGTGACCATTCAAATGCATCATCAGATGTCCCTTTCTGATACATGCGTTGCTTCAGTTCTTTGCTAATAAAGTGAACTGGCTAATACTGAAAAGTACTTTAACTATACATGTTCTTCTCTAAGTGAACGGACCTAGCAAGTAATGTCTCAGCACGTTTCTGCATGTTTTCACATGTGCAGGGGGAGCAAATCGTGTTGTTATTGGCGCAGTTGTTGGGGCACTTGTTGGGGCGCTGGCAGCAATCATAGTAATAGTAATGTACCGGAAACGCTTATGGCTTCAGTAAGTAGCATTTCATTGTATGCCACACTGATTTAGCTGAAATCAATCAAATTTAAACGTTATTTTTTATGCCTTTGTTTCAGTCAAAAATAACTATGGTTAACATGCCATTTTCATTAGTTTTCGTCAAACTACATCGCAGTAATAGAAACTTAATGCAATGTGGAACAGAAAAAGAAATACCAACGTGCGCACTGGACATTCAGTTTTGTTGTTTCGATACAGGCAAAAGTGCACTGCGGGAAGATATATGGAACCAACGGTAGCAGTGAAAGAAACTGAGCATTCAACAAAAAAGGACACTGAAGCTGTAGGGTCTCAAATGCTGAAACGTCAGGAGGATGACGAGAAAGAAACAACGCCTGCTGCAGAGCTGATTAGAAATGCAGAGGCAGAGACAGAGACATGAGAGAGAGAGAGAGTCGTCATTTGCAGACTGTACTGATATCAAAGTGTATGATCCAAATGAATCAGTATTTCCAGAGAACATAGCATATTCGGTCAGTGTGATTAACCTCCATTCCACGTTTCGTTTTCCGGTTGCCTTTTGCTGTCGCCTCCCCCCCCCCTCCCCCCCCCCCCACCCCCGCCAAAAAAAAAAAATGAGCGCGTATTTAACGGTGCAGTATTGTCGCTACCTTAAATAGATTCAGTATACTCAGCACCGTACTTGCCGAAGCCGGACGCGCTACCCATTGAACCAGTGCTCTAACAACTTTCATTCTCGGATTTCTTTCTTATGATCTCACTGTGCCCCTCTTCCCGACTCGATCGGCTCCTCGGGCTAACTCTCTCAGCTGAAGCGTGAATGTCACAGCATGTAACAATACTCGATATGTTATTACATACCCTGTCTAGGCAACAGTTATAGCGCAGAGCGACCACAATGACAGCATGCACGCCACTAGCATGGCACGGGCTTTTTCTTATGTGCAATGAAAAGTAAGTTAATAAGTTCATTCAAAAGTGATACTCGTTGTGTGCATCAGTGTGATTATTGGGGCGGTTAGTGTTATTTGTGATGAATTATTGTTTCTCAAGTTTACTGTCATGACTGATGTGTCAGTGATATATTCACACACAATTCAGGCGTCCGAGTAATAAGTGCTACTGTTGTTTGGTTGATTTTTTTTTAAGTATACAGCGTTGCTCTTTGTATATGCTTGAATTTGTCTTCTGTTCTGTGTACATATTTTTCTGATACACACCTGCATTGAGTGGAGTGTGTTTTTGTAACCTCGTAAACCACTGAGTGGGTTGTGGAAAGTCATAACCCACACTTTCACTCTCTGTAAATTTCCTTACTATTTTCGGACGTAAAGCACACGTAGTTAACTCACTGAAAAAAACTTGAAAAGACTTTTAACAGCTAGCGGGTCCCCCTTTCTGCCTCTGATTTTTCCTTATTAGGCTTATGAGCGTGCCAGGCTGGTTTTTGCCCCTGCAGCGACACGGCCCATATTAGGAACAGAGGCCCGATAAGGGGTCGTTGACCTATATCTTCCCCCCCCCCCCCAAAAAAAAAGACCGGAGGGGGGGGAGGGGGTCCGGCTTTTGATCGATGCTAGGTGGCGCTACAGACCTGCTGCTTCCAGGCAGCCCCCAACAGCACTACTTCAGTTATCGGTAATTTTTCCCACGTTTTTCTATCACCTTTGACCTGTGTGTAGGTTCACGTGACTATACGCCTATACTTAGTTTAGTTTTCTGGTTTGTTTCCTCTGCCTTTATTCCCGAAATAAAGAAGATCCCCGAGCTACTTAAAAACCCGTAATACGCGCTACCTTTAGAAAGCTAACTCTAAGACCTATACGTGTGACAGTATTACCAGAATTGTTGTTGCTTTGGTTTCGAGTGCAGTCGGTGCTCGCTGGATAAAGAGTGAATGCCACTTACGAGACTATTGAAGTGTTTGTCCAAATATTGTGGACTGTTGGCCGTTTCCTTAACTATCGGCTTCTAATGTTAGAGCACTACAGCTTTCTATAGTGTTAATTGTGTTTTCTGTCTGTGTATGGCCGCGAGTGCAGCGTTGCTATCAGTATTTGGTTGAAATTTGTCTTCTTTTCTGTGTACGCTCAACCATTACGAAACACAAGGGAGAGAAAAGGGGATGGATGGGGAGTTCAACGTCCTTTTCCACAACGTATGGGTGATACCAAAGACGGGGCAACGAGAAATAGGCCATCATAAATATTTGGCCCCAACCGGGATTCGAACTCACGACCCGAGCATTGAGAGTCCAACACTCTACCATTACTAAACACAAGGGAAAGAAAAGGGAAATACTGTATGAAACAACAAGTGCTAATAATAAATAATAATAATAATAAAGGGTATTTGTGGCGCTCCATCTCGCAAGAGCTCAGGGCGCGTACATAAACATAACATAAAAACAGCGTATATAACTTACAAAACACACACACACACACACACACACACACACACACACACACACACACACACACACACACACTGATTTTTTTTTGCAGGTGGCATGCAGAGATGGAGGGGGGGTTGGTTCTACTGCCTGGAGAAAAGATGTGATTTAAGTTTAGATTTAAAGACTGCTAACGACTGAGCATGGCGGATGTGAGAGGGGAGGCCGTTCCAAACCACAGGACCAATGTATGAAAAAGCACGCTGGCCCTGAAACTTTTTCCGGCGGATGGGAATACGGAGAAGGCGGGTGTCAGAGAAAGAACGGAGGTTGCGGGATGGTGTGTAGAGCTGAATGAGAGCGGACAGATAGGGGGGAGCAGAACCTGAGATAATGTTGTAGCAGAGAGTGGCAAGTTTATAATGAATTCTGTTTTGGATGGACAGCCAGTGCAGATCAGATAGGAGAGGAGAGACATGTTGGCGCTTTGGTGTTTTGAAGATAAGACGGGCGGCACAGTTCATTACTTTTTGAATTTTGTCTAACTGATTTTGAGGAAGACCGGCAAGGAGCGAGTTACAATAATCTAGGCGAGAGAGAACGAGTGAAGTCACTAAGGTCTTTGTAGAGTCAGTGGTCGCTACGGAAACATTTTTATTTTTATTAGTACCAAAACTGCATTTTGTTTTCAGTAAAACTGCACATATAATTGCAAAAAATGTGAATATCTTAATATACAAAAGAGTTTCAAGTTCTCTCGAGTGCTGTGCTTAGTTTTGTCCGGATTTTTTAACACAATTATTCAAAGAAATTCAAACATGTACACATCCCTATAAATCTTCATATGTACAAACGTGTTTGAGACCGGTAACTTGGGGTACCGGGTGGGAGAGGGGTGGAGGGGTGTCTTGCCCCTGCATCTGGATGAATATCCGGAGACAAATTGTCCTGTTGGTTAACGGCAAGCCGGACGTGAGGGATGAACACAGCCACAGGAACATGGCGGCAGCGGGCGGGACAGCCGCTTGTCTCCCTTGGGCAGTTCGTCTGAAAATCGCAACAGTGACAATACAAGTAGAACCGATCAGCTGACACAGAAAATGCTGATAACTGGTACTGGCGTTAGGTTTGTTAAGTAGGACTTTGTAAGTAGGACTTCGTAAAGAGGACTGAGCAGCGTAAACCATTTATATGTAAATTAGGCTGACACGGCAGAGGCCGTGAGAGGCTAACGAGTAACGGTAGATGTCATGTGACATGGACCGGTTTTGGTGGTGGTGGTGGTGGTGGTGGTGGGTTTTTTTTTTTTTTTTTTTAAATTCTGTTGTTTGTTTGGTTTTTTGTTTGTTCTTATGTTAAGCTGTTGTTGTTTTGGTCTTTTTACAAACCAGTAAAACAAACATACACTGATACAAGTACATCCTTCAAAAAACACACATTGATGCCTTTCAAGAACATCTATCAAAAAACCACCTACACTGGTCTTACATGGACCGTGTTAGTTTGCATGATATGAATGTGAAAGGCGGCGTTAAACTTTACCGTCAATGTCGGCGTAAACAACGCGTCTGGCCACTTCCGCCTGACGATTTGCATCCGGGTTGCGTCTGGGAGGGGGAAGGGGTGGTGGCGCCATTTCCTGTTCCTCCACTGACTGAGGTGGCTGAAGCGCACGACGAACTCTCCAGTCTGTGGAATAAATATATGTCATGTGATCGACCTTCCGCCAAAGTAGAAATAACAAGGAAATAGTGAAAAGCCGGTGATACTCCTTTTTGTTGCACCTTAAGCCAATAGTCTGTGATACAACTGTTTCACCTATCCACACATTTTTGAGGGATAATATGTTTGTTATTCACTTAATTTTCATATCCATTTAGTAATGGTCAGTTCTAAAATTGTTACATCTCAACACTAAACGTTGAAAAGTAAACAAACATTGACAAGAAAATGGTATTTTTTTATGAAAACATACCTTTGAGAAATTATTGTCATTATCATTATACACACACACACACACACACACACACACACACACACACACACACACACACACACACACACACACACACACACTACCGATGATATTCACGACGATGATGATGATAAGAATGACGCCAGCGATGACGCCAACGAGGGTTCCAACAATGACGGGAACGGACTCTCCAGTCGTGATGTTTTCACTCCAACGCTCAAAGAGAGTGCTAGTCCCTGCAGGAAAGTGTCAACGGCGTATACTTGCTCAAGAAAATATATTCAATTTTTTTTTTTTTTTTTTTTTTGTATACTCATCTATGGAAAATTTGTGTTTCTTCCTTTTCCGCCACTTATTGGTTATATTAATAACGTGGCAATGAGAAAAGACCAGCACAAATAATATTTGGCCCAAGCTGGGATTCGAACTCACGACCCGAAAAGTAAACAAACATTGAGAAGAAAATGGTCTTTTTCATTATTTAAAAAAAATTGAGAAATAACCTTTATTATTATCACACACTGTTTCGGTTTTGTTTGTTTTGTTTTTTTTAAATAAAGGAGTAAATCGGAACATCTGGAGGAAAAACCCCAAAGACCAGCCTTGGAGTCTGGAAAGTTTAACGTCCTTTTCCGCCACTTATTGGTTATATTAATGACGGGGCAATGAGAAAAGACCAGCACAACTTTTTGGCCCCAGCCGGGATTCGAACTCACGACCCTAGCATTGAAAGTCCAACGCTCTACGATTCCCAGCTACCCACCAGTCAGACGCTATGAAGAGTAAGGTTTAGTTTGCGTGAAAGTTTATATATATACCTGACGTGATGTCGACATGTCTAGTGCCCGCGTCATTGGTGAGTTCCAGCCGCCATTGTGCAGACTCGTTCACAGGCACATTGTCCAGCCGGACAGTCAGCGTCAGGTCAGGCGGGGTTCCGGCCAGGGTGCTGAAGCTTTTTTAATGTAAAAATGTTATTTATTAAATTGCTTACAGCAAACAAAAAACATAGCAAGAAAACGAACTTGAAAGGCAGAAAGAAATAACCTGCCCTTGACTACTGTCAAATCTGGAATTTCGGGAACACAACGTTTAACCGTTTGACAGTAACAACTCTCACTCACTCCCCCTACCTCTCCCACTTCCACACCCACCCCCAGTAAACTCAAATGTTCGCCACAAGCCCGCCCAACACATTAAACTTTACCCATACTATCACGTCACCCACACCATCTACCTCCGAGTAATATCAGAAAATTGTTGCCCGGTCATTTTTATCAAACGAGGGAGTGTCTTGACAATGAAAGTCATCCAAGTTTCATGGACATGCATATCGAGATACACAAGGAAAAGATTCAAACAACAGCCCGCAAAGTCACCATTTTGAGATGACGTCAGTACAAAAAGTCAAGGGCCGTTTGCAAGAGGACAAATAACCCAAACTCTCAAATGCAAGCGGAGGTGCAAGACTTTTTTTTTTAAACAAAGTATGGCCATTTTAGATGAAGTAAACACATGTGGAAAAGAAAAGTTGACATCCACAAACAGACTTACACAAACACACATTCACCTACTGCATCAACGCCAGGACAACAATGAACACTGAAACACACCCCTACACTAAAAACTAAAATTTAATTGATTTCAATTATCCATCCCTTGTTTATTGTCCAACCAACTCAAACCGTACACCTACATCAAACCGAAATACAGAGAAAAAAATGGCCATTTAAAAGAACACCTTGACTTTCTGCGGCAAGTCTAATATAACACATACCCGATACAGCTGATCGTATCTCTGATAGGAGCATCAGGACGCTGGCTGTTTGTCAGTTTGCAGTCTTTTATCATCGTTGTGTGTGCACGGACTGGCAACATCAGCTCTCTGTCTGTACCAAGTACCAATACTTTGGTGTGTGCAAAATCGGGAGGACCTTTGAGCGAAAAGGTAAAGATTAGTTTAAAAAAATAAATAAATAAATTTGACACGATATTGTAAATGGTATGGATGCAATGACAATAAATGGATTCAACACTCTGCAAAGTCCATGTGTGTTAGAGATAAGAAACATATTTTAATTACAACAAACACCCTTCGTCTGTGTTTGTTTGTGTGTTCGTTTGCTCTGTGCTTGCATTGTTTTAAATCGATTGTATTTGATGACACACTGTCTGAAATGAAGATACACGGAAACTGTGATTTGGTTTGAGGAAATATCTTTGGGCGTCAGCAGAGTAGATAACGGGAAATATTTACCGCCAGGCAAACAAAGTGAGCATCAACTCTCTCTCTCTCTCTCTCTCTCTCTCTCTCTCTCTCTCTCTCAAACACACTCACAGTGGTTCAAACGTCCACCACTAACGTACATTTGACCAGCAGCATTGCTGTTTTGTTGTGACTAGCCCCTGGTGCCTCACAGCGAATGAGGCCAGCGTCCTGACAGCCCACAGCAGGAAACCTGTATCGGATCTGTCCACTGCTGTAGATGCTGCCTTCCATCTCTACCCCGTGTCTGTCCAACAGGCGGGCAGTGACAGGAGGGTTGCCGTTCTCCCAGGAACAGACCACATCGACAGGCTTGCCGGGGTCAGTGAGTTCACCAGACAAGGACACACTTGTGATGGACGCAGGATCTAAACCAGTAAAATGAAACACAAAATGACTGGATAGATCTGTTTTCATTGTGTGTGTGTGTGTGTGTGTGTGTGTGTGTGTGTGTGTGTGTGTGTGTGTGTGTGTGTGTGTGCGTGCGTGCGTGCGTGCACATGTGTGTGTGTGTGTGTGTGTGTGTGTGTGTGTGTGTGTGTGTGTGTGTGTGTGTTGTTGTTGTTGTTGTTGTTGTTGTTGTTGTTGTTTGACTTGCGCGAGGTTGTCATGTGTGTGCGAGCTAGATCGCTCAAAGCCTCTATGTTGGTGGGGAGCCGGGGTGGCCGAATGGTAGTGCGTTGGACTTCTAATGCTCGTGTCTTGAGTTCGTATCCCGGCTGGGGCCAAATATTTGTACTGGATTTTTCATCGTTGCCCCGTCTCTGATATCACCCTTACGTGGTGGAAAAGGACGTTAAACCCCCAAACACCCACCCACTCTCGTATCCCGGCTGGGGTCAAATATTTATGCTGGCTTTTTCATCGTTGCCCCGTCTTTATATCCCCCGTATGTGGTGGAAAAGGACGTTAAGCAGCCAAACACCCCCCCCCTCCCCCCGCCGCCCCCGCCTCTATGTTCATAACGCCGCTGACCTGACGTTTGAATATTGCGACCGTTTTCGTGGCTTTTTGGCTTCTTATGTTCAGAAATACAAGTTTCTTTGAGCCTACGTCCTTTTCGGGACAGATCTGGACTCGACAAGTCGTCAAAAAATCGCTCAATCGCGGATTGAGACTTGAAAGACGAGAAAAGAATCAAACTGCCAAGCGATACATTCCCTGAAACTGAAAGATATCGAAGTGATGTCAGTGATCTGTCAACAATAACAATACCAAATACGTTTCCGTTTGTTAATTTCTCTATACGAATGACCTCAGGCTCCCTAACTGCACAAAATTGTACACGCTGCATCAGCCTAAACGGCATTACTTACAGGTGATGTCGAATATTAGCCTGGTAGTTTCTACCATGTCGATGCTTGTCCACCAGTAACATGTAGTGCTGTCAGTCCGGTCCACAGTTTTAGTCAAGTTGTACAGACCTTGGCCAACCGAACAGCTACATTCTGGTCGTGTGCTGTGACACACTTCGTTCCGCGTGTTAATCTTGCAGTAGTCAGTCAGAATGTGGTTCTGCTGTTGTCTTGAAATACCAATGGAAAAGGTGTCAGAAGCGACACATGATGCTGCGTCAAGTCGGAATGGTAAAGTAACAGTTGTGTTTTCTTCAGCAGTAAACGTTTGACCTTGCAGAGTTGGGAACTCGAAACGGGCGCCTGGAGAGAAACAGACACAGAAACGCTATAATGTGACGATTACAAAATGTGATATATTGTATAAATACTAATACACAGATATGAGAGTGATTCGTTTGGCCTGCATCTCATTAACGGTTATCATGCTCCGAGTGAAAACTCACACCTTTACGTATAATTGTACAACAAAGTGGTGCTCAATGCAGACATACAGATCCTTACCTTAACTTTCAAATCTGTTATTGAAAAGGTAGATGGAAAGTTTAATTACTTGATGCTGGCGTCAAAGTATCAGTTAAAATCACGCAACGAATCTAAATAAAATACACTGTGAAGTTCTCGGCTGGTATTGTGATACAGGATACACAAAGATATAGACCAAAACAGGATAACACTCAAAGTGATTAACTTGACTTTCACACTTACAGGGTTTTGTAGCTACCACAATCACACACGCTAAAAACAGCAAAGCAAACGATAGACACATAGTTGTCTTCAACATCACTGACGATTGTCAGACGGTGTCAATTCACACTTATCATGGTCAGAACTGGCTACACAGCTAAAGTCTCTGGATGTGACTGAATGTGTCGGGCCAATACAATGGGCATCCCTTTCGATTTTCTCCTGAAATGGGGCATGTGATTAACAAGGAAAGAGTAACAGTGACCTTTATGAGTCAGTATGGTTCTGTTTGTTAGCTAAATGCTGACACACAGAGGGAGAAATATGTCCTCAACGTCAACAGCCTGTGTGAAACCTTATACTTCCTTGTCGGGTCCAGTTTACACATACAGAGTGACTAATAACATCGAACAGTACTTACTGTAACAGCCTACGACGTCAAATAGTCCTGTGCTTTAAAGGTCTGCAATCTCAGCAAAAAGCCGTAAACATCATAGGACGGGCTAAATTTTCCACGTTCATAGGCAAGCATCTGTGGTACAAACGCACGTGCACTCGCAGAGAAGATACGGGATACAACAGAATACAACTCCAAGGTTCGAAATCTTTCCAAGGTGACGTAATCTACTGACGTTACTGCACCAGCATGTTCTGGGATGGTCTAGATATTATTTTGCATCGAAATGCAGTATCTTTTCGCGATCTCTACAACATGTGCAAAGCGGGAATTTCTGTAGTGGGTTTCGTTTTTGCCACTGACTCACACTCAGAAGCATAATATGTGTGTGTGCGTGCGTGCGTGCGTGCGTGCGTGCGTGCGTGTGCGCACGCGCAAGCGCGCGTTTAAGGCGAGAGAGAAAAAGAGAGTGTGGGTCTCTTCTCCGATACCAGTAAGCAATCGTCTGTCAGTCAGGTCTGCGGGAAGTAACTCTGTCAAAGGGGAACGACTTTATTACAAGAATTCATTCACCCATGTAGAACCTCGCATACGTCAAAAAGCTAGGCGAGCTCACACGACCTCATGTGTTTGGGGTTTTGCGAGCGCATAGAGGCACGGAAAGGGTTTCCAGTACTTTCTTTATGTCAGCATGCTTGATGTCAGAGAGCTTGCGTTCCGGCGTGTGCGCGCGGGCTGCATACATGACACAACGACCACGACTGTGACTACAGCAGGTCGCTGAATGGAAACAACATATTGGGGTCGGCGAAGAGTTTTCGTATTAATCTGGGTGGATGGGTGTTTGGGGGTTTAACGTCCTTTTCCACCACATACGGGCGATACCAAAGACGGGGCTACGATGAAAATCGTATTAATCTGGCTTGGTGCTCACGCTGTAGCGAATGTCACGTGACTGAAGGAAAATAGCAATGGCGCCGATTTTGAGTTTGTCACTGAACTGGGTCTCACAGCAACTGTGGCTTTTGAGGGAAATCAATGATTGTACGACAAAATCGCTTTAATCACTAAAGTAGGCACTATCTGTAACTAACCGATGTGACCCAACTGCAACATGAATTCCATTAATTGCCGAAATAATCACCAACTGCAGCATTGAACCGACAGACAGTTACGAACCTGTACACCGGCGTAGCAGACGGTCACTAGCACACGGAAGAAAAACGTCATACGTCAATATCGCGATTATGCAGCAATTTTAGCAACAAAATTAGAACTCTTCACTACCTTAACTAATCAGTGTGATGCAGGTGAGCCATGAAACTAATCAATGCCTGAAATATCAGCGACTCGAACTTTGACTGGGTACTCACCAAGTGGCGACGCGAGCCGGGGCACACCGCGGTGACGCTCTCGGCTCGCAGACGGCGTTAGCATACGAAGCAAAAACGCAGTAATTACAGATATTTCGCATTCTTACATCACCTTTAGCATTATAAGTCAAATTTATACTATTCTAACTAATCAATGTATTCCAACAGCACAAAGAAACTTCTTTATTGTCGAAATATTAATGCTTGTAGCTTTGAATCGACACCGGCCACGTGCGAACGCGACCCTCCGACATCTTGAAATCTGATAGCCAATCAGGGAACACTTTGGCCTTCGCTAGCTTGTCCTCAGTTTGCAGGCTGAGCGAATTAGCAGCCTCGGCGAGGAAACCTGTCGTTTCCCCGAATGACTTTTTTTCCCCCGCGAATAGCCTTCGGCGAATATTTACGCTAGATTAATAACGGCCTTTAGAGATATTCCGCCGTTTTGTAGGTGGTGGCGGTGGTCTTTCTGGGTTTCTTGTTTTTGTTTGTTGTTGTTGTTTTCTTTGTTTCTGTCTTCGTTGTCGATGGGTTTCTTTTTGTGTTGTTTTGTTTAGGTTTTGTTTAGGTTTTGATTAGGTTTTGTTTATTGTGTTGTTGTTGTTGTTGCTGTTGTTTCAAGGAAAGACAATGTGCGTTTCTTTGGAATTCCAAAGACGAGACGGGGCCTGAAAACTAAAACAGTGTGCCGCTATTTACCTGTTGAAAACTTGTCATTTGATATCGGGAAAGAGAGTCGGAGACACGGGACATAGTACGGGCGTACTGATTATCCAAGCGTGACCAAAACAACACTACACATACGTCACGTGGCGTCAGTCTGATGAGACCAGGCCCATGCCTGTTATAAAATTGCCCACTGAAATTACGGATCACTCAAAATATAATTATAATTGATGTGTCCATCTTTCGTTTTCATTGCTTTTTTTCCATTTTTGACAGGGGAGGGGGAGGGGGTATCCAGTATTTTTTTTATTATTATTTATCATTATTACAAGCCAACAACACAACAAAAACTACACACAACTGTAGCGTTGGTGGGTGTTTTGGGGATTTGAATGTCCGACAAACCAACAGCGGGGGTTCGTTTATTCTCTTGTCTCTTTAACGACCACTGACACAGGTTTCCGACAGTTCTCAATATATTTATTCAGCAGCCTCTAATTCACCCAGATCATCAAACAACTCATGCAGTGATACAGCGAATCAGCAAATCAGCCTGCAAACAATACATATCACTATAGGTCATTTATAAATTACAGGCTTTCATCCATTCACAACACAAAAGACTCATACAACTAGTCTGCCAGACCAGATTGCTTTTGAATCGGACAATATACTCATACACTACCAGTGAAACCTGAAAACATCTCACATAAGTAAAACAATCGAATTACTCGAGATATGCAAACTTTACTGCACAATTATACTTCATTTGCAATACACCGTACATGCATATGCCTCATCAGGGTGAAAAACGTAGCCAAATACGGAAAACACATAACCTGTAGGAGCAGCAAGTACAGAGATATTGTTTCCTTCCAGGGACAAGTGAAAGTGAATTAACTGACAGGTGAAGAGGTGAACTCAATACCGCTGTTGCCGATTCTCGTTATAGCGCGTGAACATGCGTGAACGTGCGCGATTTTGGACCGAGACAAGGCTTGATAGACTCGGCGTGTGGGCTACTCGAGTCACACACGATGCCGCACTACCACTGCGTTGCGATCGGCTGCCAAAATGGCTCGAGAAAATCAGATAAGCTGGAGAAATTCCCAGAGACGGTCTTACGTAATGGTGAGATCGTTCAGTTTGAGCCCTTTTCTTCAAAAGTTTCAAGAAATTTGTGGATAAAAGCGATTCGAAGGCAGAACGCCGACCCGTCTCGGTGGCCTAGCGTGTGCAGCCGCCATTTCGTCGGGAACAAGCGGACAAATTCTGTCCCGGTACCTACATTGTTTGAACACAATCGTTATGGAACCAAAAACCAAGAAAGAAAGACTTTCATTTCCAAGCAAAAGTTCAGTTCGCACTGATAAAAAGCCAAAGTGCTTGAATAAAAATTAGTGGCAAGCCACAAGTCACAGGTCGACTTGACCTTTACGCCGCCTACCTCTCGGTTGAAGCGACTGCCGATCTGCTTCAAGGGCTAGAGTGATAAGCTGCGCTTTTGTGTAGCCACTTAAACGCACGCCCCTGTCTTTCAGATATTTTTTTCAGTTTAGGAACTTTCATTGATTTAATTTTATCGCGAACATCTTCGCCGGTCGAAACGCTCACGTTGCTCGCCATCGCATGCGTAGCCCACCTCAGGTGGACCGTTCGCGTCTCCGGCGCTGGAGAGCACCCGACTCTTCGTAACCGGCAACCGCGCAATTCATGTGTCACACGTATTGTATCACAAATAAAAAGCATGCAACCAATGGCACATGACTGGTTCAGCAGGTAAGGTACAGAGACCAACAAGAAATACATGAAGTTACTCATACGGATACAGTCACGTCGCACGTTGTTCATGCATGACCGACTTTCCACACTCACTCTCCCATTCACACTCTGTGTGTGTGTGTGTGTGTGTGTGTGTGTGTGTGTGTGCAACTACATGTGCCAACATACAAACCCTTGCACATTATTCACTAATTAAACACTAACAAAAGTTGAAAATTCGTAATAAGTAATTAATTACTTACTGTGTATATGAAAATAATTGACTCAACGTTAACACTTTGTCCTTATTGATCTGTGTAACTTCTCCAGACATGTTGCATGTACAGTAAAGAAATTTCTTTCAAAATGAATCCGATTGTCGAGCAGTTGTGCTAAGGAAGGATGACTCCAAGTGTGATTGCTTCCAAACTACACAATCATGTTGCAGAGACAGAATGACTGCAGCTGTTAATCGGAATCTTGATTTAGTTCGTTGACAAAAGTGATCGTGACTTCGTCTGCCTCCCTACTGCACGAATCACGAGAGTTATCGGGAGTGTATCGAAATGTCACTACAGGCTGAAGATAGTCCGATGTCGGGGATCGCCGTCTGTATGGAAGCATTGGCACAGGATTCAAATAATCAGTTGGAAGAGATCGCCGTCTGTATGGAAGTGTTGGCACAGGATACAAATAATCAGTTGACAAAGACCGCCGTGTGTATGGAAGTATTGGTACTGGCTGCAAATCATTGGCTGCCCGAGACCGCCGTTTGTTCGGAACTTTTTCAGCAGGAGTTAAATAGTCAGGTACAAGATATAGATAGTCTGGTGGCAGAGATCGTCGTCTGTTTGACGGTGAATCGTTAGAGTTGTCAGTCTGACGTCTTTCTGAACTGGAGGCAGCTGGGTGAAGAAAGTTTGCCGGAAGTGACCATCTTCTACGAAGGGAAGTAACTGGCGGTGCAGCCATAGACGGTATCGGGGGTAGCGGGACGTGAAACAAGCATGGAGTCGCTGGGGGCCTGCAAGGAGGACGTTCTGGTCGAGGATTGACAACTGGCCCTAAAAAATTCAATTTACAAACATCTTCCCCTCTGTTTAAAGTTGCTGAAAGTTCTGACGTGTATACAACACAGAAAGTAAACGGAAATTTATCTGAATTCATAGACCAATATGACATTCAGCGCTGACAAAAAGCTTTTTCATAATCAGTTGAGACACCAAATTTACAATCACATCAGTGGCAATGAGGTCATTTGCTACTTGAAAGCAAAGATTAGCAGGGTTTTTTTTCCGCTTCCCTTCAGCTGTGTTGTTTGTGTGTAATGAAAACGATACAAAGTGACTCCTACAACACACCTGTCGGTAGAAACCATTGTTACAAACTGAATAAAAAAAAATTTAAAAAAAAAACACAATCAGGGACATTTATTAAATTTAGGTCCAAAAGGCGTAACTTCTTTTATACAGATTTTTTGGTATAATAATAGGTAATCTTTACCCACCAAGAAGACTGTCATCGATCACGTGATACAACTCTTCCTCCCCGAGAGCGTCCTCCAGTCGTCTGTAGAAAGCCACTTCTTGCACACGGCTGTGTTGGAATCTGGCGTACCTCGCTCTCATGGCTGGAACACGATGTGTGAATAAATATCATATTGTATGTAGATGGAACTGCTCAGTAATTACATTTATCCACATTTAGGTTAAAGAAAAGATGATTGGGCACAGGATATCATGAAAGCTAAATGCATTAATCAAGCTTCCATTATTATTAATAACTTACAACATTAGATTGTGAACAGCCATATCGGTCAACAAAGATAAACAAGGAAATCAAAATGATATGAAATCGTTCCAAATCACCTGTATTTGCTGAATATGATGGTCCATGTGCCCTTGATAATATAGTATTATTGGGGGGGTAGGGCCGTAGTTGTAGTTAGAGGAAGGTGACAGAGAAGAAAGGTGTAGGCCAACAACCTGAATCTGAATTAAATGAATAATACTTGACTAAACAGCATGTCACCAGATCAATATTTGACGAGTGTTCTTTTTTTCAGTAACATTGTGAATTCCACATTTAAACCAAATATACGACTGGAAGTTCAGGAGATGCATTGCCTGTTCGAACAGACACTTAAAACACAAAGGAGGCTTGAGTTAGTAGGATACATCACGAATTCTTGAAAAATGTGGTCTCGAAAAGATGGCAGAGAAAATTTCGTTACAACGGCGCCTCGGCACAGACGCGATCATGAAGCTTTTAAATAACAGCGCGCGCGCGCACACACACACACACACACACACACACACACACACACACACACACACACACACACACACACACACACACACACACACACAACCTACCGATGATATTCACGACGATGATGATGATAACAATGAAACCGGCGGTGACGCCAAGGAGGGTTCCAACAATGACGGGAACGGACTCTCCAGTGTTGATGTTTTCACTCCAACGCTCAAAGAGAGTGCTAGTCCCTGCAGGAAAGTGTCAATGGCGTATATTTGCTCAAGAAAATACATTCACTTTTTTTTTTTGGTATAATTATCTATGGAAAATTTGTGTTTCTTCCTTTTCCGCCACTTATTTCCTTATGAAAAATTACCTTTGAGAAATAACCTTTATTATTATCACACACTGTTTCGATTTTTTTTATAAAGGAGTAAATCGGAACATCTGCAGGAAAAACCCCAAAGAGCAGCCTCGGAGTGTGGAAAGTTTAACATCCTTTTCCGCCACTTATTGGTTATATTAATGACGGGGCAATGAGAAAGGACCCACACAACTATTTGGCCCCAGCCGGGATTCGAACTCACGACCCTAGCATTGAAAGTCCAACGCTCTACGATTCCCAGCTACCCACCAGTCAATGGGCTAGGTTTAACATTAAAAGCTTTTTATCAGACATTATGAAGGGTAAGGTTTAATTTGCGTGAAAGTTTATATACACCTGACGTGATGTCGACATGTCCAGAGCCCGCGTCATTGGTGAGTTCCAGCCGCCATTGTCCAGACTCGTTCACAGGCACATTGTCCAGGTGGAAAGTCAGTGTCAGGTAAGGCGGGGTTCCAGTCAGGGTGCTGAAGCTTTTTTTTTTCATGTAAAAATGTAGTTTTTTAATTTGCGTACAGTAAACGAAAAACATGAAAAGCACGAAAACGAACTTGAAAGACAGACAGAAATAACCTGCTCATGACTACTGTCAAATCTTGAATTTCGGGAACACGTGGTGGGGGTGGGGGTGGGTGTTTGGGAGTTTAACGTCCTTTTCCACCACGTATGGGTGATATCAAAGACGGGGCAACGAGAAAAAGGCCAGAACAAATATGTGGCCCCAGACGGGATTCGAACTGACGATTGGGAGTCCAACGCTCCACCGTTCTGGTATCCCGGTTCACCTTTTTGGGAACACAACGTTTAACCTGTTGACAGTAACAACTCTCACCAACTCCCCCTACCTCTCCCACGTCCATTGCCACCCCCAGTAAACGCAAATGTTCGTCACACCCCCCATCCCACACATTTAACTTTACCCATACTATCACATCACCCACACTATAATTATATACTTCCGAGTAATATCAGAAAACTGTTGCCAGGTCAGTTTTATAAAACGTGGCAGTGTCTTGACTGTGAAAATCATCCAAGTTTCATGGACATGCATATCGAGATAAACAAGGAAAAGATACATACAACAGCCAGCAATGTTGCCATTGTGAGATGACGTCACTACATAAAGTCAAGGGCCGTTTGCAAGAACACGAATAACACAAACCCTTTGCAAGGTTCACAAAACTGAACTCTCAAATGCAAGCGAAGAGGCAAGGCTTTTGTTTCCTTTTTTAACCCCTTTTTTAACAAAGTATGGCCAGTTTAGATGAAGTAAATACATGTGGAAAAGAAGAGTTGACATCCACGAGCAGACTTACACAGACACACCTTCACCCGCTGCATCAACGCCAGGACAATAATGAACACTGAAACACACCCCTACACTAAAAACTAAATTGATTTCAATTATCCATCCCTTGTTTATTGTCCAACCGTACACCTACATCAATCCGAAATAAAGCGAAAAAATCGCCATTTTAAAAGAACACTTTTAACTTTCTACAAGTCTAATATAACACCATACCCGATACAGCTGATAGGAGCATCAGGGCGTTGGCTGTTGGTCAGTTTGCAATCTTCTATCATCGTTGTGTGTGTACGGACTGGCAACATCAGCTCTATGCCTGTACCAGTCACCAGTACATTGCTGTGTGCAAATTCGGGAGGACCTTTGGGCGAAAAGGTAATGATTAGTAAAAAAAATAATAAATAATTTTGACGCGATATTGTAAATGGTATGGATGCAATGACAAGAAATGCATTCAAATACACTCTCCAAATTCCAAGTGTGTTATAGATCAGAAACATATTTTCATTATACAAACACCCTACGTCTGTGTTCGTTGTTTGTTCGTTTGCTCTGTGCTTGCATTGTTTTCAATCCATTGTATTTGATGACACAATGTCTGAAACGACGATACACGGAAACTGTGATTTGGTTTGAGGAAATATCTTTGGGCGTCAACAGAGTAGATAACGGGAAATATTTACTGCCAGGCAAATTAAGTGAGCATAGATACACTCTCTCTCTCTCTCTCTCTCTCTTCTTCCAGGTTTACGTATGTTCGATCATTTGGCTTTTTGTTTTTTTGTTTAGTTGTTTGTTCTTAAAAACGGCAAGTTTGAAAATTGGTTGCAAGACCAAAACTTCCGCCGTTTTCAAATAAAGTTATTTCAATTTCAATTTCAAGTTATTTCTCTCTCTCTCTCTCTCTCTCTCTCTCTCACACACACACACACACACACACACACACACACACACACACACACACACACACACATACACACACACATACACACAATGAGAGAGAGACGTACATCTGACCAGCAGTGTCGCTGTCTTGTTGTGACTAGCCCCTGGTGCCTCACAGCGAATGAGGCCAGCGTCCTGACAGCTCACAGCAGGAAACATGTATCGGATCTGTCCACTGCTGTAGATGCTGCTTGCCATATCTACCCCGTGTCTGTCCAACAGGCGGGCAGTGACAGGAGGGTTGCCGTTCTCCCAGGAACAGACCACATCAACAGACTTGCCGGGTTCAGTGAGTTCACCAGACAAGGACACACTTGTGATGGACGCAGGATCTAAAACAGTGAAATTAAAAACAAAATGACTGGATAGATCCGTTTTTATTGTTTTCAGTGTGTGTGTGTGTGTGTGTGTGTGTGTGTGTGTGTGTGTGTGTGTGTGTGTGTGTGTGTGTGTGTTGTTGTTGTTGTTGTTGTTGTTGTTGTTGTTGTTGTTTGACTTGCGCGAGGTTGTCATGTGTGTGCGAGCTAGATCGCTCAAAGCCTCTATGTTCGTGGGGAGCCGGGGTGGCCGAATGGTAGAGCGCTGGACTTCTAATGCTCGGGTCTTGAGTTCGTATCCCGGCTGGGGCCAAATATTTGTACTGGATTTTTCATCGTCGCCCCGTCTCTGATATCACCCTTACGTGGTGGAAAAGGACGTTAAACCCCCAAACACCCACCCACTCTCGTATCCCGGCGAGCCGCGAATTAGCCTTTGTTGCTTGCGCGGCGTTAAGCCCTAAATAACTAACTAACTAACTCGTATCCCGGCTGGGGCCAAATATTTATGCTGGCCTTTTTCATCGTTGCCCCGTCTTTATATCCCCCGTATGTGGTGGAAAAGGACGTTAAACAGCCAAACACCCACCCACCCCACCCCCCCCCCCCCCCCCGCCGCCCCCGCCTCTATGTTCGTAACGCCGCTGACCTGACGTTTGAATATTGCGACCGTTTTCGTGGCTTTTTGGCTTCTTATGTTCAGAAATACAAGTTTCTTTGAGCCTACGTCCTTTTCGGGACAGATCTGGACTCGACAAGTCGTCAGAAAATAGCCACCAATCAGCGGCGTCTACCTGGTCCTCAGTCCGCAACCAAATAACGTCGTCTGCTCAGTACGCGGTACGCTTCTACAACAACGTATACGCCGGCCAAAGATACTACAATGGTCTCAGATGCCATATCTTAAACCAAGTGATGCACAGTGCTTTCTATGAAACCTTTCCGCACGCTGTTACTTGCCTGTCATGCGGATTGAGACTTTAAAGACGAGAAAAGAATCAAACTGCCAAGCGATACATTCTCTGAAACTGAAAGATATCGAAGTGATGTCAGTGATCTGTCAACAATAACAATACCAAATACGTTTCCGTTTGTTAATTTCTCTGTACGAATGACCTCAGGCCCCCTAACTGCACAAAACTGTACACGCTGCATCAGCCTAAACGGCATTACTTACACGTGATGTCGAATGTTAGCCTGGTAGTTTCTACCATGTCGATGCCTGTCCACCAGTACCATGTAGTGCTGTCAGTCCGGTCCACAGTTTTAGTCAAGCTGTACAGACCTTGGCCAACCCGACAGCTACATCCTGGTCGTGTGCTGTGACACGTTTCGTTCCGCGTGTTAATCTTGCAGTAGTCAGTCAGAATGTGGTAGTCCTGCTGTTGTCTTGAAATACCAATGGTAAAAGTGTCGCCAGCGACACATGATGCTGCGTCAAGTCGGAATGGTAGAGTAACAGTTGTGTTTTCTTCAACAGTAAACGTTTGATCTTGCAGAGTTGGGAACTCGAAACGGGCGCCTGGAGAGAAACAGACACAGAAACGCTATAATGTGACGATTACAAAATGTGATATATTGTATAAATACTAATACACAGATATGAGAGTGTTTCGTTTGGCCTGCATCTGATTGACGGTTATCATGCTTCCAGTGAAAACTCACACCTTTATCTATAATTGTACAACAAAGTGGTACTCAATGCACACATACAGATCCTTACCTTAACTTTAATCAAATCTGTTATTGAAAAAGTAGATGAAAAGTTTAAATACTTGATGCTGGCGTCAAAGTAGCAGTTACAATCACGCAACGAATCTAAATAAAATACTTTGTCAAGTTCTCGGCTGGTATTGTGATACAGGAGCACACAAAGATATAGACCAAAACAGGATAACACTCAAAGTGATTAACTTGACTTTCACACTTACAGGGTTTTGTAGCTACCACAATCACACAGGATAAAAACAGCAAAGCAAACGATAGACACATCGTTGTCTTCAACATCACTGACGATTGTCAGACGGTGTCACTTCACACTTATCATGGTCAGAACTGGCTACACAGCTAAAGTCTCTGGATGTGACTGAATGTGTCGGGCCAATACAATGGGCATCTCTTTCGATTTTCTCCTGAAATGGGGCATGTGATTAACAAGGAAAGAGTAACAGTGACCTTTATGAGTTAGTATGGTTCTGTTTGTTAGCTAAATGCTGACACACAGGGGGAGAAATATGTCTTCAACGTCAACAGCCTGTGTGAAACCTTATTCTTCCCTGTCGGGTCCAGTTTACTCATACAGAGTGACTAATAACATCGAACAGTACTTACTGTAACAGCCTACGACGTCAAATAGTCCTGTGCTTTAAGACGATAGCGAAGCTGGCAGCCACCCGTTAGCAGCCACCACATAAACAGCGTTTCTTCATCAACTTTGCTTTCAAAACTTAGATGTTTTAAGGCAGTTATTAATCTAGCGAACATAGACTTCGTGAAAAAGTTACTCCTCGGCGGGCTTCGGCGTATTAATCTGGGTGGGGTGGGTGTTTGGGGGTTTAACGTCGTTTTCCACCACATACAGGTGATATCAAAGACGGGGCAACGATGAAAATCGTATTAATCTGGCTTGGTGCTCACGCTGTAGCGAATGTCACGTGACTGAAGGAAAATAGCAATGGCGCCGATTTTGAGTTTGCCAGTGAACTGGGTCTCACCGCAACTGTGGCTTTTGAGGGAAATCAAAGATTGTAGAACAACATCGCTTTAATCACTAAAATGGGCACTATCTTAACCAACCTATGTGACCCAACTGCGCCATGAATTCTATTAATTACCGAAATAAAATTATCAGCAACTAAAACCATTGAACCGACAGACTGTTACGAACCTGTATACCGGCGTAGCAGACGGTCACTAGCACACGGAGGAAAAACGTCATAGGTCATTATCGCGATTTTGCAGCAATTTTAGCAACAAAATTAGAACTCTTCACTACCTTAACTAATCAGTGTGATGCAGATGAGCCATGAAACTAAACTGTGATGTATCTTTTCTAGTTTTTTCTCCTTTTGCTTTTTTATGTTGTTTCCATAGTAATGGAAACAACATCATAGGACGGGCTAAATTTTCCACGTTCATGGGCAAGCATCTGTGGTACAAACGCACGTCACTGCCGATCTCCCGCAGAGACGATTATGCAAGTGTAACTCTGACAATGACGTAAGAAAACGTACGTCATCGATGCTGGCATGTATAGTGCGCCGAACGCACTTCTCCTCCTCAGTGAGTGCCGTCTGTGTGGATGTGTGTGCGTGTGTGTGTGAATTGTGTCCGGGCCCGTTTCTTCGAAAATACTTAACCGAATGGCTTCAAATTTGGGGTATCCAAATATATCAAAATGTTACATTAGAGGAACCAAGCGTGTGATGATTGCTTAAGTGATTTGGGAGTTATCGCCCTTTTGAGACAAGTTGGTTGTCTTTCGTGTACAGGCGTAATATTTATTTAAATCACTCAATGTTTTGGCAGTAGATAGCTTGAATACGGACTCTGAACAGAGTCACTACTAGAAAATGGTCGCTCTTATAGTTTTCATGTAAACCGAGCCTGAGTTGACATTGCATGTGAACCCAGTTCAGATGCCTATTTCTCCGAAAATACTGAACCGATCGATTTCAAATTTGGGGTTTCTAAATGAATCAGGATTGTTGAATAGAAGGCCCGATCCAGGGTACGATTGCACACATGATTTGCGAGTTATCGCCCTTTTCAAAAAAAGTGGCTTTCTGGCGTTTAAAGGCGTAATATTTACCTAAACCACTCCATTTTTGGGACATAGATAGCGTGAGTACGGACTCTCAACTGAGTGAATTTTGGAGGTTGTCGCTTTTATACTTTTGGCGTAAGCCGTACCTGATGAAAGTGCTGGTGAACACACTTTAGATCTCAAAATCGCTCCTACTATACATAGATAATGAGCCTGGGGTGCCATAAAAAATATACAAAAAAATTAGAAAAATTCACTGCAGCCGTTGTCGTCAGTTGACTCGAAAATTTGTACTCGAAGCACATTTCCTTTACACAAGCCACACGCCTCACAAACATCGCAGAAAAGGCACACGCGCACTGACGCAAAACTGTATCAGCGTCAGTTTGCCGACGTCATGTTTGATTGACGTGGGGGTGTGTCGTCACTTTTCGGAAGTTCTCTATTTGTAGACGGGGAAAGCGGGAGTTTCATTGATGTAGTGAGCTTTGTTTTTCCCACTGACTCTCACTCAATAGCATAGTAGAGTGAGAGAACACCACATAGGTCTCAATGGAGCACATGCACAAACGCGGCTCGCGCAAGTCTGCGTGCGTGCGTGCGTGCGTGCGTGCGTGCGTGCGTGCGTGCGCGCGCGCGTATGTCTGTGTGTGTCTGTGTGCGCGCGCGCGCAGCAGACATAACACATAGTGAAAAAACGTTCGCCGCGCAGACTTGTCTGTTAAACACATTGAGCCGGTATAAATTCGATCTTTACACTGCGCAGCAGCAACACTTCAATTTTCATGGGGCTGCTTTCATTGCAAGAATTGTATCCGAGTCAAAGTTATTACGTCAAATGTATTATGCGTCATCCCAATGAGGAAAACGTCATAGATTTCAAAGAAAACAACTTGACGTCTTCCAAAACCAAGATTGGTCTGACAAGCCCGGTCAGTTGTTTCCATTCAGAGAGAGAGAGAGAGAGAGAGAGAGAGAGAGAGTGTAGTGTGTGTGTGTGTGTGTGTGTGTGTGTGTGTGTGTGTGTGTGTGTGTGTGTGTGTGTGTGTGTCCTCCCGAATACATGGCATTACAAAAGAACGACCGTGACGACAGCAGGTGATTAAATGGAAACAACATATTGGGCTGGTCAGTGGCCATCTTGTTGGAGAATTTGGTGGAAGTTAGACCAAACTGCGACTGCAAAGGCATTAGTGATTATAGCACGCCTCCTGTGGGCTTCATGTTTCAAGCAGGTGAAGCACGAAACACTAAATTGGGATTTTGATCAGTGAGCGCGAGACACATCTCTACATCCTCTAGCGGGTGTTGTGTGCTGCATGAGAAGTCAAAACGCAAACTGATCTGTGAAATCAGGCAGCCCGTGCATTTCACAGGGGTTTTGGAGACGCTGAAAACTCTGTAACTGTGACAGAGTTGACCGGCTGTGCATTTCGCACAGAAGGATAGTGTTTGTTTTTTTAACACACTGTTTGCGGCTATTCGTTGAGATTGCAGACCTTTAATACATAATCACTAATGCCGTTGCAGTCTACAATTCAGTCCAAAACATCACGCGCTCACAGCACGGCCTAGGGACAGTATTTGAGGATTTTTTTTTTTTTTTTTTTTTGGGGGGGGGGCTGCCACAACTTTTTGCTGTCTCCAGTGGTGTTCCTCCCGGGGTAATGGGTGGAATCCACGGAGGGCTCGGAAGTTGGGGCAATTTTTATTATGCATGATGATGGAGATGAGGATGATGGTAAGATGATGCTATGGAGATCCGTGTGGTTTGGGACTGCGGGACAGGGCCGCATTCCACGCCTCCTGTCATAAATATCCCGGCATTCACCAGGCCCGGGAACTACGGCACCTGCGGTGCCGGCCGTGTAATCATCGACATCATAACACGTGTCATACTAAGGGAAGCACCCCCAAAGTCGCACCCGTGAAGTGGGTGAAGCTCGGCTGTGTGGCAACAGCCTCCACATTGGGCCCATAGCACCCCCGCTCTGGGTAGGAGCCGACCTAGGTAGGAAAAATCCCGCTTGCCTCGGCTGGGACTCGAACCCGGGTCTCCCGGTCCATAGTCCGGAGTGCTAACCACTACACTACGGGGGCCAGTATTGGGGGAATTACCTGAGTTTACTTTCGGTTCGCACGATACGCAGAATGCTTGTACCAGGAAGTTATGAAGCCTGTACCCTATGTCTACCCCGCTAGGTTTTAATCGGACAGAGGTGTGTGACCGTGTACCTGCCTGAACCTTCACTACCACTGAATTATCATGTGCAATGGAAGTGTTTACAAATGTGCATGCTTTCACAGTAAGTATGGTCGACTTCGACAGTATTATTTTGTCAGCATAGAAACTACCCAGTTATAGTGCGCGCGTGTGTGTGTGTGAGTCAGTGCGTGCGTGTGTGTGTGTGTGTGTGTGTGTGTGTGTGTGTGTGTGTGTGTGTGTGTGTGTGTGTGTGTGTGTGTGTGTGTGTGTGTGTTGCGCTATGAGTTGCTTTCATGCGAGATTAAGCGCTAAACAAGTACTATTCATTATTATTATTATTATTATAGGCAGTGTGTGTTTACGGCGCAGTCAGCTTCGCTGAAATGCATACTGATGTATGGAGAGGTGTGATCGTATACAAACTTATCACATGCGGTTTCTAAAAGGACATAGGTAGGCTTCTGTGTTGACAGTTCACACTGTTGTCCTTGACACAAGCTAATTATTATTATTATCGTCTGTCGTTTCGGTGCACTGTCAACAAACTGTTCTCCTATTCAAGGCGCAGCTACTATGGCACTTGCGAAATCGCAGTGGAGAGCGCCGTGCACAAACACTCGTGAATCAGTATTTGAAAAGGCATAGACAAGTTTGGTTTACCTTCTGCCTTCGACCAGCAAAGTTTTATTCAAAGCAAGCAAGGACAGCATTTAGTTTACTTTACGTCATTAGCTTTCTTTGTCTCTGCCAGAGGTACTTATCCTTGCTTCTGGTTTGAATTCTATTTCATTCCGTACATCTCCTTTCATCTCTCTTTTACTACATCGTGCGTTTCTTTCGTCTTCTCGGTGCTCCTCGTCTTTTTCTCTACGTCGTTTAATTCCCCCCCCCCCTCCCACTTGTTAGACGGCACGGCTGACGTGCGGCCTTGAAATACGCCATTACAGCCGGCATGTGATTGAAAGAAATCACTTTCCCTCCCTTCCGAAACCTCCACAGGCGAGGGTGCAGTTGCTTTGTTACGTGGAGGGAGTCAGTGATTCCAAACCGCTGGTTCCATTTTGAAGTGAAGGAAGCGGGGGCCAGGGGCTTGGACCGAATTTCTTTTAGCGTCGATCTCTGACTTTTGTCAGGAAGGACAGCATTTAGTTTACTTTACGTCATTGCTTCCTTCTTGTGTGTGATTGGTTCACGGCCAGCACATGGTGGACTTTGGTTTTAGGGTTTATTTCGTATAGCGATACGAGAAAACAGTTTTGAGTATTGTCAAGATAAACTTATAGTATGCTCTACTTTAATTTGTATGTTCATGTGCGAATGTCTGTGTTTACGTACTTGTGGACTCGGGGAATTGTATTTGCTTGTTTTGTCTGTACTCTGTTGCGATGAAGTATGAAAGTATAAGTTATTTATGTTATCCACTGAACTGCTTAGTGTGTGTAATGGGGCAAAAGTTCAACAAACTGAGAAAAACGATGCTCTATGTTTCCTTAGATATGCCAGTGTTTTGGCCTGCTTGCCATCACGGTCGTTTCACACGGTATGTAAATTTGGTTAGAAAAACAGATTTTTCAGTTTGGGTTTGATTTTCATGTAAACAATGTGAACACCACACCACTCACTAAAATATTAATTATATTATTGCATCCACGCATCCCACAATTTTAGAAAGAAATTACTAACTTAATAAATTACTATCAATTACTAAAATTTGTTATTGATTATTAAAATTAAAATTACTTCACCATGTAAACTGACGACGACGACAACGGCGACGACGACGATGATGATGATGATGAGCAGGCATCAAAACATCATGCAACGCACTACCAGTGGCAATAGGGCACACCGCGACAGTCACGTGTTATTTCAGCACCAGTATTCAGAACGAGGCTGGGTTTACAGTCGAACGCTACAACCTGACTAATTATACACCAAGCCTCCAAAACAGAGGTACACAACTTCTTTTTCTGCTGTTGCGCATGTCATAAGGCGGGTACGCCTGTAAATATTGAATCAGTAGAACAACTAAAGCAATTACTCAATCAATCAACCAATTAATTCAGTAATCAACAATGAATTAGTTAGTCAGTCAATTATTCAATTAATCAAGTAATCAGTCAGCTTGTCAATCCATCAGCTTGGCAGTCATTTATTATGATTTAGTCGAACTTTCAGTTAATTGGATTTGCTGCTGTTCTGTGAAAGGAACGCTCTATGAAAGACCTTTCAAAAGACAGGACCCGTGCTTATATAATACCCTTTCCCTGTTAACGCCACTGAATTGAAAACTTCACAAATCTTCATTTCAGGGGGTGATCTCACATTACATGTCACCGTTTCTTCAAAAAAGATCTGATCGAAATGTGTTTTCTTCCTTTGACAGATTTTGCACTGGTCTGCGACAAATACCCAGATGACAGTTTTGAATGTACTGTTACGCATGGGTATGCGTATGAGTATGCAGCGTCACATACAACCACTATCAGTGTGAAAATCAAATCAGCTGGTTACAGTCATGTGGGTAGATACGTCTGCAGTACCGTGGGACAAGATCCATGGGACACTGAGCCGTGTAATTTCACCTTAAAAGGTTGGGAAGTGTGTGTGTGTGGGGGGGGGGGGGGGGCGGTAATATCTACGCGTTAATCCGTTTGTGCACCTAAAAGAGAGAGAGAGAGAGAGAGAGAGAGAGAGTAAAAATCGGCAGTAATATCTACGCGTTAATACGTTTGTGCACCTAAGAGAGAGAGAGAGAGAGAGAGGGTGGGTGGGTGGGTGTCTGGGTGTTTTACGTCCTTTTCCACCACATACGGGTGATATCAAAGACGGGGCAACGATGAAAAAGCCAGCACAAATATTTGGCCCCAGCCGGGATGCGAACTCACGTCCCGAGCATCAGAAGTCCAACGCTCTATCATTCGGCCACCCCATCTCCCCCGAGAGAGAGAGAGAGAGTAAAATCGGCGGTAATATCTACGCTTTAATACGCTTGTGCACCTACGGAGCGGAACATGAAACAACAACCCAGTAAGCAATTGTGCATCTGTTGTTCAATCATAGTGTTTATATAAGATAATGACTTTTTTATATTCTGTTTCCATATCAGGGACACCGGTGTCATCTACAGACTCAGCAAAGCAAACAGGCACAGTGCCTACGATTCCCAGCAGCTCTGCAAGTCAGTTGAGAAAAGACGCATGCGAATTTGTCAAGTGTTTTTTTTCTGTTGCTGCTGCTCTCTCTCTCTCTCTCTCTCTCTCTCTCTCTCTCTCTCTCTCTCTCTCTCTCTCTCACACACACACACACACACACACACACACACACACACACACACACTCTCTCTCTCTCTCTCTCTCTCTCTCTCTCTCTCTCTCTCCCGGGGGATAGTAGGGGTGGGTCCTGGGGTGATGGCGGAGGGGGGTCACGTGACTTTTTCTAAACTCTTTTATTGTCCCTTTCGGGAAATTCGGGCTGCTCCTACGACAATGTATAAAAGTTATTGTAAATGCTATTGTTAATCATTGGTATGAATAATTTTTTGTTTTTCAGTATCAGAGACGAGAGTAATCGTTCCAGTCGCCGTCTCAGTCTCAGTTGCGATGGTTGTTGCGACAGTGATAGTTTTAATCTGCTGGAGAAAACGGTAACTATTGTGTACTCGTTCTGACTGCATTTGAAATGAAATATCGTTTTGAGTAGCTCTGCTTTGAGAACAGCGCAGGAGAGGTGCACAATGCATGTCATCCTGCGCTGTTGTCGAAAAATAATCCAGTTGTGCTAAAATTCCATGACGATGACGACATGCAAACTTCGCTGATAATGTATGACAGCCAGAAACTCTTTCATGAAAAGTTTTCTGGTATTTACACAAATATCAGTCACATTTTGAATGTTATCAACGTCTTTCCCTGATTTTGTCGTCGTCGTCGTCGTCGTTGTTGTTGTTGTTGTTCAGACTGCTTCCAAATTAACAGTGAATTACATTTTTTTTCTTGGTTTTCAGTCACACTCCCGTCCCAGCAGAAGAAGAAAGTGTCCAAGAACTCACTCCCACAAGCGTTGGAGATGTTGGAAGCGATCAAGGTTATGCATCGTCGTCGGGCAGCACTCTGCAAACAATTCCTATGCTTGAAGATAGTAATAAAAGGGACTCTTAGTGTGGACCGTAACTCAGCACAGTGATGTGCTGTGATGCGATGTGGGCCCAGTTAGTTAAATTAAACAAGCACTTTTTTATATAGTAAGTGTGTGCATTATACGGATCTTTGTATTATGCACCGATACAAGTGGCTTATTCCTTTCGTGGTAACGACAGCTTTTTCTCGAAAATTGGATCAGAGGTTCTCGATAAGCGATATCCGTGGGTAGATTTTCTGTGGAAAGAGCGAGAGTTCAGCGACTATTTTTTTATCCGATAGTTATACTAAAGACGGCTGCTAGTTTTCTAAAGAAAGATATACTGCATTTCTTACGCTCGTGAAATCTCGTTGCTCCGTCATGGATAGCAACCTGTAAAAATGAGGTCTTCCCTGAATAGGGCGGCTTAATTAATGATATATCTATCTACGTCGTTTTCTTGTCTTGGGAGCGTGGAGTTAACATCAATATATTTCGTGTGTCTTGCTTATTCTGTATCCATTAGCTAAATACTCTGGCACTGGAATCTTTTCAATGTCTTTTCTTCCAATATTGTTGGTTGTTTTGCATTCCTGAGTCCCTCACGAAATATATCATACATAAATATAGCAGATGTACGTGTGCCTCTATTCAAGTCTGTTTGGGGTTTCCGAAACTCACAAAGTGTCCACAGCGTGACATGTAATCTATTCAGGTTACACTGAGGGCACTAAATACATGCGGTGTTTGAAAAGACCTGACAGCTGGCATACAGCCAAGCCTTACAGTCGAATGCCTTGTTTGTAAAGAACAGCACTTGACACTCACTGTCTGCTTGCAATATTTCAATCCTTTAATTGCAGTGGTGTGGCTCACATGTATATACATTTTCGGCGTAGCAGACGGTCACTAGCACACGGAGGAAAAACGTCATACGTCAATATCAAGATTTTGAAGCAATTTTAGCAACAAAATTAGAACTCTTCACTACCTTAACTAATCAGTGTGATGCAGGTGAGCCATGAAACTAAACTGTGATGTATCGTTTCTGGTTTTTGCTCTTTTTGCTTTTTTGGAGAATTTGGTGGAAATTAGACCAAACTGCGACTGCAAAGGCATTAGTGATTATATCACACCTCCTGTGGGCTTCATGTTTCAAGCAGGGCCGCGTTTCTTAAGGCGGGCGTTTCGAAACGTTCCGGGGCGCTTTCCTATGAAACCGTTTGCATGCACCTTGCCCGCGGCGTGCAGAAAAAGCGCTCGCGTGCGCAGTCTGAAGCAAGTTCGCCGCGAACAAAAGGTCACGTGGTCAGTTTCTATGTAAACAAAGATGGCGGCGCCCACCGAAGGCCTCGTTGAAGTGGAACTAAGAAATGGCTTAAAATGAATTTGCGGGTGGATGGAGACCTTCTGTCCCAACTTGTAATTGTGCAGAATAGTATACGAAAATAATTTGAGCTAATTGCACCGGGGCCGTGGTCGCCAGTCATTCAGGGATATGTTGTGCGTGTTTGTGGGGAAGGAGTGGTCAAAGTGAGTACGTAAGGGTGTCTTACGTCTCCGTTTTGCATCGAGCAGAACATGCATACAAGCGGTATGTCATGCTCCAAGCCAGTAATTATTGCTCCTCCTCAAAAACGTCGTCTTCTGCGCTCAAAAGATGACTGATAGCTGCGAACACTAGAGTTTTCTTCTTCCTTTTCAGCCTTGCCAACAACCGTGTTCGTGATTCCGCCGCCATTTTGAAAGCGCCTTGGTTCTAATTGGCCGTTTCCCAACGAAGCAAAGCGACCTCCGCAAGCGCCCGCGAGCGCATTTGCGTAAGAAACGCGGCCCAGGTGAAGCACGAAACACTAAATTGGGATTTTGATCAGTGAGCGCGAGACACATCGCTACATCCTCTAGCGGGTGTTGTGTGCTGCATGAGAAGTCAAAACGCAAACTGATCTGTGAAATCAGGCAGCTCGTGGATTTCACAGGGGTTTTGGAGACGCTGAAAACTCTGTAACTGTGACAGAGTTGACCGGCTGTGCATTTCGCACAGAAAGATAGTGTTTGTTTTTTAACACACTGTTTGCGGCTTTTTGTTGAGATTGCAGACCTTAAATACATAATCACTAATGCCGTTGCAGTCTACAATTCAGTCCAAAACATCACGCGCTCACAGCACGGCCTAAGGACAGTATTGAGGGAATCACCTCAGTTTACTTTAGGTTTGCACGATACGCAGAATGCTTGTTTCAACCAGGAAGTTATGAAACCTGTACCCTATGTCTACCCCGCTACGTTTTAATCGGACAGAGGTGTGTGACCATGTACCTGCCTGAACCATAACTACCACTCAATTATCATGTGCAATGGAAGTGTTTACAAATGTGCATGCTGTCACAGTAAGTATGGTCGACTTCGACAGTATTATTTGTCAGCATAGAAACTACCCAGTTATAGGCAGTGTGTGTTTACGGCGCAGTCAGCTTCGCTGAAATGCATACTGATGTATGGAGAGGTGTGATCGTATACAAACTTATCACATGCGGTTTCTAACAGGACATAGGTAGGCTTCTGTGTTGACAGTTCACACTGTTGTCCTTGACACAAGCTAATTATTATTATTACCTGAGTCCCTCCGTGACATGTAATCTATTCAGGTTAGACTGAGGGCACTAAATACATGCGGTGTTTGAAAAGACCGGACAACTGGCATACAGCCAAGCCTTACAGTCGAATGCCTTGTTTGTCAAGAACAGCACTTGACACTCACTGTCTGCTTGCAGTATTTCAATCCTTTAATTGCAGTGGTATGGCTCACATGTATATACATTTTCGTGTCTTGCAAGGTTGTGTGTGTGTGCGTGTGTAGTGTGTGTGTTTGTGATGGGCTTTTCAACTATGTCATGTTCTTTGTACTGCCGCTCAAGTATTCTGTGTGAAGGACGCGTGTTCTATTTTCTCAATTCTTACGGACTATATAAGACAAGAGAGAGAGAGGAAGTACTTGTTTTTATACACGAAGATATGCCCATAGTTTTGAGGACGTTTGTCAGGCATTTTGACAGAACAACCTATATGAAAGCCGTACATGAAAAGGTGGTGTTTGAAAGCGATTACGAATCAGTATTTCCAATACTATTCAGTACAGGAGAACATGTTTTTTGTTGTTGTTTTTTTTTTTACATAGTTTGTTCTGAATCTTGTAACTCATCATGTACGATTTGATATGTAAGATTTCAAGGCAGACAGATCAAGTACTGCAAAGGAAAAGATTCTTGTTCTTTTTTCTCTCAAATTTACGTGCAGAAATTGCTCAAGTTTAACATAATCTCTCTTGGCATAGAGTCAAAATTTTAGTTTCAGCAGTGAGTCTACACGAGACTCCCTGGTTTCAGAAACTGTAAACAAAGATTTTATCACAAGAATTGTTTTGTTACAGAACGCAAGGAATTGTTTTAGAATTTAGAAAACTTTTTTTAAAAACAATTATTTCATGCCGTTAGTTGTATTTCAGTCTGCATTTGAATTTGTGTTATCCATTTATTTCGCATTTTTGTCTGTAAGCCTTTCAGCGTTCAGTGTTTCCTTTAGGGAATTAAAGGTTTTCGCTATAGATGTTTGCAAAATAGTGTGAACGTGACTATTTTTGTGTAATTCCAACCAGTATGGACGCATTACCAGCTATTCACAACTTTTTTTGGAATATGTACACGGTACAGTAAGGCTAGCAGGGCCAGCAATGAAAAATAAAATTGATATAATTGATAAATCGTAAGTGTTGCCGTGATCGTTTCTCTCTCTCTCTCTCTCTCTCTCTCTCTCTCTCTCTCTCTCTCTCTCTCTCTCTCTCTGTGTGTGTGTGTGTGTGTGTGTGTGTGTGTGTGTGTGTGAATAAAAAATTAACAATGAGTTTTATTTTATTTTCATCTAAATGTCTGATCAATGTCAGTTAAATCGTGATTTTGAACGTAAAACGAATTAGGTTGTAAACACTAAACGATACACACGCACGCACGTTCGCGCGCACGTTCATACGCACGCACACACGCACGCACGCACGCTCGCACGCTCGCTCGAGAGAGAGAGAGAGAGAGAGTGTGTGTGTGTCCGTTATTTGCGGAAACATCGGATATACCGGAAAATGTCCGTAATATACGGAGACATCGGATATACCGTCCACCAGGACAAAAGTGGCCGCTATATCCGATGTGTTGTTTATACCGGACATCGGATATAGCGGCCACCAAAGTTCATGTCCCTAGGGTGGCCGCTATAACCGGATTTTACTGTATATTGATTAATCAATCACGCTAGCACTAAACGGAGAGCCGCTGTCTACAAACACCACCTGCGGGCTTTTAAGCTTCCCGCTTTGACAATAGATAGTTTGGAAGCGTAAAAGGTTTGAGTTAGAAACAGGTGTTTGTCGTTCATCTTACGCGCTGTTGTAGTGTTTCTCGGGAATAACATGCCCAACGACCGATCACTCAAAGGAGCTTAAGCGTTGAACAGCAGAACGGTTTGCCTACTGGAGAACACAGTTTGGCTGAAAGACTCTGTGTGTGTGTGTGTGTGTGTGTGTGTGTGTGTGTGTGTGTGTGTGTGTGTGTGTGTGTGTGTGTGTGTGTGTGTCTGTGTGTGTGTTGGTGGGGGGGGGGGGGGGGGGGCAGGAGTGCACGGGAGGAGGAAGTTTTCGGGAACAACCTAGGTGGGGGTGGGGGTGAGGAGGCAGGAGTACACTGCAGCGGGGAGTTTTCGGGAAACAAGCCGGGGGGGGGGGGGGGGAGGAGTGCATGGGAGAGGGAGTTTTCGGGGAACAACCTAGGTGGGGAGTGGGCGGGGAGGCAGGAGTGAACTGGAAGGGCGGGGGGGGGGGGGGGTCCGTGGAACAAGCTAGGTGGGGGGGGGGGGGGAGACAGGAGTGCACCGGAGGGAGGAGTTTTCGGGGAACAAGCTGGTAGGAGGGTGGGGGGGGGGGGAGGGAGGAAGTGAAGTAGGCTGCCATGTTTCAGATTTCATCTTTGCTCGAGTGTGATCATATTTGTTTTGTGTGTTGTTGGTTGTTATGCTTTGCAATATTGCTCAATTGTACAGTTTATGATGACTGTGATTGCAATTTCCCATTTATTCGCTCATCTCTTTTGCACATATTTTAGTTGTGTCTGAACGGGTTTTAGGCTCTAACTTCCGAATATTCAGGGGGAACCGGGGCAGAGGAGAAAATAATAAAAGAACCATACTACATTACAATGATAAACAAACAAAGTGAAAAACGATGCTGTTTATTGTGTTTTCTTTCTTGTTTTTGTGCGAGGAACAGATAACTTCTGTCCTTTTGAAAGCATGGTGAGAGAACTCTTTCACACATCCATCCCTTGGAATCCTTCATAGAAAAGGGTCTACTCTGAAGTAGTAAATTTCTGGGGACAGAGGAGGGGAGTGAGGGTGCGGTCATCGTTTCAGCAGTAACTGTACATGTACAGGAACGAGGCATTGCTCGTCAAAACATGAACAATTTATACAGTCCAGATATTTCTCTAAACGTCTTAGCCTATCAGAGTTTGAACTGCAGATCATGGCCATCACAGGTTTAATTCCGCACTTTTTGGGCATGGGTCACCAGTTTCGACCTTCACCTGCAGCCTCGTTGTGGGTCTAGATGATCACACGCGCATCCTGGAAAAGCATTGCACAGACGGCTGTATCCCTGAGCGCTTGAAAGACTGCCTGAAAATCAGAAGTGCATCACTATAGAAGAGGGGACACATTTCTCTCTCTGGTTGTCAGAGGCAGCTCCTTGGTGGACGAGGAAGGTAAGTGTTCTTACATATAATTATTTAGTTTATTTACAGTTTGATGCTACTGATAGGGAGGGGGGGGATGCCGTAATACCAAAGCCCCCTCCCCCCCCCCCCCTCCTGGATCCGGCCCTGGTAGTACATGTGCACTCTTTAGGTACAGCCATAATTCACGTGTGAGTTGCATGGGTAAAATGGTATACCACGCGTGGTGAGAGTGGGTGGGTGTTTGGGGGTTTAACGTCCTTTTCCACCACATATGGTGGTACGTGTATCAAAGACGGGGCAACGATGAAAAAGCCAGCCGAAAGCGAACTCACGACCCGAGCATCAGAAGTCCAACGCTCTACCATTCGACCACACATATATATATATATATATATATATATATATATATATATATATATATATATATAGGGGAAGTAAGTAAAGCTGAGAGCGCTCCCTAGATCTAGGAGGTGTGTGCTTTGTATGCCATTGGACAAGTCCGCCTTGCCCTATATTGGCTACAAGCCACAATGGGAGGTGGGGGTGGGGGGGGGACCTACCATCCTACCGCTGAAACGTCTAACAGATCTAAGGGTATCTCACCATTCATAGTGCCCCCATTCCCCTCCCACCGGGAGGAAAATGGTCGGTACGACCAAGGCCATATGAATTGGTGATTTTAGCCGCTCACGACCATGGTTTCGGGTCAATGGGACCCTCATCAGGTGAGCATGCGGCGATACCCTCGAGGGCTGCAACGTCCAACCAGCACTAAAAGGCTGCCCCAGAATAATCTGGTGCGTCTCCAGTACTAGCAGACGTCGCTACCCTAAAGCTCTGCAAGAGGTTTCAGCGGAAAAAGACTAAATAATTTAGAAGGAGCAACTGCCTATGTGTAATGTCATGTAATTACATTTAATATAGTAAAGGAACAAAGGCGTTACTAAAGCCAAAAACATGCGCTCAATCAGGTCAATTTGAAAGTAGGGGAAGTAAGTAAAGCTGAGAGCGCTCCCTAGATCTAGGAGGTGTGTGCTTTGTATGCCATTGGACAAGTCCGCCTTGCCCTATATTGGCTACAAGCCACAATGGGAGGTGGGGGTGGGGGGGGACCTACCATCCTACCGCTGAAACGTCTAACAGATCTAAGGGTATCTCACCATTCATAGTGCCCCCATTCCCCTCCCACCGGGAGGAAAATGGTCGGTACGACCAAGGCCATATGAATTGGTGATTTTAGCCGCTCACGACCATGGTTTCGGGTCAATGGGACCCTCATCAGGTGAGCATGCGGCGATACCCTCGAGGGCTGCAACGTCCAACCAGCACTAAAAGGCTGCCCCAGAATAATCTGGTGCGTCTCCAGTACTAGCAGACGTCGCTACCCTAAAGCTCTGCAAGAGGTTTCAGCGGAAAAAGACTAAATAATTTAGAAGGAGCAACTGCCTATGTGTAATGTCATGTAATTACATTTAATATAGTAAAGGAACAAAGGCGTTACTAAAGCCAAAAACATGCGCTCAATCAGGTCAATTTGAAAGTAGGGGAAGTAAGTAAAGCTGAGAGCGCTCCCTAGATCTAGGAGGTGTGTGCTTTGTATGCCATTGGACAAGTCCGCCTTGCCCTATATTGGCTACAAGCCACAATGGGAGGTGGGGGTGGGGGGGGGACCTACCATCCTACCGCTGAAACGTCTAACAGATCTAAGGGTATCTCACCATTCATAGTGCCCCCATTCCCCTCCCACCGGGAGGAAAATGGTCGGTACGACCAAGGCCATATGAATTGGTGATTTTAGCCGCTCACGACCATGGTTTCGGGTCAATGGGACCCTCATCAGGTGAGCATGCGGCGATACCCTCGAGGGCTGCAACGTCCAACCAGCACTAAAAGGCTGCCCCAGAATAATCTGGTGCGTCTCCAGTACTAGCAGACGTCGCTACCCTAAAGCTCTGCAAGAGGTTTCAGCGGAAAAAGACTAAATAATTTAGGAGCAACTGCCTATGTGTAATGTCATGTAATTACATTTAATATAGTAAAGGAACAAAGGCGTTACTAAAGCCAAAAACATGCGCTCAATCAGGTCAATTTGAAAGTAGGGGAAGTAAGTATTTACTATATTAAATGTAATTACATGACATTACACATAGGCAGTTGCTCCTTCTAAATTATTTAGTCTTTTTCCGCTGAAACCTCTTGCAGAGCTTTAGGGTAGCGACGTCTGCTAGTACTGGAGACGCACCAGATTATTCTGGGGCAGCCTTTTAGTGCTGGTTGGACGTTGCAGCCCTCGAGGGTATCGCCGCATGCTCACCTGATGAGGGTCCCATTGACCCGAAACCATGGTCGTGAGCGGCTAAAATCACCAATTCATATGGCCTTGGTCGTACCGACCATTTTCCTCCCGGTGGGAGGGGAATGGGGGCACTATGAATGGTGAGATACCCTTAGATCTGTTAGACGTTTCAGCGGTAGGATGGTAGGTCCCCCCCCCCCACCCCCACCTCCCATTGTGGCTTGTAGCCAATATAGGGCAAGGCGGACTTGTCCAATGGCATACAAAGCACACACCTCCTAGATCTAGGGAGCGCTCTCAGCTTTACTTACTTCCCCTACTTTCAAATTGACCTGATTGAGCGCATGTTTTTGGCTTTAGTAACGCCTTTGTTCCTTTACTATATTAAATGTAATTACATGACATTACACATAGGCAGTTGCTCCTTCTAAATTATTTAGTCTTTTTCCGCTGAAACCTCTTGCAGAGCTTTAGGGTAGCGACGTCTGCTAGTACTGGAGACGCACCAGATTATTCTGGGGCAGCCTTTTAGTGCTGGTTGGACGTTGCAGCCCTCGAGGGTATCGCCGCATGCTCACCTGATGAGGGTCCCATTGACCCGAAACCATGGTCGTGAGCGGCTAAAATCACCAATTCATATGGCCTTGGTCGTACCGACCATTTTCCTCCCGGTGGGAGGGGAATGGGGGCACTATGAATGGTGAGATACCCTTAGATCTGTTAGACGTTTCAGCGGTAGGATGGTAGGTCCCCCCCCCCCACCCCCACCTCCCATTGTGGCTTGTAGCCAATATAGGGCAAGGCGGACTTGTCCAATGGCATACAAAGCACACACCTCCTAGATCTAGGGAGCGCTCTCAGCTTTACTTACTTCCCCTACTTTCAAATTGACCTGATTGAGCGCATGTTTTTGGCTTTAGTAACGCCTTTGTTCCTTTACTATATTAAATGTAATTACATGACATTACACATAGGCAGTTGCTCCTTCTAAATTATTTAGTCTTTTTCCGCTGAAACCTCTTGCAGAGCTTTAGGGTAGCGACGTCTGCTAGTACTGGAGACGCACCAGATTATTCTGGGGCAGCCTTTTAGTGCTGGTTGGACGTTGCAGCCCTCGAGGGTATCGCCGCATGCTCACCTGATGAGGGTCCCATTGACCCGAAACCATGGTCGTGAGCGGCTAAAATCACCAATTCATATGGCCTTGGTCGTACCGACCATTTTCCTCCCGGTGGGAGGGGAATGGGGGCACTATGAATGGTGAGATACCCTTAGATCTGTTAGACGTTTCAGCGGTAGGATGGTAGGTCCCCCCCCCCCACCCCCACCTCCCATTGTGGCTTGTAGCCAATATAGGGCAAGGCGGACTTGTCCAATGGCATACAAAGCACACACCTCCTAGATCTAGGGAGCGCTCTCAGCTTTACTTACTTCCCCTACTTTCAAATTGACCTGATTGAGCGCATGTTTTTGGCTTTAGTAACGCCTTTGTTCCTTTACTATATTAAATGTAATTACATGACATTACACATAGGCAGTTGCTCCTTCTAAATTATTTAGTCTTTTTCCGCTGAAACCTCTTGCAGAGCTTTAGGGTAGCGACGTCTGCTAGTACTGGAGACGCACCAGATTATTCTGGGGCAGCCTTTTAGTGCTGGTTGGACGTTGCAGCCCTCGAGGGTATCGCCGCATGCTCACCTGATGAGGGTCCCATTGACCCGAAACCATGGTCGTGAGCGGCTAAAATCACCAATTCATATGGCCTTGGTCGTACCGACCATTTTCCTCCCGGTGGGAGGGGAATGGGGGCACTATGAATGGTGAGATACCCTTAGATCTGTTAGACGTTTCAGCGGTAGGATGGTAGGTCCCCCCCCCCCCACCCCCACCTCCCATTGTGGCTTGTAGCCAATATAGGGCAAGGCGGACTTGTCCAATGGCATACAAAGCACACACCTCCTAGATCTAGGGAGCGCTCTCAGCTTTACTTACTTCCCCTACTTTCAAATTGACCTGATTGAGCGCATGTTTTTGGCTTTAGTAACGCCTTTGTTCCTTTACTATATATATATATATATATATATATATATATATATATATATATATAACTAAAAAATACACTCCTTGAAAACTGTGAACAACTATTAATATTAAGAAAACATGGATCCCAAATTTTCGGGCCCTCCGCGGGTCCTTCATCAGGGGAATACGAAATTTAATAAATTAAATTTCGTATTCCCCTGATGAAGGACCCGCGGAGGGCCCGAAAATTTGGGATCCATGTTTTCTTAATATTAATAGTTGTTCACAGTTTTCAAGGAGTGTATTTTTTAGTTATTCAACGTGGATTCATCCATTTCTAAACTCTTTCGGGGATGTGTGGAGCCAGCATGACTTTGTTCGTTTTGTAAAGTCAGTATATATATATATATATATATATATATATATATATATATATATATATATATATATATATATATATATGTTACAGTGAATTTGTGTAATCAGGGATTTCATGAAATCCCTAAAATTTTCAGTAAGTTCATGTAATTACTGTTTCACTCGGGGATTTCATGAAATCCCTAAAATTTCCAGGGATTTCATGAAATCCCTGATTTCAAGGGCCAGGGATTTCAGGAAATCACTGACCCATAATTTTCTTAAGCCAAACACAGGAGTGCATCCCGTTCAACTCATCTTTTGTAGGTTTTTTTAAGGACAGACATGGTAAAGAAAGTAAACACATAGAGGTACATCTCAAACAACTCAAACATTTGAGATAATCAGTGAAAATAATAAATACATGCAAGTGTATCTGACGGAACTCTACATATAAGATAGCCACAGTATAAAACAAAACATACAAGTTCTCACAGTAGAAGATACAAAATAAATAAAAAATGTAAGTACATTTCGAGCAACCAATATGTAAGATAGTTACAGTAAAAGAAGAAAAAAATGTGCAAGTTCATTTTGCACAACTCATACGTGTACGATGACCATAGTTTTTGGGGTTTTTTTTAAAATGATAAAACAAGCGAGTACATTTCGCGCAACTCATACATGTAAGATGTCACAGTAAAATCCATCTTCGAAAACCATGCACTAGCGTAGGACTTGGGGAGGAGTGGGTGGGGCGAGAGTATCTGTTCGTCCCCTCGTATTCTTGGTGCAGAAAATGTTGTCAAAATAATTTTATGTGTACCTCAAATACTGGAAATGACGTAATAGATCTCCTCAGGTGAAAGGTATTTATTGACTGAAATGGAATAATGAAAATCCCCGCTCCCCTGTTGTTAGAATTTTCGAGCCTCTGCCCTACCCCCCCCCCCCCCCCCCCCCCCCCCCCCCCCCCCCCCCCCCCCCCCCCCCCCCCCCCCCCACCCCTTTCGTGAAGCAAATTTACTTGGTCAGGAAATAATAGTCGTTCTGCTCTTTCTCTGACCACCACCAGCAGCAGATTTCACACTCTCCACGAGTTTGTAGTAGTCTTCTTTTGGAATCAGATATTTGTGGTGTGTTTGGTAGCGTGCAAATAGCTCCGCTTTGAAAGTCTCTTCCATGCTGGATTGAGACATGCCTGCAGTGGAGTGGTAGGGAGTTGTAAGTACATGTAGCAGACTGCAGTGTTAGTGTACCCTCGTGAACATGCAGTTTCACCAGTCAAAAGAAATTACTGTTTGTGTACAGAGTTGTCACATGGTGAGAATGCTGTGGTGAGCTGCTGCTAAGACTGAAATTTCAGGGTCTAGGCAATTCTGAACTTGTCATCTGATCTACGAGTGATTTTTTTCTGCCCTAACTCTTTGCCAGCGTCCACTGGGATACTGCGCTATATAAAAGCAATTTATTATTATTATTATTATTATTATTATTATTATTCAGTGATGTTCCTCCCAGGTCATGGAGTGGAATCCACGGAGGGCACGAAAGCTGGGGCATTTAAAAAAAAAAAATTATGATTGTGCACTGATGATGATGGAGATGAGGATGATGGTAAGAGATGCTATGGAGGTCCGTGTGGTTTGGGACTGCGGGACAGGGCTGCATTCCACGCTTCCTGTCATAAATATCCCGGAGTTAACCAGGCCCTGGAACTACAGCACCTGCGGTGCCGATGTGTAATTATCCACATCATAGGATGTGTCATACATCCCGAAAGTCGCACCCGTGAAGTGGGTGAATCACGGCTGTGTGGCAACGGCCTCCACATTAGGCCCATAGCACACCTGCTCTGGGTAGGAGCCGACCTAGGTAGGAAAAATGTCTCTTGCCTCTGCTGGGACTGCCGGGTCTCCCGGTCCATGGTCCGAAGTGCTAACCACTACACTGCAGGGGCCGGTACGAGTAAAATTTCAGGGTCTAGGCACCGGTTGTCTGATCTTACACAAATTCACTAAACTCAGCCAGTAAGATAGTGTAAAAACCATGACAAAAACTTAGGGATTTCATGAAATCTCTGGAAATTTTAGGGATTTCATGAAATCCCCGAGTGAAACAGTAATTACATGAACTTACTGAAAATTTCAGGGATTTCATGAAATCCCTGATTACACAAATTCACTGTTATATATATATAAATATATATATAGCCTTTTAGTGCTGGTTGGACGTTGCAGCCCTCGTGGGTATCGCCGCATGCTCACCTGATGAGGGTCCCATTGACCCGAAACCATGGTCGTGAGCGGCTAAAATCACCAATTCATATGGCCTTGGTCGTACCGACCATTTTCCTCCCGGTGGGAGGGGAATGGGGGCACTATGAATGGTGAGATACCCTTAGATCTGTTAGACGTTTCAGCGGTAGGATGGTAGGTCCCCCCCCCCCCTCCTCCCATTGTGGCTTGTAGCCAATATAGGGCAAGGCGGACTTGTCCACTGGCATACAAAGCACACATCTCCTAGATCTAGGGAGCGCTCTCAGCTTTACTTACTTCCCCTACTTTCAAATTGACCTGATTGAGCGCATGTTTTCGGCTTTAGTAACGCCTTCGTTCCTATTCTATATTAAATGTAATTACATGACATTACACCTAGGCAGTTGCTCCTTCTAAATTATTTAGTCTTTTTCCGCTGAAACCTCTTGCTGAGCTTTAGGGTAGCGACGTCTGCTAGTACTGGAGACGCACCAGATTATTCTGGGGCAGCCTTTTAGTGCTGGTTGGACGTTGCAGCCCTCGAGGGTATCGCCGCATGCTCACCTGATGAGGGTCCCATTGACCCGAAACCATGGTCGTGAGCGGCTAAAATCACCAATTCATATGGCCTTGGTCGTACCGACCATTTTCCTCCCGGTGGGAGGGGAATGGGGGCACTATGAATGGTGAGATACCCTTAGATCTGTTAGACGTTTCAGCGGTAGGATGGTAGGTCCCCCCCCCCCTCCTCCCATTGTGGCTTGTAGCCAATATAGGGCAAGGCGGACTTGTCCAATGGCATACAAAGCACACACCTCCTAGATCTAGGGAGCGCTCTCAGCTTTACTTACTTCCCCTACTTTCAAATTGACCTGATTGAGCGCATGTTTTCGGCTTTAGTAACGCCTTCGTTCCTATTCTATATTAAATGTAATTACATGACATTACACCTAGGCAGTTGCTCCTTCTAAATTATTTAGTCTTTTTCCGCTGAAACCTCTTGCAGAGCTTTAGGGTAGCGACGTCTGCTAGTACTGGAGACGCACCAGATTATTCTGGGGCAGCCTTTTAGTGCTGGTTGGACGTTGCAGCCCTCGTGGGTATCGCCGCATGCTCACCTGATGAGGGTCCCATTGACCCGAAACCATGGTCGTGAGCGGCTAAAATCACCAATTCATATGGCCTTGGTCGTACCGACCATTTTCCTCCCGGTGGGAGGGGAATGGGGGCACTATGAATGGTGAGATACCCTTAGATCTGTTAGACGTTTCAGCGGTAGGATGGTAGGTCCCCCCCCCCCCCTCCTCCCATTGTGGCTTGTAGCCAATATAGGGCAAGGCGGACTTGTCCAATGGCATACAAAGCACACACCTCCTAGATCTAGGGAGCGCTCTCAGCTTTACTTACTTCCCCTACTTTCCCCTATATATATATGGGAAGTAAGTAAAGCTGAGAGCGCACCCTAGATCTAGGAGGTGTGTGTTTTGTATGTCACTGGACAAGTCCGCCTTGCCCTATATTGATTTTCGAGCTTAGGAAGCTGGGAAAAGAAGCTCAACGTTAGGTATGCCTTGTATGTAGACTTTTAAGCCAAAGCCCGCGGACCAAAGAGTTTACATTGTAATCGTTCTTACATGTAAACGTCACGAGTACAAACAGCTTACGACTAACTCAGCGGTCCAAGAATGAAGAAGTCTTTCTATGGTTTCTTGCGTGTGCAGGAGGATTATCTACAGTCCTTGCTGCCGTGCTTGGTGTGGCAATACCAGCAGTAGTTGGTGTAATTGTCCTAACAATAATAATTCGCCATTGGTAGGTCTTTTATATTGTCAGATTATATTATAAATATGTCGCATTGATTTGCGATGTCAAAAGCAGTTTTCTATTTAGTGTTTTTGGCTTAAGTTGAAAGTGTATTAGAGTCCGTTCTAATTTCGTCGACATGCACTTCAGTATCAGCGGTGTAAGACAGAGCAAATAGATAGCAATTAATGCACACGCTACAAAGAAAGCAAGACATTCTGATCATGCTGATACATCTTATTCCATATTTTAACACAGGTTTAGATGTCGCAAAAGAAGAAACACTAAAGAAGAAATGCTTACCATTGTCAAGTGTGTTTGCAGTTACTGAGATATAATGACAAAGCAAGAGAACGTATATTTTTCTGTGCGCCTATACCTAGAAAAGGAGAAATACAAAAAAAAAGATTGACGGATAATGCAGAAGTTTCTATACAGGTTTCCCTGCGCCACAAGAGGACGCAACCGACACGAATCTAATGCCGGAGAAACTGAAGACAAGCCTGACCAAGAAACATTTTTTTGTGATACACCGGTAGATCCGGAGAGATGTGACCATTCGTCTCCGTCAGAACCATTGCAACGGACAGAGACAGAAGCTAGTAGTTCCACTTAGAAGGGTGTGTGTGTGTGTGTGTGTGTGTGTGTGTGTGCGTGTGCGTGCGTGCGTGCGTGCGTGCGTGCGTGTGTGTGTGTGTGTGTGTGTGTGTGTGTGTGTGTGTGTGTGTGTGTGTGTGAGAGTCAAAGCAGAATGCCCGCATAATAAAACTTTAAGTTTTACCATCTGTTAGCCACCGGCAATCTTCGAAGGCAGCATAAAAATCATGCGGGTACATGTCTGGTATCGATTAAATAATAATAATCATATCCATATGAACATTCGTTTTGTTTGATAAACGTACACTCATCACCTATGATCTCCATGAACTGAGATAAGTGGCGCTTTTTTGGGTTATATAAGGATCATTTGCCAGAAACTTTGGTCTGATGTTCTCTATGAGTATATTAGGCGTTTTTGTTATTCTTATTTATTGAATATATTCAGAAATCTCCAGATTTAAGAGCACAGCACAGCATGTTACACATTGTTTTAACCAAACAGTTTTGTATTTTCTGAGAAATTATACTGGAGCCGGGATAGCCGGGATATCTTTTCCTATACGAAGGTTATGGTAATTTGATGTCCATGGCGCGTTTCGTGTACCGTAGGTTAAGGTAATTTGATGTTTATGGCGGGTTTCGTGTTCCTTAGGTTAAGGTAATTTGATGTTTATGGCGGGTTTCGTGTTCCTTAGGTTAAGGTAATTTGATGTTTATGGCGGGTTTCGTGTTCCTTAGGTTAAGGTAATTTGATGTTTATGGCGGGTTTCGTGTTCCTTAGGTTAAGGTAATTTGATGTCCATGGCAGGTTTCGTGTTCCTGGTTCTTTGTTTCTTTTTTTTTTCACAAAGGATACCCTTCAATATTAGTATAAGAATAGACTAGGATACCATTTAGACAGATATAATACCATGTAGCATTTTCTTTATTTAAGGCTCGGGTAAAACGCTTCAAAAAGTAGTATGACATTTTCAATATTACGTATAGTTGCATGTAATATCAGTATTTATTTAGCCTGCTACAAGTTGTTTTGTATATCAGACGGGCACGATATCCACGTTCCCGAGGAAAGACGAGAGCATTCAGATGTACACTATTCATATTCGGCAAGCATTCAAAACCCACTAAAGGGGTCGAGGGTTGTTGTGAACATGTGTGTACGTGTTAAAAAGAATTTCCTGTTTTGTGTTCCACCATATAACCGCATGCGGAGTGGTTTGTTCATTGCATAGCAGCTGTCGGGTGTAGGCATACGTTTATGTGTGTGAGTGCATGGGGAGGGAGGGGGGTGGAGAGAGAGAGAGAGAGACAGACAGACAGACAGACAAACAGACAGACAGACAGACAGACAGACATGGGGAGAGAGAGTACTGCACATTATTAGAGTCATTGTTAATGGGCTTAACTTGTGGAAATGAATATGAAGTGGACTGTTCAGCCTGCATAACAAATTTGTTATTTAAAATTGTACTATTTTTGGGAAACGAATGACGAATGTGCGTGAAAGGATTAGTGCGCACTCCAGTGACATGGATCTGGGGCAGCACACACGTACACCGGGACATTGTAATCCTTCCTAGTCTGTTGTGAAAGGCTGGGTAGGCGGTATCAGGTGGCTAGGACGCTCAGAGCAAATAATCGTTTCACAGCAGGTCAAAAGAGGTCGTACTGTACCTGCACAGTGCAACACCATTAAAACTTTACTGAATTATTCTTCTGAATTATTCTGTTTCATTTTCAATGCACGGAGAATGAAACACGTCACGGAAAGTGGATACTTGTGCGTGAGTTACGTATACTAAAATAATGGTACTTTTGAGAACTGTACAAAGAAACGCGTTCTATTTGATGACCCAACTACAACGCGTACAAAAGCGTATGTATGTTAACAGTCATGGTTTATTTTTGTTGTTTTTTTTTCATGTTTTGCAATAAATTTTTCATTAAGAATTGGAACAGTTCAGATCTCAATGCAATGCATGTGTCTCTGTGGGTGCGTGCGTGCGTGCGCCGTGTGTGTGTGCGCGCGATTGGACGAAAATTTGTACTACGGTGTATGTCAGTGTGTTTCCCCACTCGGGCAACGCTTTTAGATCAGCGAGAGCGTATCTGATACTGGGTGGTAACTAGAGCTGCCCTGTAAACCGTATAAGGTAGCAGCAAGTCCATATCGAGTCTCCAAACATGTCTACGTTTCCGAGGAATTACTGACTAGGACTGAACGCACACTGATACGAGCGCGGACACTGACTAGAATATATTTCGAGCCATTCCCAGTGTCTGGACCAGCTAAATTTTGCGCGCGCGCGCGAGCGCACACACACACACACACACACACACACACACACACACACACACACACACACACGCACGCACGCACGCACGCACGCACGCACGCGCACACACACACATTCTCACACACACACACACACACCGCGACACCCGCTGTACGTATGTAAAAAAAAGCACTTGGTTATTGCCTTACTACGGTTGTGCTGTACAGCGAAATTGTATTCTTCCTTATCTGTTGTGGCTGAAGTGGTTTCCTGTGGACGTTTTTAGTATCGGTCGTAGTTATAGGCTACGCTGTACCTGGAGGGCCAAGGCAAACAAACACTTCACAACGGATCGAAAGGGGAGTTACTGTTTTCCCCACTGCGACGCTATTGTAATACCACTGAGGGCACAACGGTTGGAATCGACAACGTTTATTTACAAATACACAAAAGGTATAATAACTAATAGACGGCTCCACTCCTGTCAACCAAACGGGTCAAACCCTCAAAATTCAGCCAATCGAGTATTGCGGCATAATGAGCACAACACAGGACGGTCTGGTAAACGTTTTGCCAGACACTACGACAAATCAGTATTCTGTATTTGGTGCCATATGAGCACCCAGTCTGCCTGTGATTACTTCCGCATCTCCACAGATACAAACATAGTACAGTTATGTACAGCAAAATACGCAACTATTAGCGAATGTGCAAAGGCCAGTAAAAAGCTCTGAAAAAACAAAATCTTGAGACAATTAAATCATGAAAGCAGCTGTAATTGCACAAATTTTCTTCATACACAATCGACCTGCATCTGAGCATAAATGACATCAACTGTGTGTGTTTATTCATCTCGAAGTAAATCATTGTACTAATAGAAACGGAAACGGTAATGACTGCGAAGTGGTTACAAGTTAAGCAAATAAAAGCGACACAAAAGGGACAGAAACCACTTAACTTTGACAAAGGACGGCACAGGCCGACGTTTCGGCTTACGCCTTCTTCAGGACATAAACAAATGTCTTTGTTTATGTCCTGAAGAAGGCGTAAGCCGAAACGTCGACCTGTGCCGTCCTTTGTCAAAGTGAAGTGGTTTCTGTCCCTTTTGTGTCGCTTTTATTTGCTCATTGTACTAATGTTGTCCGACCAAGATGTCTGTCTGACCACCGCACGAATATACACAGCAGTCACTAACTGCGGGTGGTTGTTTTTTCAGTTATCGAAAAGCTACTTGACGCAGCAAATACGTACAATACACGGAAATATTAAAAAGAATCGATACGTAACGTTTGAGGAAGTTAGGGGGAGGGCAATCATGCAGCTCTGCCAAACATAATTTTTTTTTAAATTACTCTCCCAAACACTATATACAAGACATTATCCACGCATAACAAAATGGGTAGTTTTTAATGGCACCTGAAATGTTCTGATGCACGTCATAGTTTTTTGGGATGCTGGGCATAAATAGATTAATTTGCTGCGACGAGTTGAATTGGCTGCAGTGTCATTCAGTTGCATGTCATAAACATCACGGGCACCGTAATCTTTGATGTCACTGACAGGACACTGACAACTGCTCCCTCGCGTTGATTGTACTTTTGAAATACATTCTAGCACAGTTTGTATAATTACTTTTTTACGCTTGTGTTTCGGTCACAGCGTAGAAACCTTCCGCCTGGAGGAATTTGTGTTACAATTTGGTGAGCCACATGGAATCCGTCTCTTCTCTGCCTGTCCTGTGTCACAAACTGGCACCTGGTGAGCGATTTGAGTCATTTCTGTCATGTTGGGTGACGTCATCTCATGACCAGTTTCACCTGTGACGTTTGAGGCACCAGCGAGTGGAAAAATGGCGGGATCTGATTCCACGAGCTCTGGCGTGTCGTCTGGAAGCTCTGGTGTTTCGAGTGAACGAGGCAAATCATTTTCGTACAAGTGTGGGAAGTTTATTCCATCGTCTTCCTCCCGTAACGCCTCACTCAAAACTGATGCCAGCAAGTCACCAGAAATCTCTGACGTAGCGACTGGGACAAAATCACTTCTACAGTTAGTGTACTCGTCATCATCATGCGATGCGCATGCGCCGAGGCTGTCCACCGTAAGTGCTGCATTTGATCCGTTCAGGCAAGCCTCGCTGCTTCCGTAGGAAGGGTCACGCCATTTTCTTCTTCCTCTGTTGCCTCCCGTGATGTTGATGGTTGAGGGTCGTGCTGGTTCTGTAACAGGTCCGGTGCTACGACTGTACGAAGCTGGCTGTTTTCATACAGTGGGGCCACAGTCCTTGTGTCGTCTGCTCCCTCAGTAACGGCCCGCGACACAGAAGGGTGCAAATAACTGGCGGGTAGAGCAGGCCACAGACAGGGGCGGGGTGCATCTGAAAATGTCATATTAAATAAAGCATAATGTTTAATAAATATATTGCACGGTGTTACCTGCGCTACATTGCAAGGTTTGTGACAAATGTGAAAATCACTTCTCTTGATGACTCACACATCATCTTGATCATCGTTTTGATTGCTGCCAAACATGTCACTAAGAAACAATGGTTGGTGGTGGTAGTGGCGGCGGTGCGTGCGTGCGTGTGTGTGTGTGTGTGTGTGTGTGTGTGTGTGCGTGTGTGGTTGTGTGTGTGTGTGTGTGTGTGTGTGTGTGTGTGTGTGTGTGTGTGTGTGTGTGTGTGTGTGTGTGTGTGTGTGTGTGTGTGTTACCGGCAGCAGGGATCCTCTGTTCATCTGACGAATACAGAGTGGATCCGTCTGACACTTCCCAGTAGTAGTTTGTCTCGGTACTAGACTGGGTGCCGGGAACATTGTCGTCTTGTTGTACGGCTTGTACAGCTTGTACCGCTGGTTCAGGTTGTGGAATGATTTGGTTTTCACTGTCTGAACGACGGCGTCTTCCGTATGTCCTGTCTAAAATTAAGTTAAATGGAATTTATGTTCACAGGGAAACAATGTCTTTCGTGATTCTAAGAAAATGGAGTTAGCAGAACGAGTAGAAACGATTTCCAACTTCGAGTTCCCATCAAAATGCCAAAATGGTTTCGAGCGGCTGGTGTTTGTAGTCCGTCAATGAGATAAACAAACGCTTCTTGCAATGTAGACTTATAATAATGTCACTGGCTTTCGACATTTGTGTTCACTGCAGCCCGAAAGCATGAAAACCCCTGTAGCCCATGGTATGATTTTTCAAGAGACGCACCTTAGCAGCAAATACTCACAGAAGGCTATAATTTGTACATGGACTAATTGCATTGTTGTCGCAAACAATACACTGTTAACTTGCGTAATGTCACCTGTGGCAAGCGGCAAGATGAAAGTAGAAAAGTATTATTATTAGTATTAGTATTATTATTAAAAGTGTCTTTTAAACAACCATTTCTCAACTGACATTAATGTATTCCATTACCTCCACTTTTAATAATGATGCGAGCAAGTGCCACTACAGCGATAGATACGATGGCCACACTGATAACAACGGTAAAGTTGACTCCGGTTGAAGCAGTATCTTCCGTGTCCGGAGCGGTGTTAGTGTTCAGTGTTGTCATCTCTACATACCACGGATCGCCGTCTGCAATGAACAGACCCTCCTCTGAGAAACTTGTCGGGATAAAGGCAGACAGCTTTATTTTCTTCATTAAATTGCGAATACTCATTCAATTGAGTATCATGGTGTTATTTCTGAAATTTTCATTGCCTTTTTGCAAACAGTTTTAGTATTAACCCCTTGGCTGCCGGGGCTTATAGGCATTATGTGCATCTTGTGTGCCGGGGAAAAATTGCCTCTTCTGCAGTGAAGTCACTAAAATGTTCACTGCTCCTTCATTTATTGAAGTATCTCTTAGATTTTTGTGTGTGTATTTTCCTAATACAATTGTCTTTAGTATGATATCAATTAAAATATGTAATTTGAAAGTTCAAAATATGTCATAAATTATTTATTTCAATTTTTTTTTTTTTTTAAACTAGACACATTCAGACATGTACATGCTGTCACATGAATAAAACAATCCAAGAATTTACTCAAACTAAGTTTATTTATGAATAAAAATGAAAAAGGAGTTCAACAGCACCAACATAAACAAGAAAATGAACATAAAAAGTTGTAAAATTTATTTGAATTGGCACATGGAATAAACTGACGTCATGCAAGCTCTTGAGTCCACAGTTTACCCCACCCATGGCTATCCGATCAGTCAAAGGGAAAAAACTGTGCGTTAGCATCCCGACTATGACTTGGGAAAGTATTAATTGCCTCCCTTACACCGTTTCTGCATCACACCACTTTAATCCTACCGCGTACGTTGTACGCGGTAGGGGCGCCTGGGGTTACGAAAAACACCGCGTACAGCGTACGCGCCAGGCAGTCAAGGGGTTAAGATATAAGCGACAAACGGAATGCAACGCGATGTAAAATAAGCCAAAAGACTTATTTATTTAGCTAGATTTTTTTAGATTTCTTGAATATCATAATCCAGGAAATGTATGGGATCGATGAAATCACCCTACCGATACAAAGTATCGTATTACTAAAGACTACATGACGTTACACCAAAGCATTTAACTATGAACGGTCATGGAGCTTACCTCTCATGAAGTTCATGTATCCAGTGCCAGCGTCATTGGTGAGTTCCAGCCGCCACCGTCCCTCCTCTTTCCTCAAATTGTCCAGCCGGACAGTCAGCGTCAGGTCAGGCGGGGTCCCAGTCAGGAAGCTGAAATTACTAAAATTATTAATTCCGCCTTACGCTGGGTTGGTTGGTTGGTTGGTTGGATGGGCGATTGCCCGGGTGGGTGGGTGGTCTTCTTGCTTGGTTGCATTTTTGTTGTAATTTATGGTTGTGTGTTTTTGTTCTTTTATTTCTTTGTGTTTGTTTGCTTGAGTACATTGAATACTCACATTAAAATTCACTAGGTCTTATAAAACGAGGGTAGGGACTGCCTTACTTAAACAAAAAAAAAAGTCACCCCAGTTTCATAAACGTGCTTTTCTAAAACGAGGGTAAGGACTTGCCTTACTTAAACAAAAAAAAAAAAAGTCACCCCAGTTTCATAAACGTGCTTTTCTAAAACGAGGGTAAGGACTGCCTTACTTAAACAAAAAAAAAAGTCACCCCAGTTTCATAAACGTGCTTTTCTAATGTAACCATTACAGGGAAAACTTTCAAAAATATGCCAAATTGTCAAAAATTATTGTGATTCACACAGGGAGTGTATGTCATATACCCGGTACAGTCAACGGGTTTTCCAGCTTCGCATCATGAGGATGGGGTCTGGTCAGTTGCAGGCTTGAATCGTCCTTGTGTGTGAACGCACTCCACCTTAAGACTCCCACCTTCATCGACAATCGGTGTTCCCACGAATTCCAGGAAGGCCTTAAGAAAAGAAAAATAAAGTAATAGGGTAAAACGATTCTAGGTCAAACCGAGGTAACAAAAAGCTCTCTCTCTCTCTCTCTCTCTCTCTCTCTCTCTCTCTCTCTCTCTCTCTGGTGTTGCGGGGAGCCGGTGTGGCCGAATGGTAAAGCGTTGGACTTTCAGTGCCCGGGTCGTGAGTTCAAATCCCGGCTCGGGCCAAATAAACTAGTGTCCAGAAGAAACGATACCAAGGGTTGACAAGGACATACAATAAGAGCAGAACAATACAGAAATTTCAGAGTGGTATATTTCATTTGAGAGACCTTTCAACAGCATGTGTACCAAAAATCAATTGAATCAATCCTGTACAATCATCAGGACAAGAATGTAAAGATGGGTGGGGTGTAAAATGAACATTTCATGAAAACAGTCCCAAGAGCATATAGGGGAAAATGTCACATCAGACATCTGTAAGGCACGTCAGTAACGTGTATGTCCATCCTGAGCGTGAATAGCGGCAAGAACGCGTCGACAGACTGACGTCGTCAAACGTGTTATGATGTTGGGGGTAATGCGTTGTCATTCGTCAAGGAGGCACTGTTCCAACTGCTGGAGGTTGACTGGCCGCACAGGGCGACGTCTGATTTGCCGATCGAGATGGTCCCATAAATGTTCGATCGGATTGAAATCCGGTGAACATGCCGGCCGTGGCAAAACTGGTATGTTGGCGTTATTGAGGAAGTTCTGAGTCAGTCTTGCCGTGTGCGGCCTGGCATTATCGTGATGGAAAATGATTCCGCGGGGCTGATGTTGCAGAAACGGCACCACAACTGGCTGCAAGATTTCATCCCGATAATGTTGTGCATTCAAGTTCCCTTGAAGGACGACAAGCCTCGTTTGTGACGTCCACCCGCATATGCCACCCCAAACCATTAGCCCGCCGCCGCCAATGGTCTGATTTGTTGGACACAATCCGGAGCCAAACGTTCCACACGTCGTCGATAAACACGCTGCCGACCATCATTCCTGAAGATTGTGAACCTGCTTTCGTCAGAGAACAGAACCCGCGTCCAGTCTCGCCATTGCCACCGCCGAAATCGCCTGGCCCATAGGAGTCTGTTGATCCGGTGTTGACGTGTCAGGAACGGTCCGCGGTAGGGATGACGTGGCCGGATACCATGTTGGCGCAGTCTCCTGTACACGGTCTGTCGACTGATCCTGTGTCCCAGTGCTGTTGCTGCCGTTTCCGTTGCTGTGATGGTGCGGTTCCGCAAGTGTAATACCCGGATGTGATGGTCTTCAGCGGGCGTGGTCACTAGTGGTCTTCCTCTTCGCGGCCTGTCTGTTGTAGAACCTGTTTGACGTAATCGCTGCATCAACCTGGTGACTGTTATGCGTGCGCAATTGAACATTCTGGCGACGATGGCGTGTGAGGCTCCCATTCCAACGGCTCTCTCTCTCTCTCAATGGCTGTCAAACGTGGCATTTTCGGATGTGCCTTTCCTGTGAGACCAACGTGTCCGTGCAGCCGTTATAAAACTGTTGATTTGCGCGTGCGAACCGTGCTACAGACAGTACCGTCCTTTTCCCGTAGTGCACGGTTCTTGTTCCGAAACTTAAGCAAATGTTTCCGGTATTCCCGAGCGCAGACGCTGTATTTGGGACGTGGGATACGTAAACCTATGTTTTTAGGCCTCGGGGATCACTTTGCACAAAAACATTCTGACAACAGTTTGGTATCGTTTCTTTTGGACACTAGTTTATTTGTGCTGGCCTTTTCTCGTTGCCCCGTCTTTGATATCACCCATACATGGTGGAAAAGGACGTTAAACCCCACAAACACCCACCCAACCTCTCTGGTGTTGCTAATGATGATGTTGATGACTCGTTGAAAGTCAGGATAAATTTGTTGACTATTGCTGCCATTATTACATCTTATCACTACGGCAATACAATAGGGGGTAGGGGGGGGGGGGTAGAGGGAACAACAAAAGCTCACAAATGTACACATACATTTTACCAGAAGTGTAGCGTTCTTGCTCAGTCCAGCCCCTGGTGCCTCACAGCGAATGAGGCCAGCGTCTTTACAGCCAACATGTGAAAAATCGTGCCGGAGTTCACCGGACTTCACGCTGAATATGAGTTCTTCCCCGTGTCTGTCCAACAGGCGGGCAGTGACAGGAGGGTTGCCGTTCTCCCAGCTACACACCACACCCACAGTGTTGTCGGGGTCAACAGGTTCCCCAGGCAAAGAGAGACTCGTGATGGAGGCAGGATCTAAATCATTCCCAGAGACAAACTCATGAGTCTAACGTAATCACTCATTAAAGTCTCCATATAAATTTGATAGGACGCCACAAGTGTGTACATTGTCAAAAAGTGGGCAGTAATTCATAAATGCACGGCTTATCATCCATGAATTTAAATTTACTTTAGAAACTTTCTGCTGTTACTACACCAGCAAGAACGGATTTTGCTTCCAGTCTCCAGTGAACTTCCAGTCAAGCACTGACTGTTTAAAACCAATCACAACAATCCAATTCATTATAACATGGCAATAACACTGTTTCATTTGTTGTTGTTGTTGTTGTTCATGTTTGTTTGTTTGTTGCCGATGTTTTTCTGTTTCGTTTTCTTTTCTGTGTTGTTGTTGTTGTTGTTGTTGTTGTGCTGTTGTTGTTGTTGTTGTTGTTGTTGTTGTTGTTTGTTTTGTTTTTTTGTTTTGGTTTTTGTTGTTGTTGTTTGTTTGGGTTTTTGTTTTTGTTTGTTGTTTTGTTGTTTTGTTTTGTTTTCTTTTGTTGTTGTTTTTGTTTTTTTTGGGGGGTGGGTGTTTGTTGTATGACAGTGAAGTTAATTTTCGAGTTGAATTTAAATTTACACAATCATGGACTGCGTTACTCACACGTAACGTCCAATCTTAATCGTTTTCTCTCTGCCAGGTTACCGCTTGTCCACCACTCCCACGTAGTGCTGTCATGGCGATCTACAGTCCTCTGAAAATAGTGAAGACCTTCGCCATCCGGACAGATGCAGTTTTGGTGTTGTGCTGCTGCAAGTTCCACTCTTGTGCATCAACACGCAATAGTCCATTGGAAATTGTATTCCCCTTCTCCAACTTCAAGATGGCAATGAAAAGGTTGTTCAGGGATGTGGCAATTCCCTGTGTAGAGTAGGAATGGTAAATTGAGCGTTGAGTTCTCTCTGCTGTGAAGCTCAGTTCTTCAGCGTCGGGAACACGAAACGGGCACCTACCGAAAGAAACAGATATTCGTCTTACCTAGTGGAACAATTTCAGCAAGCTTCTGCTTATTACTTTCAAAAACATTCAGCTGTTGATTACAACTGGGTCTGTTTCTTTTTTGAACCATGCTGTGCTATGGTGGTTCTGTAAGATGCCGATTTAGCAACGTGCAGCTGATTCCAAGGTTGTTGTGAGTTTTAAAAAGAATAAACTAATAAACTCACAAAAACAACAGTAATAAAACGCACTCACATTCTTTTGTAGTGCCCGAAGTTAAACTGGACATACAAAGCAAAGCGTGTAGCAGCTGCAAAGACTTCATCTTCTTTTTCATCATTGATGACTTGCTATCAGAAGAGGTCAATCGACAATGCTCATTGTGAGGCCTGTCGGCTTTCCCTCAAACAAGCCGTGTATGAGACTAAACGTGTAGGGTCAGAATAGTGGACCCTCTATTTGATTCTCAAAAAACCAGGAAACAATAAAAGGTAAACTTTCTAAGTCGAGGGAGTGGGTTACTAGGTTACTAGGGTTCAGTGTGGTGACCAGATGTGAACCTCGTGGACATAAAATACTATCCGCACCAGGCTCCAAAATAATTAAATGAGTCTGATGCAGGGCGTTGGAAAATGAGTCACCACAAGCGAAAACTTCAACTCTGAAACGTCTATGTATTAAGTTTAGGCCACCTTTTCTCTGCAAAGGTTGTCAAGTTTACTAAAATGAGTACATTTTGGTAAACAACCCGAGCATTGAAAGTCCAGCGCTCTACCATTTCGGCCACCCTGGCTCCCCAGAGAGAGAGAGAGAGACGTCAGTTCCGTGAACTAAACATTTCACGTCAGCCTCAGGCAGGTCGCCATACAGAGAGAGAGAGAGAGATGACGTCAATTCCGTGAACTAAACATTTGACGTCAGTCTCTAGCACTGAGATCGTCTGATGAAGCTTGTTTATGTCTTGTGATTTCCCTGTTGGCTTTGTGGCTTCCCCGAATGAATTATTTTTCACATGAAATCTGGAAGATCTAGAGGGCTGGTGAAATGTCGGAGGCAGTGACGATACTTGCTGATTTTGTCTGTGAACTAAGCGTTTGACGTCAGCTTCACACTGGTGGCATGACAGATGCTGCTTGTGCATGTCTTGTGATTTCCCTGTTGCTTTTGTGACCTCCCTGGCTGAATTAATGTTTACATAAAATCTAGAGGAAGATCTAGAGGGCTGGTAAAACGTGGACTAGAATACCTTGGATTGTACTTATGAAATCGCAAATTTGGAACTCTTTTAACCGGTGCTTCTCGCAGAAACTTCAAAAAGTTATGTTTATCTAAATGTTCAGTTATTCTTAATGCTAAAGCTATAATAGTGCAGTAGTTCCTGTCATATGTGCAGTTGTCACACTAGACGAAAACGCCGGGATGATAAGTAATTTGCAGTAGTCTTTTCATAGATATTTGATCTTATGTGCAAACCACCCCTACCTCGGATTTTTTTTTTTTTTTTTTTTACACAAAACCAGTCAGAGCTACAGAGCTGTAGCACGAATACAGGCAGTGTGATTGGGTGAACTTCCAAAGTCTAGAAAATGAAGGAATTTGAACAACTTTTTCGAAAAAAAAATCGTAACATGGCCGATTTTTTAAAGTCGGCGATAACTCTTCTGAAAATGCGGCAGGCTAAAAATCGTGAAAGGTAGCTCTGGAGAAGGTGAATTCCCGTTTTATCTCACAGTAAAAAGGCCTCCAACGAGGTGGTTTAGGAGATAGCCATCATTACATCCGTCCACACACACACACACACACACACACACACACACACACACACACACACACACACTCACACACACACACACACAACTCCCGCCAAACAGAACGCAGCAGTATAGTGTGCACGTCAAGTGTCTATGACGCAGATTTCGTTACGTCACAGAGTGCGCGAAAGTATGTATTGTCTGGAGAAACGTCACAGCCTTGTTTTGTACTACTGAAACTTGCTGCTGCGCGTAGCAAAATCTGCCCCATCGTTTTAAAAAATTAAATTTCACAAATGTTTTCGTCTTTTGGAGTCATTATAATGCTATTGGTCGTTCTGAAAGCAAAATTATCTTACTCCAAGAAGGAACACAACCACTGATATAAGTCTTTGCAGAGTAAACGTCGGTTTGTGTCCGACTAAACCATTAACGTGCAGTGTACCACACAGCCAAAGTGTGCTACGGGAAATGAGTATAGCTGAGTCATTTATGGTGAAACTGGAAAATTCCCCTTAGAAATATTAATCAAAGTTAGAATGATTAGATTTTGGGCAAGTTTAGTCAGTTCAACGGCTGACAAATTCTCAAAAGTACCAGTTTCGTTTCCTGTTTGTAATTTCTCCCAGCTGCTTTAACGATGACTAACATATCTTAGGTTCCAACGTTTCATATTTAGTGAGCTATCGTGACTCTTATGCACTCACGGCTGTGCTATTAATATGGTCGCAGTATGAACGGTTCGCCCCTATTGTGTAAACTTTGCGTACAGTGTGCAGCCAGTGTGCAATCGTGTGTTCCACCGACTTGTCGAAACAGGCACTCAACCGAAAGGAGGTGCTTTCAGGGTGACGGGAGACATACAACTACCTTAAAATAATGAACAGTCCAGCTGATAACTGTGCAGTCCAGAAAGACTGGCGACTCCCTCCGTGACAGTAGTGTACAGCTTACATTGCCGAATGGTACACATTCGCCCAGAAATGAAGACACGAACAGCCACAGGAGCTGTTTTGTGGGCGATAGTCTACAAACCCACCACCAAGCACTTTCATGCTTAACGATCGGACTATTCACGCTCAGGAAGCCACAGGTCACAGAACTGTTTTCATTATCTACGATTTCAAGGCAGAAACTTTCTCAAGAGGACTCTGCGTATGCAAACACTCGACTCGCGTTTTTGGTTTTTTTTTTTTTTGTTTGTTTGTTTTTTGTTGTTGTTGTTGTTGTTGTTTTTTCTTTTTTCGTACTATTGAGTCGAAACAGGCTTGGCTAAGTGCCATGTAAAGGGCCTGCCTTGTACTTCTTGTGTTACTGGTTATGAGGAGAAAGAAGAGCCAGGATCTGACAGTGTATGCTTTTGAAGACTAAATTTAGTCAGTGTTGTATACCAACTGTAACCTACAGACAGAAACAGACTTACAAAGCCACATACACACATGCAAGTCCCTATGCAACTGGGAGCTGTGTTCCTTTTAATTTTGATTCTTAGTGAATGCGGCTTGTACTTGAATTTTAGTTCCTCGTTTCCTTTGGAAATTAATCTTGTAATTTTAAAGACATTTCGCCCTCCTTCGAATGACTGCAGTACTACCAAAACAACTATTCTCAAAGAGGCAGCTGCATACGTCCAAAAAATTACCATTTATGTTCGTTTTACAAATGATTTACTCGTCAGATGCCCTGGATAGGACTGCTCTTGATAATTCTTTATCCAGTGCCTGTTTCACCAGGTACTTTTTTTTTTAACTTTCAATAATCCTTCATGCATAAAGACAAGGGTACCAGTCAGCACACTGGTAGTAGTATTATCAAAGTATGGGTTTGTTGTTGTTGTTGTTTGTTTGTTTGAAATTCATTTCAATATAAAAGAAAAATGGCGAGAGTGTCCTGCCATTGATACCATCTCATGAATTATTCCACACTCACATTAAAGAGTTAAATTGGTTAAAATAATGGTTACAATAGTGGCCGCCTGTCTAAAATTAATCGACTATTTGTAATCATGTCATCATTGTCATTATCATCATCATCAACATCATCATGTACAGGCTTGGAAACAAGATGTGACGCTCCATCTGTCACCATAGGAGACACCGCGACAATCACGTGTCATTTCAGCAGCAGTGTTCAGAACGAGGCTAGATATACTGTAGATCACTACAACTTTTATACCCTTTTCACTGTAATTCGAGGTAGGTAACAAGATGTGTGTGTGTGTGTGTGTGTGCGTGGGTGGGGTGGGTGGGTGTGTGTGTGTGGGTGGGTGTGTTCTGACGGTGCTGTTTTCACTTGATATTACCCATAATGCCTCAGTCAACAAATCAGGAATTCTGGGCACATTGTGATACTCCACCCTAAAATAGTCACTCAAATGCTTGCCAACTTTCAAACAGTACGTGCAATAAAATGTTTGTTCCGTTTGCAGAGAATATTTTACTCTGTGACAAGCAACTTGACAAATTTGAATGTAGCCTGCCTAAGCCTGGATATAGGTACCAGTATTCACCAAAACAGACTACCAGCATCAACATTACAATCACCTCAGCTGGTGTACAACATGAGGGTAGATACGTGTGCAGTACTTTCGGACAACAGTCGCAGGACATCAAGCCATGTAATTTCACCTTAAAAGGTATGTTTCGAGCATTTCCGTCTTGCTGCGCTCTTTGACAAATTGTTTTGTGTGGTGGCTCGCCTCTTCTGTGTGGTAGTGGGACGGGCGGGAGGGGGGGGGATAATAATAATAATGAATACTGGGGGATAGGGGGTAGAGTTTTCCCTGAAAAGGAACCATCCTAAGTTTCTACAACAACGCTTGCGAAATTCTTAAACTTCAGAAGTTTTAAATATATTTTTTACTAATCCCAGTACTTTTATGTGTTTAATCTAGATGTGAAACCAACGCCTGCTACCTTTTCACCAGAAACGACAACGAGGGGTATGCGCGGAGACAACACTACTAAAGGTTAGTAGAGAAACTGAGACTCTCAGTGTATCATCATTACGTTCTACTCAGTCAATATGATCAAAACATGTGCACAAAAACGGAGAGTCAAACGGTTTATTACTATTTGATTGATTTTTTTCATATTCTTGAGGGTGGTAGTGGTGGTTGTCATGTTTTCTTGGGTGTTGGTGATGTGAAGGTGTGTATGGGGGGGGGGGGATGGGGGGAGGGTTGTGTGTGTGGGGGGGGGGGGGGGTGGGGAGGGGGGGGAGGGGAGGGGGGTGCAAAGGTGGGGGAAGTTGCTGGTTAGATTTGTCTCTGAAAAAGAAGTGTAAATCGAGTCACAATCTGGAAGTCTTAAAGCAGAACCGAGCTAGCTGATGAAGGGTTGGTTTCTAAATCCATCCATTATCTTCCTTTTCCTTTGAAATCGTCTGGGCTCGCCTGACCAACCTTAGTTTCTTAGATGAAATAGAGAGAAGCAGCAGTTCTCTGTGGCAATACCTGAGAATGCTAGGTTAGCCAGAGGCACGGAAACGTGGCCCGAGAACCGTGTCCCTTAACACGAACACAGGAAGAAGGCCGAGTGGAGTATAGAGGAGGGGTACGGAAGAGGAGTGAAAAATGGATAGCGAGGGAGTGCAGAAGAAGTATGTGAAAAAGGAACAGGAGAGAAGCACAGGAGACGAGTGTAGAAAGGGAAAAGGAGAAGGAGAGGAGTGCAGAAGAGTAGTGTAGAAAAGGGATAGGGGAGGAGTACAGTTAGTTAGTTAGTTAGTTATTTAGGGCTTAACGCCGCGCAAGCAACAGAGGCTAATTCGCGGCAAAGGGGAGGAGTACAGAAGAGGAATGTAGAAAGGGAAAACGAGAGGAGTGTAGGAGAGGAGTGTAGAAAAGGGAAAGGGGAGGAGCACAGAAGAGGAGTGTAGAAAGGGAAAACGAGAGGAGTGTAGGAGAGGAGTGTAGAAAAGGGAAAGGGGAGGAGCACAGAAGAGGAGTGTAGAAAGGGAAAACGAGAGGAGTGTAGGAGAGGAGTGTAGAAAAGGGAAAGGGGAGGAGCACAGAAGAGGAGTGTAGAAAGGGAAAAGAAGACAATTACACCAGAGGAGTGTAGAAAAAGGGATAGGGGAGGAGTACAGAAGAGGAGTGTAGAAAAGGAAGAGGGGAGTACAGAAGACAACTGTACAAAAGGAACAAAAGAGGAATGTAGAAAAGAGGACTACAGAGAAGAAGCGTTGAAAGAGGAGTTCAGAGACTTGCTGGATGCATGAAGAAAAGCAGCAGACGGCAGTAACACATAAAAGGATGAGGAAGAATCATTGGCCCCGTTTACATTAGCTTAAAATACCGCCCTGAAAGCGCTCTGAGAGCGCCCTGTCGCGTTTGCACTTGGACAAACCGCTCCGAAAGCACACCGCTCTCAGACCACCTACAGTGGGTAGTCTGAGGGCGCTCTAGCTTAGGGCGCTTTCTTCACGTCACGTGGGGCCCTGTGTCACAGTAGCAACAGGCCATTTTTGCAAATGGCGAAAGATCGTTTTCTTTTTCTGCCAGGCATACAAAAACAAGTGCTTTCTGGGCGCTGCCATCTTGAATATGTCACATTCCCCGAGACATATCAGCTCCCCTTCCACGATTGTGCCGTGGGGCGCTCTCAGTACGGTGCGCTTTAGGGGCGCCCTCAGAGCGCTCTGTAATGTAAACAGGGCCATTGTCACCAAGACCAAAGAACTGCGAACAGTACCTAAGGTAACACCGGGTAGACACAGTAAAGACAAAGCCGTGCGCATATGGGTTTTCTGGAGCAGAGTGATGCGAGATATGGTGGTAAGGAGGAAGAGGACGACGATGAAACTGTCTTTGTTCAAGAGTGAAAGTGTTGACAGACGTTCGTCAGTTTACAAATTTCCCCTTTAAAAAGCCAAAGACTGTCTGGCTAAATGAGACAGACGGACAGACTCTTTTTTATAGGCAGCAATCTTATGAAGCAATCTGGATGGGTGATCGGCTTCAAAATCATGTACATAAATCGTTCGTTTTGTATGTCATACTTAGTCCGTAATCTGTACAGTGTATGGACCATTGCTTGCGTGGCGTAAAGCCCTAAATAACTAACTGTAGAACTTGTCATGTTCTGAAAAATCGCCCTTGATCCTGTGTATAGGTTCAGATGACTCAACGCCTATACTTAGTTTCGTTTTCCGGTTTGCTTCGTCTGCCTTTTTTCCGAAAGAATGAAACAGGTCATGGAAAGTAGATACTTGTGCGTGAGCTACGTATACTAAGTGTACAGCTTTGAGAACTGCACAAAGAAACGCGTTATATTTGATAACCCAATTACAACGCGCACAAAAGTGCATGTGTGTGTGTGTTAACAGTCATGGTTAGTTTTTATGTTTTACAATATTTCAGTGTGTTTCCCCACTCGGGCAACAATTTTAGATCAGCGAGAGCGTATCTGATACTGGGTGGTAACTAGATCTGCCCTGTAAACCGTATAAGATAGCAGCAAGTTTATATCGAGTCTCCAAATATGTCTACGTTTCCGAGGAATTACTGACTACGACTGAACGCACACTGATACGAGCGCGAACACTGACGAGAATAGATTTCGAGCCTTTCCCAATGTCTGGACCACCTACATTTTGTGCACACACACACACACACACACCGCGACACCGCTGTACATGTGAAAAGCACTTGGTTATTGCCTTACTACGGTTGTGCTGTACAGCGAAATTGTATTCTTCCTTATCTGTTGCGGCTGGAGTGGTTTTCTCAAGACGTATTCAGTATCAATCGTATTATCGGCTACCTGGAGGGTCAAGGCAAACAAACTCTTCACAACGGATCGAAAGGGGAGTTAGCGTTTTCCCCAGTGCGACGCCATTGTATCACCACAGAAGACACAACGGTTGGAATCGACAACGTTTATTTACAAATAGACAAGAAGTGCTCCATAATAACTAATGCAAGTCTCCACTTCTGTCAATCAAAAGGGTCAAACCCTCAAAATTCAGCCAATCGAGTATTGCGGCATAATGAGCACAACACAGGACGGTCTGGTAAACGTTTTGCCAGACACTACAACGAGGAAGGACGTGTAGTATGATATGACTGTAACATAGAAAGAATAAAGTAAATCCATTGACGTCATATGAGGAAAAAGACTGCTACGCCAATCTTGAAATCGCCCCTTTTCACGTACAATGACGTCATGGACGTACCGTGTTTTGCCAAATCACGGCAGAGTAAAGGAGTGGGGCTTTGGCCTCGTGGCGAGTGGAGTCGTCTGTTACCTAATCATGGATTTATTGTCCTATGATTAAACGCATAACTCATGATGTCTCTTCCGGGTAGGGGACTGAACTGAACCGGAATCCATCCAAATATACAAATCAAAGTGTCATGCCCCGTTCATATGACACTTTTTTTTTTAATACAAGAGGTTTTGATGATATATAAAAGGTTGTGCAAGTTGTCACAGTATATGCATGTGACATTTCCATTTAATATGTTTTGCTTTTTCTTTTCTTTTCTTTTTCTTTATTTTTATATTGAACTGGTTGTGAGTACAACTAAGTACAATAACGTATCAGGTGCAATGGCGTTGCGTCAGCCAAGCTCACTTTTTTATAACGTGTACATATTTTTCTATCAGGTAGGGTCATATACCAAAGGTACAAGGGCTAACGAACAAGTTTTAAAAGGCGTTCGTGTGTTTTAAAAGGTGTGTGTGTGTGTGTGTGTGTGTGTGTGTGTGTGTGTGTGTGTGTGTGTGTGTGTGTGTGTGTATGTGTGTGTGTGTGTGTGTGTGTGTGTGTGTGTGTGTGTGTGTGAGAGAGAGAGAGAGAGAGAGAGAGAGAGAGTATGTGTGTGTGCGTGTGTGTGGATTTAAGCTATTCTTCCAGTCTACTAATTTTTTTTCTAAAGTATGCAGCGTTGCTGTTAGTATTTGGTTGAATTTGTCTTCTTTTCTGTGTTCATTTTTTCTACTGATTTTAATGATAATAGTATTACCATTTTACAGACAGTCCAACAGACAGACACACACCATCAGGTTTTGTGGTATCTCTTAGTCTTTCTCTTGGAGGGGTGGGGCAGGAGGTGTACGTGTTGAGGGGGGGGGGGGGACATTCTGATTACTCGAACCCACGACAGAATCTCAATATGCCTGAGGCGTATACGCGTAATGTGCGTTACAGGACCGTGCATGCTCAAAGTCAGTATGAATGTCACTATAAAACACACGGGTGGGTAGGTGTTTGGGAGGTTAACGACCCTTTCCACCATGTGTGGGTGATATCAAAGACGGGACAACGAGAAAAGGGTCAGCACAAATATTTGGCCCCAACCAGGATTCGAACTCACGACCCGGGTACTGAGAGCCTAACACTCTACCATTACTAAACACAAGAGAAAGAAAAGGGAAATATGTGAAACAAGTGCTACAAAAACACAATGTATGAAACAAGTGCTACGAAAACATATTAATTTTTATTAGCACCAACATTGCATTTTTAGCCCCCTTGTGTAACAAAGGGAGTCAATGTAATAACCCTCCGTCGTCTCTGTGTGTGTGTGTGTGTGTGTGTGTGTGTGTGTGTATGTGTGTGTGTGTGTGTGTCTGTCTGTCTGTCTGTCTGTCTGTCTGTCTGTCTGTCCGCAGTAAACTTTCACTTGGCATTTTCTCAGAATCTACAGACAGCAGAGGCACCAAAATTTTACATTGGCATTTTCTTGGAATCTACAAACGCCAGAGGTTTTAACCTTTGCACGATGATACACATTGATAAGAACTTTACAGATATACATGTATTCAAAGGCCTTGTGTCAGTGTCAAGGCCGTACAAGCTATTTTCCGCAGTTCCGCAGTAAACCTTAACATTGGCATTTTCTCAGAATCTGCAAACAGCAGAGGCATCAAACTTGGCATGCTGACTCAAGGTCAAGGTGACTAAACCTGTCTGTTCGAAAAAAATTCATTGGCATTTTCTTGGAATCTACGAATACCAGAGGTTTAAACTTTGCATGATGACAAACATTGATAAGAACTTTCCAGATATGCGTGTATTCAATGGCCTTGTTTCGAGGTCAAGGCCATACAAGCTATTTTTGTGAAACCTTAACATTAGCATTTTGTCAGAAACAACAAACAGCAGAGGCGTCAAACCTGGCATACTAATAGACAATTGATAAGACCCAGACATACATACCATTTTTTAATGACCTTGACCCAAGTTCAAGGTCATTAAAGCATGTCTGTTTGGAAATTTTACATTTGCGTTTTCTCAGAATCTAGAAAAAAAAGAAGCATCAAACTTTGCATGATGAGAAACACTGGCAACACCTTTACTTAGTCAAGGTCAAGGCCATGCAAGCTGTTTGGGGGAAACGTTAATGTGGCATTTTCTCCGAAACAACAAAAAGCAGAGGCACCAAACGAAGCACAATGATAAACAGCAATGAGACCTATGCCGACATACGCTTTTGAATGATCTTGACTCAAGGTCAAGGCCAATAAAGCTGTCTGTTGTGAATTTCAACATACCGTTTTTGGAGAAACTACAAATACTATAGGCGTCAAACTTGGAATAACGATAGACATCTCATGAGATCTCATTTGAATGACCTTGACCCAAGGTCAACGCCATACAAACAGTTTTGGGGGAAAATGCAATATTGCCCGGAACTAAAAACACCAGAGACACCCTCCTTGGCTTGATGATAGATAGTGATAAAATTTTTACATACACTTTTGGATGACCTTGACCCATGTCACAAGGGAGCCATGGAGGTTTCTGCCTCTCTAGTTTTCAGTAAAAGTGTACATATAATTGCAAAAAATGTGAATATCTTAATATACAAAAGAGTTTCTTCTCTCGAGTTACTTTAGCCGTGCTTAGTTTTGTCCGGATTTTTTTTAACACGATTATTCAAAGAAATTTAAACATATACACATGTACACACCCCTATAGATCCGCATATGTACAAACGTGTTTGAGACCGGTAACTTTGGGTTCCGTGTGGGAGGGGGTGGAGGGGGTGTCTTATCCCTGCGTCTGGATGAATATCCGGAACAAATTGTCCAGTTTGTTAACGGCAGGGCGGACGTGAGGGATGAACACAGCCACAGGAACATGGCGGCAGCGGGCGGGACAGCCGCTTGTCTCCCTTGGGCAGTTCGTCTGAAAATCACAACAGTGACAATACAAGTAGATCCGATCGGCTGACACAGAAAATGCTGATAACTGGTACTGGTACTGGTACTAATACCGGTACTGGCATTAGGTTTGTTAAGTAGGACTTCGTAAAGAGGACTTCGCTGAGCAGCGTAAACTAAATAAATAAAGTAAATTAGGCTGATACGGCAGAGGCCGCGAGAGGCTAACGCGTAACGGTAGATGTCATGTGACATGGACCGGTTTTTTTGTTGTTGGTGGTTTTTGTTGTTTTTGTTTTTTAATTCTGTTGTTTTTTTTTTTTGTTTTACTGTTTTGTTGTTGTTGTTTTACATAACAATAAAACAAACATACACTGATACAAGGGTTGGGGTGGGGGGTTGGGGTGTTTGGGGGTTTAACGTCCTTTTCCACCACATACGGGTGATATCAAAGACGGGGCAATGATGAAAAAGCCAGCACAAATATTTGGCCCCAGCCGGGATACGAACACGACCCAAGCATTAGAAGTCCAACGCTCTACCATTCGGCCACCCCGGCTCCCCTACACTGATACAAGTACATCCTTCAAAAGACACACACTTGATGCACTTATACCTTTCAAGAACATCTCTTAAATAACACCTACACTTGTCCTACAGTGGACCGTGTTAGTTGCGTGATATGAATGTGAAAGGACGGCGTTAAACTTTACCGTCAATGTCGGCGTAAACAACTGCGTCTGGCCACTTCCGCCTGACGATTTGCATCCGGGTTGCGTCTGGGAGGGGGAAGGGGTGGTGGCGCCATTTCCTGTTCCTCCACTGACTGAGGTGGCTGAAGCGCACGACGAACTCTCCAGTCTGTGGAATAAATATATGTCATGTGATCGACCTTCCGCCAAAGTAGAAATAACAAGGAAATAGTGAAAAGCCGGTGATACTCCTTTTTGTTGCACCTTAAGACAATAGTCTGTGCTACAAACTTTTCGCCTATGCACACATTTTGGGATAATTTGTTTGTTATTCACTTGATTTTCATATCCATTTAGTAATGGTCAGTTCTAAAATTGTTACATCTCAACACTAAACGTTGAAAAGTAAACAAACATTGACAAGAAAATGGTATTTTTTTATGAAAACATACCTTTGAGAAATTATTGTCATTATCATTATACACACACACACACACACACACACACACACACACACACACACACACACACACACACACACACACACACACACACAACCTACCGATGATATTCACGACGATGATGACGATAATAATGACGCCAGCGATGACGCCAACGAGGGTTCCAACAATGACGGGAACGGACTCTCCAGTCGTGACGTTCTCACTCCAGCGGTCAAAGAGAGTGCTAGTCCCTGCAGGAAAGTGTCAATGGCGTATATTTGCTCAAGAAAATACATTCAATTTTTTTTTTTTTTTTTTTTTGTATACTCATCTATGGAAAATTTGTGTTTCTTCCTTTTCCGCCACTTATTGGTTATATTAATAACGTGGCAATGAGAAAAGACCAGCACAAATAATATTTGGCCCAAGCTGGGATTCGAACTCACGACCCGAAAAGTAAACAAACATTGAGAAGAAAATGGTCTTTTTCATTATTTTAAAAAAAATTGAGAAATAACCTTTATTATTATCACACACTGTTTCGGTTTTGTTTGTTTTTTTTAAATAAAGGAGTAAATCGGAACATCTGCAGGAAAAACCCCAAAGACCAGCCTTGGAGTCTGGAAAGTTTAACGTCCTTTTCCGCCACTTATTGGTTATATTAATGACGGGGCAATGAGAAAAGACCAGCACAACTTTTTGGCCCCAGCCGGGATTCGAACTCACGACCCTAGCATTGAAAGTCCAACGCTCTACGATTCCCAGCTACCCACCAGTCAATGGGCTAGGTTTAACATTAAAAGCTTTTTATAAGACGCTATGAAGAGTAAGGTTTAGTTTCGCGTGAAATTTTATATACACCTGACGTGATGTCCACATGTCCAGTGCCCGCGTCATTGGTGAGTTCCAGCCGCCATTGTCCAGCCTCGTTCACAGTCACATTGTCCAGCCGGACAGTCAGCGTCAAGTAAGGCGGGGACCCGGTCAGGGTGCTGAAGCTTTTTTTTTATGTAAAAATGTTATTTATTAAATTGCTTACAGCAAACAAAAAACATAGCAAGAAAACGAACTTGAAAGGCAGAAAGAAATAACCTGCCCTTGACTACTGTCAAATCTGGAATTTCGGGAACACAACGTTTATCCTGTTGACAGTAACAACTCTCACTCACTCCCCCTACCTCTCCCACGTCCACACCCACCCCCAGTAAACGCAAATGTTCGCCACAAGCCCACCGAACACATTAAACTTTACCCATACTATCACGTCACCCACACCATATACCTCCGAGTAATATCAGAAAATTGTTGCCCGGTCATTTTTATCAAACGAGGGAGTGTCTTGACTAATGAAAGTCATCCAAGTTTCATGGACATGCATATCGAGATACACAAGGAAAAGATTTCAAACAACAGCCCGCAAAGTCACCATTTTGAGATGACGTCAGTACAAAAAGTCAAGGGCCGTTTGCAAGAGGACAAATAACCCAAACTCTCAAATGCAAGCGGTGGTGCAAGACTTTTTTTTAACAAAGTATGGCCATTTTAGATGATGTAAACACATGTGGAAAAGAAAAGTTGACATCCACAAACAGACTTACACAGACACACATTCACCCACTGCATCAACACCAGGACAACAATGAACACTGAAACACAGCCCCTACACTAAAAACTAAAATTTATTGATTTCAATTATCCATCCCTTGTTTATTTTCCAACCAACTCAAACCGTACACCTACATCAAACCGAAATACAGAGAAAAAACATGGCCATTTAAAAGAACACCTTGACTTTCTGCGGCAAGTCTAATATAACACATACCCGATACAGCTGATCGTATCTCTGATAGGAGCATCAGGACGCTGGCTGTTTGTCAGTTTGCAGTCTTTTATCATCGTTGTGTGTGCACGGACTGGCAACATCAGCTCTCTGTCTGTACCAAGTACCAATACTTTGGTGTGTGCAAAATCGGGAGGACCTTTGAGCGAAAAGGTAAAGATTAGTTTAAAAAAATAAATAAATAAATTTGACACGATATTGTAAATGGTATGGATGCAATGACAATAAATGGATTCAACACTCTGCAAAGTCCATGTGTGTTAGAGATAAGAAACATATTTTCATTACAACAAACACCCTTCGTCTGTGTTTGTTTGTGTGTTCGTTTGCTCTGTGCTTGCATTGTTTTAAATCGATTGTATTTGATGACACACTGTCTGAAATGAAGATACACGGAAACTGTGATTTGGTTTGAGGAAATATCTTTGGGCGTCAGCAGAGTAGATAACGGGAAATATTTACCGCCAGGCAAACAAAGTGAGCATCGACTCTCTCTCTCTCTCTCTCTCTCTCTCTCTCTCTCTCTCTCAAACACACTCACAGTGGTTCAAACGTCCACCACTAACGTACATTTGACCAGTAGTGTTGCTGTTTTGTTGTGACTAGCCCCTGGTGCTTCACAGCGAATGAGGCCAGCGTCCGGACAGCTCACAGCAGGAAACCTGTATCGGATCTGTCCACTGCTGTAGATGCTGTCTTCCATCCCTACCCCGTGTCTGTCCAACAGGCGGGCAGTGACAGGAGGGTTGCCGTTCTCCCAGGAACAGACCACATCGACAGGCTTGCCGGGGTCAGTGAGTTCACCAGACACGGACACACTTGTGATGGATGCAGGATCTAAACCAGTAAAATGAAACACAAAATGACTGGATAGATCCGTTTTCATTGTGTGTGTGTGTGTGTGTGTGTGTGTGTGTGTGTGTGTGTGTGTGTGTGTGTGTGTGCGTGCGTGCGTGCACATGTGTGTGTGTGTGTGTGTGTGTGTGTGTGTGTGTGTGTGTGTGTGTGTGTGTGTGTGTGTGTGTGTGTGTGTGTGTGTGTGTGTGTGAGTTGTTGTTGTTGTTGTTGTTTGACTTGCGCGAGGTTGTCATGTGTGTGCGAGCTAGATCGCTCAAAGCCTCTATGTTGGTGGGGAGCCGGGGTGGCCGAATGGTAGAGCGTTGGACTTCTAATGCTCGTGTCTTGAGTTCGTATCCCGGCTGGGGCCAAATATTTGTACTGGATTTTTCATCGTTGCCCCGTCTCTGATATCACCCTTACGTGGTGGAAAAGGACGTTAAACCCCCAAACACCCACCCACTCTCGTATCCCGGCTGGGGTCAAATATTTATGCTGGCTTTTTCATCGTTGCCCCGTCTTTATATCCCCCGTATGTGGTGGAAAAGGACGTTAAGCAGCCAAACACCCCCCCCCCCCCCCCGCCGCCCCCGCCTCTATGTTCATAACGCCGCTGACCTGAAAAACTGCCGCTTCCGAAGCTGTAATGTTGTTTACCAAATTAAAGCATGTTTCGTTTGAATATTGCGACCGTTTTCGTGGCTTTTGGGTTTCTTATGTTCAGAAATACAAAGTTTCTTTGAGCCTACGTCCTTTTCGGGACAGATCTGGACTCGACAAGTCGTCAAAAAATCGCTCAATCGCGGATTGAGACTTGAAAGACGAGAAAAGAATCAAACTGCCAAGCGATACATTCCCTGAAACTGAAAGATATCGAAGTGATGTCAGTGATCTGTCAACAATAACAATACCAAATACGTTTCCGTTTGTTAATTTCTCTGTACGAATGACCTCAGGCCCCCTAACTGCACAAAATTGTACACGCTGCATCAGCCTAAACGGCATTACTTACACGTGATGTCGAATATTAGCCTGGTAGGTTCTACCATTTCGATGCCTGTCCACCAGTACCATGTAGCGCTGTCAGTCCGGTCCACAGTTTTAGTCAAGCTGTACAGACCTTGGCCAACCGAACAGCTACATTCTGGTCGTGTGCTGTGACACACTTCGTTCCGCGTGTTAATCTTGCAGTAGTCAAACAGAATGTGGTTCTGCTGTTGTCTTGAAATACCAATGGAAAAGGTGTCGCCAGCGACACATGATGCTGCGTCAAGTCGGAATGGTAGAGTAACAGTCGTGTTTTCTTCAACAGTAAACGTTTGATCTTGCAGAGTTGGGAACTCGAAACGGGCGCCTGGAGAGAAACAGACACAGAAACGCTATAATGTGACGATTACAAAATGTGATATATTGTATAAATACTAATACACAGATATGAGAGTGTTTCGTTTGGCCTGCATCTCATTAACGGTTATTATGCTTCCAGTGAAAACTCACACATTTATCTATAATTGTACAACAAAGTGGTGCTCCATGCACACATACAGATCTTACCTTAACTTTAATCAAATCTGTTATTGAAAAAATAGATGAAAAGTTTAATCACTTGTTGCTGGCGTCAAAGTAGCAGTTACAATCACGGAACGAATCTAAATAAAATACTTTGTCAAGTTCTCGGCTGGTGTTGTGATACAGGAGCACACAAAGATAAAGACCAAAACAGGATAACACTCAAAGTGATTAACTTGACTTTCACACTTACAGTTCACACTTACAGGGTTTTGTAGCTACCACAATCACACACGCTAAAAACAGCAAAGCAAACGATAGACACATCGTTGTCTTCAACATCACTGACGATTGTCAGACGGTGTCACTTCACACTTATCATGGTCAGAACTGACTACACAGCTAAAGTCTCTGGATGTGACTGAATGTGTCGGGCCAATACAATGGGCATCCCTTTCGATTTTCTCCTGAAACGGGGCATGTGATTAACAAGGAAAGAGTAACAGTGACCTTTATGAGTCAGTATGGAGGGAGAAATATGTCCTCAACGTCAACAGCCTGTGTGAAACCTTATACTTCCTTGTCGGGTCCAGTTTACACATACAGAGTGACTAATAACATCGAACAGTACTTACTGTAACAGCCTACGACGTCAAATAGTCCTGTGCTTTAAAGGTCTGCAATCTCAGCAAAAAGCCGTAAACATCATAGGACGGGCTAAATTTTCCACGTTCATAGGCAAGCATCTGTGGTACAAACGCACGTGCACTCGCAGAGAAGATACGGGATACAACAGAATACAACTCCAAGGTTCGAAATCTTTCCAAGGTGACGTAATCTACAGACGTTACTGCACCAGCATGTTCTGGGATGGTTTAGATATTATTTTGCATCGAAATGCAGTATCTTTTCGCGATCTCTACAACATGTGGAAAGCGGGAATTTCTGTAGTGGGTTTCGTTTTTGCCACTGACTCACACTCAGAAGCATAATATGTGTGTGTGTGTGTGTGTGTGTGTGTGTGTGTGTGTGTGTGTGTGTGTGCGTGCGTGCGTGCGTGCGTGCGTGCGTGTGCGCACGCGCAAGCGCGCGTTTAAGGCGAGAGAGAAAAAGAGAGTGTGGGTCTCTTCTCCGATACCAGTAAACAATCGTCTGTCAGTCAGGTCTGCGGGAAGTAACTCTGTCAAAGGGGAACGACTTTATTACAAGAATTCTTTCACCCATGTAGAACCTCGCATACGTCAAAAAGCTAGGCGAGCTCACACGACCTCGTGTGTTTGGGGTTTTGCGAGCGCATAGAGGCACGGAAAGGGTTTCCAGTACTTTCTTTATGTCAGCATGCTTGATGTCAGAGAGCTTGCGTTCGTGTGCGCGCGGGCTGCATACATGACACAACGACTACGACTGTGACTACAGCAGGTCGCTGAATGGAAACAACATATTGGGCTGGTGGCCATCTTGTTTTAAAACTGCGACTCCTTCGACTGTGCATAATCCAGGCGACTCTGTCACAGTTGCAGAGTTTTCAGCGCTTCGGGGACCCTTATGAAACCAGGGCACGAGTTTGCCGTGACATTATTTGGCTTTTGGTCAGTGAGCGAGACACATCGCTACTGTGTCTAGCGGATGTTGAGTGTTGCACGATCTTTCTCGCTCAGTGTCAAAACGCAAACGGAGCTGTGAAATCAGGCTGCCCTTGGCTTTTATTGGGGTTTCAGGGATGCTGAAAACTCTGTAACTGTGACTGTTGACTGTGCTTGCACGGTCGACTCTGTAAAAAAATTTCACACTTCGGAAAGCTTTTTGTTGGGAGCTTAGATCTTTAAGGCCGTTATTAATCTAGCAAACACAGATTTCGTGAAGAAGTTACGGAGACTCCTCGGCAGGCGTCGGCGAAGAGTTTTCGTATTAATCTGGGTGGATGGGTGTTTGGGGGTTTAACGTCCTTTTCCACCACATACGGGTGATATCAAAGACGGGGCAACGATGAAAATCGTATTAATCTGGCTTGGTGCTCACGCTGTAGCGAATGTCACGTGACTGAAAGAAAATAGCAATGGCGCCGATTGTGAGTTTACCAGTGAATTGGGTCTCACAGCAACTGTGGCTTTTGAGGGAAATCAATGATTGTACGACAAGATCGCTTAATCACTAAAATAGGCACTATCTTAACTAACCGACGTGACCCAACTGCGCCATGAATTCCATTAATTACCGAAATAATCACCAACTGCAACATTGAACCGACAGACAGTTACGAACCTGTATACCGGCGTAGCAGACGGTCACTAGCACACGGAAGAAAAACGTCATACGTCAATATTATGCAGCAATTTTAGCAACAAAATTAGAACTCTTCACTACCTTAACTAATCAGTGTGATGCAGGTGAGCCATGAAACTAATCAATGCCTGAACTATCAGCGACTCGAACTTTGACTGGGTATTCACCAAGTGGCGACGCGAGCCGGGGCACACCGCGGTGACGCTCTCGGCTCGCAGACGGCTTTAGCATACGAAGCAAAAACGCAGTAATTACAGATATTTCGCATTCTTACATCACCTTTAGCATTATAAGTCAAATGTATACTATTCTAACTAATCAATGTATTCCAACAGCACAAAGAAACTTCTTTATTGTCGAAATATTAATGCTTGTAGCTTTGAACCGACACCGGCCACGTGCGAACGCGACCCTCCGACGTCTTGAAATCTGATAGCCAATCAGGGAACACTTTGGCCTTCGCTAGCTTGTCCTCAGTTTGCAGGCTGAGCGAATTAGCAGCCTCGGCGAGGAAACCTGTCGTTTCCCCGAATGACTTTTTTCCCCCGCGAATAGAATTCGGCGAATATTTTCGCTAAATTAATAACGGCCTTTAGAGATATTCCGCCGTTTTGTAGGTGGTGGCGGTGGTCTTTCTGGGTTTTTTGTTTTTGTTTGTTGTTGTTGTTTTCTTTGTTTCTGTCTTCGTTGTCGATGGGTTTCTTTTTTGTGTTGTTTTGTTTAGGTTTTGTTTAGGTTTTGATTAGGTTTTGTTTATTGTGTTGTTGTTGTTGTTGCTGTTGTTTCAAGGAAAGACAATGTGCGTTTCTTTGGAATTCCAAAGACGAGACGGGGCCTGAAAACTAAAACAGTGTGCCGCTATTTACCTGTTGAAAACTTGTCATTTGATATCGGGAAAGAGAGTCGGAGACACGGGACATAGTACGGGCGTACTGATTATCCAAGCGTGACCAAAACAACACTACACATACGTCACGTGGCGTCAGTCTGATGAGACCAGGCTCATGCCTGTTATAAAATTGCCCACTGAAATTACGGATCACTCAAAATATAATTATAATTGATGTGTCCATCTTTCGTTTTCATTGCTTTTTTTCCATTTTTGACAGGGGAGGGGGAGGGGGTATCCAGTATTTTTTTATTATTATTTATCATTATTACAAGCCAACAACACAACAAAAACTACACACAACTGTAGCGTTGGTGGGTGTTTTGGGGATTTGAATGTCCGACAAACCAACAGCGGGGGTTCGTTTATTCTCTTGTCTCTTTAACGACCACTGACACAGGTTTCCGACAGTTCTCAATATATTTATTCAGCAGCCTCTAATTCACCCAGATCATCAAACAACTCATGCAGTGATACAGCGAATCAGCAAATCAGCCTGCAAACAATGCATATCACTATACGTCATTTATAAATTACAGGCTTTCATCCATTCACAACACAAAAGACTCATACAACTAGTCTGCCAGACCAGATTGCTTTTGAATCTGACAATATACTCATACACTACCAGTGAAACCTGAAAACATCTCACATAAGTAAAACAATCGACTTACTCGAGATATGCAAACTTTACTGCACAATTATACTTCATTTGCAATACACCGTACATGCATATGCCTCATCAGGGTGAAAAACGTAGCCAAATACGGAAAACACAGAACCTGTAGGAGCAGCAAGTACAGAGATATTGTTTCCTTCCAGGGACAAGTGAAAGTGAATTAACTGACAGGTGAAGAGGTGAACTCAATTCATGTGTCACACGTATTGTATCACAAATAAAAAGCATGCAACCAATGGCACATGACTGGTTCAGCAGGTAAGGTACAGAGACCAACAAGAAATACATGAAGTTACTCATACGGATACAGTTACAACGCACTTTGTTCATGCATGACCGACTTTCCACACTCACTCTCCCATTCACACTCTGTGTGTGTGTGTGTGTGTGTGTGTGTGTGTGTGTGTGTGTGTGTGTGTGTGTGTGTGTGTGCAACTACATGTGCCAACATACAAACCCTTGCACATTATTCACTAATTAAACACTAACAAAAGTTGAAAATTCGTAATAAGTAATTAATTACTTACTGTGTATATGAAAATAATTGACTCAACGTTAACACTTTGTCCTTATTGATCTGTGTAACTTCTCCAGACATGTTGCATGTACAGTAAAGAAATTTCTTTCAAAATGAATCCGATTGTCGAGCAGTTGTGCTAAGGAAGGATGACTCCAAGTGTGATTGCTTCCAAACTACACAATCATGTTGCAGAGACAGAATGACTGCAGCTGTTAATCGGAATCTTGATTTAGTTCGTTGACAAAAGTGATCGTGACTTCGTCTGCCTCCCTACTGCACGAATCACGAGAGTTATCGGGAGTGTATCGAAATGTCACTACAGGCTGAAGATAGTCCGATGTCGGGGATCGCCGTCTGTATGGAAGCATTGGCACAGGATTCAAATAATCAGTTGGAAGAGATCGCCGTCTGTATGGAAGTGTTGGCACAGGATACAAATAATCAGTTGACAAAGACCGCCGTGTGTATGGAAGTATTGGTACTGGCTGCAAATCATTGGCTGCCCGAGACCGCCGTTTGTTCGGAACTTTTTCAGCAGGAGTTAAATAGTCAGGTACAAGATATAGATAGTCTGGTGGCAGAGATCGTCGTCTGTTTGACGGTGAATCGTTAGAGTTGTCAGTCTGACGTCTTTCTGAACTGGAGGCAGCTGGGTGAAGAAAGTTTGCCGGAAGTGACCATCTTCTACGAAGGGAAGTAACTGGCGGTGCAGCCATAGACGGTATCGGGGGTAGCGGGACGTGAAACAAGCATGGAGTCGCTGGGGGCCTGCAAGGAGGACGTTCTGGTCGAGGATTGACAACTGGCCCTAAAAAATTCAATTTACAAACATCTTCCCCTCTGTTTAAAGTTGCTGAAAGTTCTGACGTGTATACAACACAGAAAGTAAACGGAAATTTATCTGAATTCATAGACCAATATGACATTCAGCGCTGACAAAAAGCTTTTTCATAATCAGTTGAGACACCAAATTTACAATCACATCAGTGGCAATGAGGTCATTTGCTACTTGAAAGCAAAGATTAGCAGGGTTTTTTTTTTCCGCTTCCCTTCAGCTGTGTTGTTTGTGTGTAATGAAAACGATACAAAGTGACTCCTACAACACACCTGTCGGTAGAAACCATTGTTACAAACTGAATAAAAAAAAAATTTAAAAAAAAAAACACAATCAGGGACATTTATTAAATTTAGGTCCAAAAGGCGTAACTTCTTTTATACAGATTTTTTGGTATAATAATAGGTAATCTTTACCCACCAAGAAGACTGTCATCGATCACGTGATACAACTCTTCCTCCCCGAGAGCGTCCTCCAGTCGTCTGTAGAAAGCCACTTCTTGCACACGGCTGTTTTGGAATCGGGTGTACCTCGATCTCATGGCTTAAACACGATGTGTGAATAAATATCATATTGTATGTAGATGGAACTGCTCAGTAATTACATTTATCCACATTTAGGTTAAAGAAAAGATGATTGGGCACAGGATATCATGAAAGCTAAATGCATTAATCAAGCTTCCATTATTATTAATAACTTACAACATTAGATTGTGAACAGCCAAATCGGTCAACAAAGATAAACAAAGAAATCAATCGTTCGCAACCACCTGTATTACTGAATATGATGGTCCATGTGCCCTTGATAATATAGTATTATTGGGGGGGGGGTAGGGCCGTAGTTGTAGTTAGAGGAAGGTGACAGAGAAGAAAGGTGTAGGCCAACAACCTGAATCTGAATTAAATGAATAATACTTGACTAAACAGCACGTCACCAGATCTATATTTGACGAGTGTTCTTTTTTTTTCAGTAACATTGTGAATTCCACATTTAAACCAAATATACGACTGGAAGTTCAGGAGATGCATTGCCTGTTCGAACAGACACTTAAAACTCAAAGGAGGCTTGAGTTAGTAGGATACATCACGAATTCTTGAAAAATGTGGTCTCGAAAAGATGGCAGAGAAAATTTCATTTGAAGGTGGTGTTGCCGCGGTTACAACGGCGCCTCGGCACAGACGCGACGCCCGCTTGCAATCAAAGCATATCATGAAGCTTTTAAATAACACGCGCACGCACACACACACACACACACACACACACACACACACACACACACACACACACACACACACACACACACACACACACACAACCTACCGATGATATTCACGACGATGATGACGATAACAATGATACCGGCGATGACGCCAACGAGGGTTCCAACAATGACAGGAACGGACTCTCCAGTCTTGGTGTTTTCACTCCAAGACTCAAACTGAGTGATGGTGCCTGCACGAAAGTTTTAACGTCGTATATTTGCTCAAGATGTTTTTTAGATAACCCCCCTTGGAAATGTTGGGTTTCTTCCTCAGGGGGAAGCGCGTCGCCACAGTGTTCCGCACCCCACCTAGCTAATACCCTATTTCGATTGTTTAATAATAATAATAATAATAATCGCATTTATAGGCTCTTTATCCCAAATATTTGGCTCAAAGCGCCGCGAGCTAAACCAAACACGCACGCTCATGTGAATCACACGCATTCTCTCAGACACTGGACATGAACAAATACATGTAACGGTAATCACCTGTTGCGAAGACCCAGCTCAGCGAGTTAAGTTTCGGTATTTTAGAATTGCATTTATTTTCGAATGGGTGAACATTTCAAAAGCAGAGGGGGAGGAAGCCGGAGTACCCGGAGAGAACCCCCGGCTGTCGGCCCGAATGAACGATGCCACATACGAGAAAGAAAAATTCTCGAACTTGACATTTCGCATTGGTGACAAAGTCTTAACAACTAGACATCGACCGCCCCATGGAGCTGAACACCCAGAGAGAAACACGTGAAACCTGGAAAGTTCGGAATCACAATATCACATGTCAGAGCCTGACTCAGGACTGAACCCATTCTTCGAGGTGACAGCCGTTCAGAAATACATATGCTGAGGTCGGACACGCTACCTACTGAGTGGCTGCTCACCCAGATAATTTCGGATATACTTCAAAAGACTGATGAATGACCAACAAAGAAAAGTCTTGAGAAATGCGCGAACATGGTCGTTGAGACTGCATGAACATCCCAACTTCTAGCAATTCAGGTTTAACTGATAGTAGTCGATACGGTGGGGTGGGGTGGGAGTTTGGGAGATATTCGTCCTTTTCCGTCACGTATCGGTGACATCGATTTACTGGGGAACGAGAAAAAGGCCAACACGAATATTTGGCCCCGACCGCGATTCCAACTCATGACCTGGGCACTGAAAATTGAAAGTCCAGCTATCCCCGCTCTCAACTAGTCAATAGACTAGGTTTAACGTTTAAAGTTTTTTGGGGTTTTTTGTTGTTGTTGTTGTTGTTGTTGTTTTTGGTCAGACATGACATACGTAACTCTACGCTGACATGTCCAGTTCCCGCGTCATTGGTGAGTTCCAGCCGCCACTGTCCCTCCTCCTCTTTCCTCACATTGTCCAGCCAGACAGTCAGCGTCAGGTCAGGCGGGGTCCCGGTCAGGATACTGAAACTTTTAAAATTCAAAAATGGTATATATTAACTCGCGCGCAGTAAACTACAAATTTAGCAAGAAAAAGTACTTCAAAGGCGAAAAAAGGCATAATCTGCTTTCGACTACGGTCAAATCTGCAACGGGAACATTTAACCTGTTGACAGTAAGAACTCTCACCCACTTTACCCCCACCTCTCCCACGTCTACTACCACCCCCAGTAAACGCTAATGTTCATCCCACCCCATCCAAATCATTATACGTTAGTACAAAACCCATACTATCACATCACCCACATCATTTATTTCCGTGTAATATCAGAAAATTGTTGCCTGGTGAGTTTTATAAAAAGAGGGAGTGTCTGGACTGTGTTTCACAAATTTTCATGGACATACATATCGAGACAAACAAGGAAAAGATTCAAACAGCCCGCAAAGTCACCATTGTGAAATGACGTCACTACAAAAAGTCAAGAACCGTCTGCAAAAACACGAACAACCCAAAACTTCTGAAAGGTTCACAACATTAAACCCTCAAATGCATGTGGAGGTGCAAGACTTGTTTTGCGTCTTGTCAACTCAGCTGTGACATTTGGGTAACTGGTCTTAACAACTGTACAAAACATGTCCATTTTAAAACGACATCTTGACTTTCTGTGGCAAGTGTAATATAATGCCGCACCCGATACAGCTGATGGTATCTCTGATAACAGCATGAAGACGTTGCATGTTGGTCAGTTTGCAGTCTTCTATCATCGTTGTGTGTGTACGGACTGGCAACATCAGCTCTCCGCCTGTATCATGTACTAGTACTTTGGTGTGTGCAAAATCGGGAGGACCTTTGGGCGAAGAGGTAAAGATTAGTGTAAACAAGATGAAAAATACTTTTGACGCGATTCTGTGAATGGTATAGGTGCAATGACAACAAGTGAAATCAAATATTAACTGCAAAGCCCATCTGTGTTATATATAAGAATATATACACAATTATTTTCAACAAACACAGACAAAGGGTGTTTGCATAATTATTTTCATTATGCAAACACCCTTTGTCTGTGTTTGTTTGTTCGTTTGCTCTGTGCTTGACAGACTGTCTGAAATGAACGTACACGGCAACTGTGATTACGTTTGCGGAAATATCTTTGGGCGTCAGCAGAGTAAGCAGCCGGAAATATTTACAAACAGGCAAACTAAGTCTCTCTCTCTCTCTCTCTCTCTCTCTCTTCTCTCTCTCTCTCTCTAATAGTTTAATAGTTTAAATCCACACACACACACACACACACACACACACACACACACACACACACACACACACACACACACTCGACTACCATAATCTTACATTTAACCAGCAGCATTGCTGTTTTGTTGTGACTAGCCCCTGGTGCCTCACAGCGAATGAGGCCAGCGTCCTGACAGCCCACAGCAGGAAACCTGTATCGGATCTGTCCACTGCTGTAGATGCTGCCTTCCATCTCTACCCCGTGTCTGTCCAACAGGCGGGCTGTGACAGGAGGGTTGCCGTTCTCCCAGCTACACACCACATCCACAGACTTGCCGGGGTCAGTGAGTTTACCCGACAAGGACACACTTGTGATGGACGCAGGATCTAAAACAGCAGACAAAAAAAAAACGATACTACAATTTGATCGATCTGATTGAAGTCTTGCTGTTGGTGATGGTGGTGTTTGGTTTGGGGTTTTTTGTATTATTATTGGCCTAGGCATGCACAGGGTTGTATCTTTCTAAATCAGTGATGGGCGGGAGAAAAGCTAAATTGGTACATCTCAAGAAATGGAAAGGTGTGACACAGGGCAGTAATATCCCTTGTACTGCATTCTTTTCTTTTGGCAGCAGTTAACACTACCAAAAACGGTGTGTGTGTGTGTGTGTGTGTGTGTGTGTGTGTGTGTGTGTGTGTGTCTGTGCGTGTCTGTGTGTGTCTGTGAAATCTTACTGTTTAATAAGCAGCTGACCTCAAGCTCCCTAAATGCACAACACTACACGCTCCATCACCACATCGTCCTTGAGGATATTGACATTTGTCTCCCAGCCATCACTGGTGTTATCAATGCCAGTCCTCAGACGGGAGTGGTTCCAAAATCACTTAAATCTGCAGTTGTCAAGCTTCTTCTGAAGAAACCCACCATCGATCCCAATCTCCCCCAGATTTATCGACCAGTATCGAACCTTCGCTTCATTTCCAAACTGTTGGAACGGGTCGTAGCTGATCAGCTTGCAGAGCATCTCAACATGCACCATCTCCATGATGAGTTGCTCTGTCCTTGGCCCTATCCTGTTCTCTGTCTACTCATCACAGCTTGGGAAGGTCCTTCAGAAACATCTGATTGACAGACATCATTTTGCGGATGACTCACAGCAGTACACCCACATCCCTCCTGATCCTACTGCAGCACAGGCAGCACTTTGTCGTTTGGAGGCTTGCTGTCTTGATGTCAAATCCTGGATGTCAAGGAATAAGTTGAAGCTTAATGACGGCAAGTCAGAGGCAATCTTGTTTGGTTCAAAAAAGATCAAAACAAAAGCTCAGATCCATTCTGTTTCTGTCGGCGATGCTGAAATCCCGGGCCGGCTCTCTCTCGGACTCTGTCCGAAACCTTGGACTGATTTTGGACAGTGAGCTGTTGATGTCAGACCACGTTAGTGCTGTAGTCAAAGCCTGCTTCTTCCACCTCAGACGTCTGGGTAAAATTCGTCCCTACATCAACAGACACACTTCCAACACCATTGCCCTATCTCTGGTCTCATCCCGCCTGGACTACTGCAATGCCTGTCTTTAGGGTCTTCCGGAATCGCTGCTCCAGCGCCTTCAGCATGTACAGAATGTGGCTGCAGGAATTGTCTCCCGTTCCAAAAAGATTGACCATATCACACCGGTCTTCAAAGATCTCCACTGGTGTCCAGTCAAGCTTCGCATTGACCATAAGCTTCTCTCATTGACTTTCTCCTGCATTCACGGCACTGCTCCACTATATCTGGCTGAGCTCATACCACTCTATAGTCCTGCACGCAGCCTAAGATCTTCTTCGCAGCCCAGACTTGCTGTCCCAGGTTACTATGACAACACAAACAAGAAACGTTCTGGTGCACGGGCTTTTCAAGAGTGCAGCTCCTTGTCTCTTACCAGCTCACCTCAAGTCAGGTTCTGCGTCAGTCATGACATTCAAGCGGAACCTCAAGACGCATCCTCTCTCTCTCTCTCTCTCTCTCTCTCTCTCTCTCTCTCTCTCCATCGTTGCACCGTCTTTGATATCACCCGTATGTGGTGGAAAAGGACGTTAAACCTCCGAACACCCACCCACCCTCTCTCTCTCTCTCTCTCTCTCTCTTTTCACTCCAAAGGCGCCGTGAGCATGCTTACTGCATGGAAGTGTTCTTGTAGCGCTATACAAATGGCCACTCATCATCATCATCATCATCATCAGTACTTACACGTGACATCAAACGTTAGTTTCGTATTTTCAGTCAGATTGTCGCTTGTCCACCAGTTCCATGTAGCGCTGTCAGTCCGCTCCACAGTTTTCTGAAAGCGATACAACCCGTCTTCTTCCGGACAGACACATACTGGTGTTCCGCTCTTGCATCTCTCGTTCAAGTGACGAAGCTGGCAAAGAATAGACAGATGCTTGTTCTTTGAGACACCTACAGTAAAGTTGGTCTTGGTAGAGCAGTTTGCTGTATCCAATCGGAATGGTAGACTGACAGTTGTGTTTTCTTCTGCGGAGAACACTTTGCCTTTCAGGGTCGGAAACTCAAACCGAGCACCTGGAGAGAGACAAAGACACGATACGTGATCATATTACGATTAAATGATACAAATATGAGACATGTTGGCGATCAAATGATATGATTCACAAATATATACAAATGTTATTAGGCCAGCATCTTAAGTGACAGTTTCAATGCATACAGCGAATACTCACATATTTATGCATAAATTTACAGCAACAACAACAACAACAACAAACAGCTTGGTACTCAATGCACACACGCAGATCTGTGCGTTAAAGTAATCAAGCATCTTGTTATCATCCATTTATATCCGTCCATATAAGTATGAAGATGTAAACCAAGGATCCGCCAAACTTTCACACTTACAGGGTTTTGTAGCCACCACACTCAGGAAAAACAAAAACAGCAATGTAAACGCCAGACGCACAAATATCGTTTTCTTCATCATCGTTGGCAATTACCAAACGATGTCACTTGACGCATCATCGTGAGCACCGGGAACACTAATGAAGCGTGTGACTGAATGCGTGGGGTCAATACCATGGTTCTTCTCCTGAAACCAGGAAAGTGAATTACAAGGAAAGAATTACAATGACCTTTATAAGTCAGTATGGTTCAGTTTGTTTGCTGAATACTGACGCCCTGTATGATAAAGACGGAGAAAGACAGGCTGTATGAAACTTTGTTCTTCCTTGTGTGTGTCTAAATGTACAGATTCAAAGCGCAGATGTATGGTGACTGATAACAGTAATCGTTATTGTGAGAGCCTACAACGCATATAGTCCTTCATTGTTTTCAAAATAATACATCGTTTGGTTTATAGCAGTCATTGTTGATGGTGGATGTAGTGGTGACGAATCGCAATTGTAGCCTAATTATCTTTTGAAATAATATTAAACTTCCGGTATGAAAATCGTCCACCTACATGTCTGACATTGTGATCAGTTTTTTCATGTGCACTGAATGAGTAAATGTCTCATCTTGTGGTGTTGGAAGCGGGTACATTCACCGGTAAAAAAAAAAATGAGAAAGCTCTTCAGTTTTTGGTTCTTACTTTCGGTTATTGCACACTGCTTGTCTTCGGGCGACCACTGTAAGTACTGAAACTTCATAACAATATCATGCCTTTGAAGACATTTTAACTAAACTTACAGTTTTGACGGGGTCTAGTATTGAGAAAAGGTACATGTACACAATTCACATTACTGATATTACATCACATGACGTTACATTGCCGTGTGTGTGTGTGTGTGTGTGTGTGTGTGTGTGTGTGTGTGTGTGTGTGTGTGTGTGTGTGTGTGTGTGTGTGTGTGAGAGAGAGAGTTTCGGGGGTTAAGTTGTTTTCAGGGTTACGCTTAAAGTATATAATTCCTTTTTAAATCCGTCACAGGAGTAACGAGCATTGATGTTTCATTTCTCTCTCTTTAGGTGTCTCCTTCCATTTCCCAGCTCTGAACAGCAGTGTTCTGTCAGTACCGGAGAACACCAATATCACGTTACCTTTCCAGTTTATCGACGATAGCTGTCTACGAAGTGCTGACAATTTTAAAATCGTCATTTCCAAGAAGGACAAGGAAACCCACCACTTTCGTGATTTCTGCGACATTCTGCACGTTCATGGAACTTGTGTTCAACCTTTTCAAGAGACCAGCTGTGTGTGTCTGGAAGAAGATGGGATGTACCAGTTCCGCAAGTTGGCTGATCGTTCGGACAGCACAACATGGGTTTGGATGACGAGTAATGACATAGCGGCGGAGAGAAGCGTCAATATTGAAGCCACGTGTATGTTTTGCGCTCTCTCTCTCTCTCTCTCTCTCTCTCTCTCTCTCTCTCTCTCTCTCTCTTTACGTTCACGATACCATCCGTTGTAATACGCGTAGACGTGTGGATCTAGAGTCTTAAGTAGTAGAGAGTATCTGGTTAGAAATAAAGGTTTCTGATAACTCAACTCCTCTTCTGGTAGGGAATGTATATCGCAATCCTGCTGCCAGTTTGACTCGTACAACGAATTTATGTCAATGATGGATAAAGTACACGATTCGAATGTGGTTATATTAGGTGACTTTAATATCAACCTTTTCAAGTCCAATCCATCCTGGGAATACACGATCTCATTATTTGGCTTACAACAAGTTATCACCTCGCCTACCAGGGTTACTCCATCTTCTTCGTCTTTAATTGATCATATCTATACTAACAATACTACCATCGTGAAAAATCCTACTGTACCTGTATTTGGTATTAGTGACCATTACCCTGTGATATGCAAGGTTCCTCTTAACATAAATAAACCTAGGAAGCACAAACACACGTTCATTATGTACATGTACCGATCATTCAAAAAATTCTGTGAAAGCTCCTTCTTGAATGATCTTCATGCTGCACCGTTTAATGACGTCCATAATTGTTCAGATCCTAATGAAGCAATGGCTTTGTGGTACAAACTGTTTCTCCATATCCTCAATAAACATGCCCCCTTAAAAAAGAAACGTGTAAAAAAAAACAAGTCAAGCCTCAATGGCTTACTAAGGAAATCATGCAGGCCATGCAGTACAGGGATGAGCTCAAATCAAACAAACTGTATGATGAATTCAAAAAGCAGCGAAAAAGTGTAAGAGCTTTGGTCAGGAAAGCAAAAAGAGCTTTTGTTAGAGAGCTAGTTCAAGATGGCAAGAATGTATCTTCTGTCTGGTGCGCTATGAATATCCTCACTAACCGTACAAATAAAAAGCTGCTGACTTGCCTACTGAGTTTACTCCGGATACATTCAATGACCACTTTTTATCAGTAGCTGATTCCCTCTCAACCCAGAACCGTAATGATCTTTCTGCTTTCATCTGTTCTAATGTTCTGAAGCAGTTTTGCCAAGAAAGAACCCGCGGCAAACAACCATTCTCAGTCCCGTTAATGACGTCCCATTTGTCATGATGATTTTTCTTCTTTGAAAATGCGTTTAGATCCTGCCTCCATCACAAGTCTCTCTTTGCCTGGAGAACCCACTGAACCTGACCGCAGTGTCGATGTCACCTGTAGCTGGGAGAACGGCAATCCTCCTGTCACTGCCCGCCTGTTGGACAGACACGGGGTAGAGATGGAAGGCAGCATCAACAGCAGTGGACAGATCCGATACAGGTTTCCTGCTGTGGGCTGTCAGGACGCTGGCCTCATTCGCTGTGAGGCACCAAGGGCGAGTCACAACAAAACAGCCACACTGCTGGTCAAATGTACGTTAGTGGTGGACGTTTGAACCTATGTGAGTGTGTTTGAGAGAGAGAGAGAGAGAGAGAGAGAGAGAGAAATTACGATAAGATTTATTAAGTATAGGCTGTCGAATTTGGTAGCTGGGGAAAGGGTTACAGTATTATCGATGTAGTTGAAAAAAAAAAAAAGAACACGATCGGTAGCATTTGTACCACGCCATGGTAGTCCGTGTCCGGACTTGAAAAATAAATTCACTGGCATGTCCGAAATATACTAGTGTCCGACGCAGTGTCAATGACCGGAGTACCGAGGGCGACACAGGATCACTGTCAGCAATACAGTCACATGAGACAACGACAAAATTAACTTGTATGTGTGTTAATCTAGGAGGGTTCTCACATTTTTGTACTACGATTGATAAATCACCGCCAAGGTCTCGGAAGTAATCGTCACAATGATAATGATAATCTTCCACCAGTTGCCATCTGCAGCGACATGACATAAAATACTCTTCTAGTGCTGTCACTAGAAAAATCATGATAAACCATCCGCACTCTTGCGAGCAGCCAGGGATCACAAAATATAGAACACTTCTTAGAAAAATGTGGCATGATTTGTGAGTGGGGTGAAGTTGCATACCCTTCCTTGACATCTACCAATGTATGTCATTAACATTTCCGCAACCTACTTTACGATCCCGACACAATGAAGTGTGCCAAATCGTAGCGTCGTTTAATCCGACTCCCCAAAATGGCAAGTAGCCAAGCCATTCCTTACTTGTCTCACAGATTATATAAAATGATACTTTTTCCTCAGGTCCTCCTGAATTGGGAACATTAGAAAACATGACAGTGGGGCCTGGTAAATTTGCACAGCTTGAAGTTCCAGTCCGTGCACATACCACAGCAGTGACAGACTGCAGACTGAGAAAAATCCTGCCTGTGGAAACTATTGTCGAAATCAGTCTAAACTGCCGTAGGTAAGCATGTGAACTTAAAAGTAATTTTAAAGTCTACAGTTGTTTCACCATGTGTCCAAAGTGTTCGACGTCAAACCATGCAGCACTCAGCCCGGCGAAAAATCACCTCCCTCGTTCGCTGGATTTTTCGGGCTGAGTTCTGAACTTCCGCAGCCAGAGACTATGATTGGCGAAAGCAGACAAAATTAAGTCTTTTTCGCGAAAAATCCGTTTTTTCGCGACAAAACCGCTTTTGTCGCGAAAAGAACGTCTATCTTTCCGCGAAAAAAAACTGTCGCGAAAAAAAACGCTTTTTCGCAAAAAAAGAAAGAAAAAAAAGGTATGCACTTTTTTTGCAGAAAGTTGGTGTCCGTTTTTTCGCGAAAAAACTAGCCCACTCGGTCAGGTTTTCGAGAAAAAACGCCGTCAGTTTTTTCGCGAAAAAAACACCGCCCTGTTTTTTTCGCGAAAAAACCCACGGGTGCTTTTTCGCGAAAAATCTGCTTTTACTTTTTTCGCGGGAAAAAAAAAAAACTTTTCTGCATGAAAACTGGCTTTTTCCGCGAAAACCTGTTTTTTTTCGCGAAAAAGCTTTTTCTTCGCGAAAAAGTCCATTTTTCTGAAGAAAATGTTTTTACGCGAAAAAAAAAATCGCTTCAAATGCTTTCGCGATAACAGGAAATTGCCGCTTTTTCGCGAAAAAAAAAAAAGTTTTTTGCGAAAAAGTGCCGTGGGTTGTTTTTTTTTTTTTTTTTTTTCTTCGCGACAAAATCGACTTTTTCCGCAAAAAAACTGCTTTGTTGCAAAAAAAAAAAAAATGTATTTTTGTCTGCTTTCGCCAATCATAAGAGACTGATTTATGACTAAATGCATTTGTCTGTGCAAAGTGTCCGTACCTCAAGACATCGACATTTCAATACTTTGCGTACATCTACGTTTTGTTTTGTTTTTTTTTTCCATTTAGAGCCTCCGTATGGTATGGGTATGTTAGCTTCTTATGCCTTTTAATGGAAGCTATCTCAAGACGGGTAGAATTGTTTTCGTTTTCCTTTGTTTTGTTTGGGTTTTTTTTTTAATGAGGAACCAGGGCTGGAAATGTGACAAAAATCATCAGTTCATACTACAGTGACGTAATACAACAAATACGATCACTAGCAAACTTAAACATGTGTGTCGGGGCATATCTTTGATTGTGGATGTATGTGTTTAGTGTCAGCACCCTGACCGGAACCCCGCCTGACCTGACGCTGACTGTCCGGCTGGACAATGTGAGGAAAGAGGAGGAGGGACAGTGGCGGCTGGAACTCACCAATGACGCGGGAAATGGATACATGAACTTTAGTCTGAACTTCACAAAAGGCAAGCTCCATGACATTGTTTCATCGATTGCCAGATTGCGATTGTTCAAGGGATCGTGCCATAATCAGTTTTACGAAGTCTTTGGATCATGGACCTAGTTTTTTGTTTTGTTTTGTTTTGTTTTTTTTTCGTACTAACCGCTTCACACTAACGTATCTCTTCTATGATACTGTTGCATAGACTACAAGGCAATGACACACATGCCTGAATCCAGTGAATGGGTTTTCCTCATAACCGGAATAAAACAAAGCGTTGGTTCCCTTTATAATATTCTGGCGTATTATTTCTTGTGTCAGGTGAAGATCTTGGCTTTACAGACGACGATTTGTGGTATGAAGGGCTGACAACGCCGAGGACTAAGACCAGTCTGGGAACGGAGGATACTGCTCATCATGGGATCAACTTGACCGTAGTTATCAGTGTGGGCATCGTGTCCTTCGCCGCTACGGTTGTTGCTGTTGCTCGCATCGTCAGTAGAAAAGGAAGTCGTAAATTTTCCAATACTTAAGTCTTCATTTGAAAAAAAAATTGTTTCTTGGAGTTTTTCTCCCTCTTCCATTCACCGTGAGTTGGAATCCCGGCTGGGGCCAAATATTTATGCTGACCTTTTCTCGTTGCCCCGTCTTTGATATCACCCTTACGTGGTGGAAAAGGACGTTAAACTCCCAAACTTCCCCACCCTCCTCTTCCATTCTAAGTTTACATTGCACGAGTGTTGGCTGTTCGAAAACTGCAGATCTATCATCAAGATACCATTAGGAAACTTGCGAGCGTACAACATTATTTGGGCTGCCGTTCCTATGATATGAGCCAAATATGCACGAGCGTCTTTATAAATCTACCAATGGGTTATCGATTTTACAAATGTCAAGTCGTAAAAGCCATATAATTATGTGTTCCTGACAATATCACAAGCGTTTCAAGCAGTTAGGGTTTGGTTTCCCAAAGGCACAAAAGCCAAACAGTTATAACACTTTGAGGGAGACTCATCCTGTGGTAGGTAATTTTTCTCACCAGATAAAAAGAGAACTTTCCATTCACTTTGATGGGTACATTATAGTTTGAAAACATTGGAGACATTGTTTCCCTTCGCATATCATGGTTCCTGTAAATGGTTTCAGACAGGAAATATGGAAGACGCCGTCATTCAGAAAATGAAAACAAATTCATCCGTCAACTTGAAACGGCTTTCCAAGCAGTACAAGCCAGACAAGAAGACAGCAATGCTCCTGGCTCCCAGCCTAGTAGCGAGACAAACTACTACTGGGAGGCGTCTGATGGATCCACTTTGTATCCCTCAGCTGAACATCCTTCTGGCGGTACACACACACACACACACACACACACACACACACACACACACACACACACACACACACACACACACACACACACATCCCTGGCGGACGAGGATAACGTTTTGCGTTAAATAATAATGAATGGCACAGAGGATGGATGATCTGTCTACTCGATTTTGTTGTTGGGGTGTTTTGGTGTTCCGGTTGTTGTTAGTGTTGTTTTGCTGCAGTTGTTTTTGTTGTTGGTGGTGGTGGTGGTGGTGGTGTTTTTTTGTTTGTTTGTTTGTTTGTTTTTTAGATTTTGTAAAGGTCTCCCTTTTAGACCCACCCCGCCCCTGTCTGTGGCTTGCACTGCCCGGCAACTTTCCCCCACCCTTCTGTGTCGCAGCCGTGACTGAGGGAGAAGACGACACAAGGACTGTGGCCCCACTGTATGAAAACAGCCAGCTTCGTACAGTCGTAGCACCAGAACTGTTACAGGAAGCATGATATACAAACTGATCGACCCCTTTTGGAAACCGCTAACACGTGCAGCACTTCCGGACGATGATAGACTTGACGCGTGCGCACAGAGTAATCATGCAGCAGAAACTGGCGGTATTCACAACTTTCCGGAACCCCTTGCGCCATCGCGGCTCCGTCACGTCAGGGCACGCAACTCTTGCAGCACTGCTGAATCTCACTTTCGGTAGAGGATCAAGAGCGAACAAAGCATAGCGAGAAATTGTGACCGTTTCTTCCTTAGTTTCGTCGAAATGGAGAAGCGAATGCGTAAGCGTTGGTGGGAACATGAAGAAAAACTACTCAGGAGAATGCCTGATGGTTTGGAAATACAGTCTCCAGCCCAAATCGACGGCTGGAAGGACGACATGCGACGCTGGCCACCGGTCTCCTACCATGACATATACAACTACCTCGTAATGTCAGAGTGCGTGGACGGAGAGGCCATGGTAAACTTCAAAAGTATAGTCAGTATGTCCCAGCCGATATGAACAGACATTGACAAATCTTCTTGAAATCAGCGCTGCCTAGCTGGTCCTCAGTTCGTAGGCTAACCAAATAATCTTGTCTGCTCAGTACGCGATACAATGGTCTCAGATGCCATATTGTGACCCAAGTGACCGATACTGATGCACGTTCGATGAAATGTATTCCGCGCGCTATTGTATGCCTGTCGTACGTACTGAAATTTTAAACCAAGTGACATTCGGTCGCAACATGTGTTTGTTTGAACAGATACACTTTGTATATTATGCTAATATGCTGTTTACGCCTTTTAGGCCTTTCGTGTCTCAGTGTCATAGTGTTTTGTGCTTTCTGTTTGATTTTCAAAATCGGTGTAAATATCGTTCCTCACCAAAAACTTTTTTTTATCGAACGGTTAATACGCTTGAAATTCGAGACATTTCAGAAATAGTTCCAGGTGTTGATTTTATGTCCATGTATCTTGGAAACCTCACACTGTCTTTATGAAAAACAAAATGATGTTAAACCTAGATGTCTTCACACACACACACACACACACACACACACACACACACACACACACACACACACACACACACACACACACGCACGCACGCACGCATGCAGGCACGCAGGCCAGGCTGCGCAAGAAAAACATTGAACCCAAGTTTATTTCCTTCATCATCAGGTGGATATATTCAGCCCCACTGCACTTTATAAATTTTGTAAATACGCCTGCGTTTGAATGTTAAAGTAGTGTCGGAATATTTTTTTATTATCTTCTTCCATGGATGAGGTTTGTCGTTTTGTGCAGCTTCGGGATTCCTTATTCAGCTTTTTTATGCTTGTATTCGAACCGAGATGCCTAAGAAGCCATACATATACAGGCTGCTGCTGTAACGCCAAAGTATTGTAGTTATACAAGTACACTATTATCATGTTTTTTTTTGTTGATGTTTGTTTTTTGTTTGGTTTTGTTGTTGTTGTTGTTGTTCGGGAGGGGGGGTGCTCTTGTTGTTGTTGTTTGTTTTGGGATCCATTTTTTCGGTGTTTTTATTTGTATTTTGTTGTTGTTTCCTTTCTTGTGTTTCTTTGTTTTCTTTTGTTTTGATTTTTGTGTTTGTTGTTGTTGTTTTGTTAGTTTTTGTATGTTTGGGGTTTTTCTCTTCTTTTTTTTTCTTCTTTTCTTTCTTTTTTTTTCTTTTTTTTTTGGGGGGGGGGTGGGGGGAGGGGTGTTGGGGGTTGTTGTTGTTGTTGTTGTTGTTGTTGTCGTTGTTGTTGTTGTTGTTGTTTGTGGGTTTTGTTTGTTTGTTTGTTTGGGGGGGGGAGGTAATTATTGTTATTGTGGGTTGTTGTTTTTTTTGTTTCCATTTTTGGCTCACTTGTGTAACAAAGTGAGTCTATGTAATAACCCTCCGTCGTCTGTCTGTCTGTCTGTCTGTCTGTCTGTCTGTCTGTCTGTCTGTCTGTCTGTCTGTCTGTCTGTGTGTCCGCAGTAAACCTTAACACTGGCATTTTCTCAGAAACTATGAGCAGCAGAGGCACCAAACTTGGCAAGCTGATAGACAGCCATAAGACCTTTCAAAACATACTATAATGATTGACCTTGACCCAAGGTCAAGGTCACAAAAGCTGTCTGTTTGGAAATTTTACATTGGCATTTTCTCAGAATTTAGAAAAGCCAGACACATCAAACTTAGCATGGCGATGGATATTGACAACACCTTTACTGAAATACCTGTATTAAGTGACTTTGAATCAAGGTCAAGGCCATAGAAGCTGTTTTGCGGAAAACCTTCCAAAACCTTAACATTGGCATTTTCTCAGAAACAATGAACAGCAGAGGCACTAAACTTGGCAAGCTGATAGACAGCCATAAGACCTTTCAAAACATACTATAATGATTGACCTTGACCCAAGGTCAAGGTCACTAAAGCTGTCTGGAAATTTTACATTGGCATTTTCTCAGAATTTAGAAAAGCCAGAGACATCAAACTTAGCATGGCGATAGATATTGACAACACCTTTAATGACATACCTGTATTAAGTGACTTTGAATCAAGGTCAAGGCCATAGAAGCTGTTTTGCGGAAAACCTTCCAAAACCTTAACATTGGCATTTTCTCAGAAACAATGAACAGCAGAGGCACCAAACTTGGCAAGCTTATAGACAGCCATAAGACCTTTGAAAACATACCATAATGACTGACCTTGACCTAAGGTCAGGGTCACTAAAGCTGTCTGTTTGGAAATTTTACATTGGCATTTTCTCAGAATCTAGAAAAGCCAGAGACATCAAACTTTGCATGATGATGAACATTGACAACACATTTACTGACATACCTGTATAAAGTGACTTTGAATCAAGGTCAAGGCCATACAAGCTGTTTTGCGGAAAACCTTCCAAAACCTTAACATTGGCATTTTCTCAGAAACAATAAACAGCAGAAGCACCAAACCTGGCTTGCTGATAAACAGCAGCAAGACCTTTCAAGACTTACCATTTTGAATGACCTTGACTGAAGGTCAAGGTCGTCAAAGATGATAAGAGCTTTAGAAACATACTCTTTTGAATGACCTTGACCCATCTCACAAGTGAGCCAAGGAGGCTTTGCTCCTCTAGTTGGCTATGTAGTAACCCTCCGTCGTCTGTCTGTGTGTGTGTCTGTGTGTCCGCAGTAAACCTTAACATTGGCCTTTTCTTAGAATCTACAAAGAGCAGAGACACCACAATTGGCCTGCTGATAGACAGCCTCAAGACCTTTCAAAACATACCATAACGATTGACCTTGACCCAAGGTCAAGGTCACTAAAGCTGTCTGTTTGGAAAGTTTACATTGGCATTTTCTCAGAGTCTAGAAAAGCAAGAGACATCAAACTTTGCATGGTGATAAACATTGACAACACCTTTACTGACATGCCTGTATTTAGTGACTTTGAGTCAAGGTCAAGGCCATGCAAGTTGTTTTGCGGAAAACCTTCCGAAACCTTAACATTGACCTTTTCTCAGAAACAATGAACAGCAGAGGCACCAAACTTGGCACACTGATAGACAGTCATAAGACCTTTCAAAACATACCATAAAGCTGGCTGTTTGGAAATTTTACATAGGCATTTTCTCAGAATCTAGAAAAGCCAGAGACATCAAACTTTGCATGATGATAGATATTGTCAACGCATTTATTGACATACCTGTATTCAGTGACTTTGAGACAAGGTCAAGGCCATACAAGTTGTTTTGCGGAAAACCTTCCAAAACCTTAACATTGGCATTTTCTCAGAAACAATGAATAGCAGATCCACCAAACTCGGTAAGCTGATAGACAGCCGTAAGACCTTTCAAAACATACCATACTGATTGACCTTGACCCAAGGTCAAGGTCACTAAAGCTGTCTGTTTGGAAAGTTTACATTAGACTTTTCTCAGAATCTAGAAAAGCCAGAAACGTCAAACTTTGCATGATGATAGACATTGACAACACCTTTACTGACATACCTGTATTCAGCGACTTTGAGTCAAGGTCAAGGCCATACAAGCAGTTTTGCGGAAAACCTTCCAAAACCTTAACATTGGCATTTTCTCAGAAACAATAAACAGCAGAAGCACCAAACCTGGCTTGCTGATAAACAACAGCAAGACCTTTTAAGAAATACCATTTTGAATGGCCTTGACTTTCGGTCAAGGTCATCAAAGCTGTCTCATTGAAAATTTAAAATTGCCATTTTCTCAGAATGTAGGGGTACCAGAGGCATCAAACTTTGCACGATGATAGACATTGACAAAACCTGTACTGGCGTACTTGTATTCAATTTTCTTGAGTCACGGTCAAGGCCATTCAACATGTTTTGCGGTGACATTAACGTTAGCATTTTCTTGGAAACAACAAACAAGAGAGGCACCAAACAAGGCACAATGATAGACAGCAACGAGACCTATGCAGACATACCCATTTGAATGACCTTGACTCAAGGTCAAGGTCATTACAGCTGTCTGTTGTGAAATTTTACATTACCATTTGTACAGAAACTAAAAAAACTAGAGCTATCAAACTTGGCATACTGATAATCACTGATAAGCTCTTCACTTACAGATCTCATCTGAATGACCTTGACACAAGGTCAAGGTCATAGAAGTTCACCTGGGAAAACTGTTTTATTGCCATATGCCGTTTTCTTACGAACTATGAACACAAGAGACACCTTACTTCATGATAGCTAGTGATAGTGATAAGAGCTTTACAAACATAATCTTTTAGATGACTTTGTCCCACCTCACAAGTGAGCCAAGGAAGCTTTGCTCCTCTAGTTTTTGTTGTTGTTCTTGTTTCGGTTTGGGAGGGGGGGGGGGGAGGTGCATTTCAAACTGCTTAAAATCATTGAACGCCCGCAGAGCCTGTGATTTAGCAACCAAGCTGTTTGTAACCAAAACATCTTATGCGAGAGTTTCCTTATTTCATGTAAACATGTGTATTATTAGCCTAAGGTAAAGAAAGGTTCACTAACAGACATTACACACACACACACACACACACACACACACACACACACACACACACACACACTGAATGGTGCCCCTGTGGACGAATGTCGGGATGGAGGGAGGGGAGGGGACTTGGCTAGCACGTGGGGGGGGGGGGGGAAGGGGGCGTCCTAGAACGTCCCCCGGAGGGCGCTCTGGGACAATGAAACGTCCACTCGCGAACGATTGGGACCCGGGAGACGTTTCAAGGTGGGGGACGAACTGGGATGTTACACTTGAAAAGCCTCTGAAAGATTCCCTTTGAAAATGACTTGAAAGACATGGTGCGTAATTAGCGGCTGAGGCGTGCAATGTATATTTGTAAGTAAACGATTATGCAAGCGTTGTATGCTCAGTTGAGTGAAGAGATCGTCTCAAAACACAGGTGTAGTCCTTTTGTCATAAAAGCACTTTTAGAGTTCTCTTAAGTTATTTCAGTAATTATACGCTTTTGTAAAACACATTCAGAATAAAACAAAATGCAGCTTTCAGAGATCCATTTGAATTTTTGTTGTTTTGTTTTGGGTTTAGTGGGATTAGTCACTGCGATCTTCCTCGCTTTGTGTCAAAACGCAAACTGAGCTGTGAGATCAGGATGCCCGTGGCTTTCACATGGGTGTTGGAGACGCTGAAAACCCTGTAACTGTAACAGAGTTGACTGTGCATTTTGCACAGAAGGATAGGTTTTTTTTGTTTGTTTTTTTACATACTGTTTGCGGCTTTTCGTTGAGATTGCAGATCTTTAATCACCAATGCCTTTGCAGTCTACAGTTGTGTTGGGGGAATCACCTCAGTTTACACCTCAGTTTCGGTTTGCACGACACGCAAATGCTTGGTTCAACCAGGAAGTTATGAAACCTGTGCCGTATGTCTACCCCGCTAGTCCGCTACGTTTTAATCCGACAGAGGTGTGTGACCGTGTACCTGCCTGAACCTTCACTACCACTGAATTATCATGTGCAATGGAAGTGTTTACAAATGTGCATGCTGTCACAGTAAGCATGGTCGACTTCGACAGTATTATTTTGTCAGCATAGAAACTACCCAGTTATAGTGCGCGCGCGCGCGTGTGTGTGTGTGTGTGTGTGTGTGTGTGTGAGTCAGTGTGTGTGTGTGTGTGTGTGTGTGTGTGTGTGTGTGTGTGTGTGTGTGTGTGTGTGTGTGTGAGTTGCGCTATGAGTTGCTTTCATGCGAGATTAAGCGCTAAACAAGCACTATTCATTATTATTATTATTATAGGCAGTGTGTGTTTACGGCGCAGTCAGCTTCGCTGAAATGCATACTGATGTATGGAGAGGTGTGATCGTATACAAACTTATCACATGCGGTTTCTAAAAGGACATAGGTAGGCTTCTGTGTTGAAGACCTTGGAATCAGAAAGACGCGTCACTCCTGCCCTCGTAAGAGAGACATATAGCGGGACAACGCGAAGAGTTGTCTGCCCGCATTAGCGCGCATCCTAGATCTGGCCCCTAGTGACAGCATGGCGGAAAGTGGAAAGCGATCACAAAAGCCGGGCTTGCAATTGTGTTCTGCGCAGAATTGTTCAAATAACAGACAGATATAAACGGGGAAATACTTCTTTTGGTATTCCTGTTGAAAAACAACCATTTTTTCCCCCGCTTTCTTGTTTTAAAAAAAAAAAAAAAAACCTCAAGTGGTACGTGTGCATGCAGTGTAAACAAACAGTAAACACACGCGGCTGACGCAGATACGGCGTAATGTTTTTTTTCGGACAACTTTACAAATCACGGTGACTTAAACTGTGCTAGCGGCTAGCTGCATCTAACACACACACACACACACACACACACACACACACACACAGAGTTGTCACTCATACGGCGGCAGGTACGTTCATCGGCACTTTTTCCAGTTCACATACTGTTGGGGGGAAATCTGTAGGTATATACAGAACTCTTTTCTAAAAAATCAAGAGGTTTGCATGCAGTGTAAACAAACAGCAGTAAACACACGTGGCAGGCGCAGACATCAGGTTTTGGTGTTGTTTTTGTTGTTTTGTTGGCGGTGGTGTATTATTTTTAACTTTACAAATAACGTTGACTTGACCTGTGCTAGCGGCAAGTTGCACTCACACACACACACACACACACACACACACACACACACACACACACACACACACAGAGAGAGAGAGAGAGAGAGAGAGAGAACTTCATTCTATCCATTGTAAAACCATATCACAACATAGATTCTGCTGGATCGTCGGTCGCAGATATGATTAATGCTGAGAGCAGGAAGACAAGTATTCAGCGGATGCGTCCAGGCCATCTTTGGATCTCTCGCACAGCTATTCGATCTTTCTGTGTTCCGTACTAGTTTTACTTGAACACATCGAACGAAATGCACTACGTAGCCTACGTACAGCAGTGAAAGCCAAACTAGATCTTTCGTTCGTTCTCCGGAACTTTGAAAATACTTATGTTTTCCATAGGCCTAAAACACATGCGAAATATATGGGGGAGACCACCTGTCAGTCGCTGACATCTTCGTTTTCGTTTATTTCGTTAAGATGTTTTACGGCGGCTAGTGTAGGGTTGGGTCAAACAAACAGAGACTTTTTACAAGCATACGGATTCTCTACTAAATTTATGCCAGTCACATGTCGTGGATGCGGCGATTTTGGTTTTCACGTGTGATGCTGTGTGTTAGGTTTGGGAGAAAACATAATCTAGGCTCCAACTTCGATACCGATCTTGGCTCCAACTTCGATATCGTCGGCATACCTACCTCTTTTTTTTCAAGGGGGAAATCTACAGAAAGGTTTTCCCGTTCCTGGTGTTCGCTTCTGACAGCAATTCGGCGCTGCACACCATTTCACGCCCGAATTTTTGCGTGGTTTCTGGCTTTCTGCCATACTGCCATTACTGCGTAGATCTGCGGGATGCGCGCTAATGCGCGCAGACAACTCTTACGCGTTGTCCCTCAAAGGGAGGTAAGTGAACTATCTTTATGTTTCCAAGATCTTTGATAGTCCGAAGTGCTAACCACTTCACTACGGGGGCCAGTATTGGGGGAATTACCTGAGTTTACTTTCGGTTTGCACGATACGCAGAATGCTTGTAACAGAGTTGACTGTGCATTTTGCACAGAAGGATAGGTTTTTTTTGTTTGTTTTTTTACATACTGTTTGCGGCTTTTCGTTGAGATTGCAGATCTTTAATCACCAATGCCTTTGCAGTCTACAGTTGTGTTGGGGGAATCACCTCAGTTTACACCTCAGTTTCGGTTTGCACGACACGCAAATGCTTGGTTCAACCAGGAAGTTATGAAACCTGTGCCGTATGTCTACCCCGCTAGTCCGCTACGTTTTAATCCGACAGAGGTGCGTGACAGTGTACATGCCTGAACCTTCACTACCACTGAATTATCATGTGCAATGGAAGTGTTTACAAATGTGTATGCTGTCACTGTAAGTATGGTCGACTTCGACAGTATTATTTTGTCAGCATAGAAACTACCCAGTTATAGTGCGCGCGTGTGTGTGTGTGAGTCAGTGCGTGCGTGTGTGTGTGTGTGTGTGTGTGTGTGTGTGTGTGTGTGTGTGTGTTGCGCTATGAGTTGCTTTCATGCGAGATTAAGCGCTAAACAAGTACTATTCATTATTATTATTATTATTATTATTATTATTATTATAATTATAGGCAGTGTGTGTTTACGGCGCAGTCAGCTTCGCTGAAATGCATACTGATGTATGGAGAGGTGTGATCGTATACAAACTTATCACATGCGGTTTCTAAAAGGACATAGGTAGGCTTCTGTGTTGACAGTTCACACTGTTGTCCTTGACACAAGCTAATTATCATTATTATCGTCTGTCGTTTCGGTGCACTGTCAACAAACTGTTCTCCTATTCAAGGCGCAGCTACTGTGGCACTTGCGAAATCGCAGTGCAGAGCGCCGCGCACAAACACTCGTGAATCAGTATTTGAAAAGGCATAGACAAGTTTGGTTTACCTTCTGCCTTCGACCAGCAAAGTTTTATTCAAAGCAAGCAAGGACAGCATTTAGTTTACTTTACGTTATTAGCTTTCTTTGTTTCTGCCGCTCGGCAATGTACACGCCAGAGGTACTTATCCTTGCTTCTGGTTTGAATTCTAGTTCATTTCGTACCATCTCCTTTCATCTCTCTTTTACTACATCGTGCGTTTCTTTCGTCTTCTCGGTGCTCCTCGTCTTTTTCTCTACGTCGTTTAATCCCCCCCCCCCCCCCTCCCACTTGTTAGACGGCACGGCTGACGTGCGGCCTTGAAATACGCCATTACAGCCGGCATGTGATTGAAAGAAATCACTTTCCCTCCCTTCCGAAACCTCCACAGGCGCGGGTGCAGTTGCCATGTTACGTGGAGGGAGTCAGTGATTCCAAACCGCTGGTTCCATTTTGAAGTGAAGGAAGCGGGGGCCAGGGGCTTGGGCCGAATTTCTTTTAGCATCGATCTCTGACTTTTGTCAGGAAGGACAGCATTTAGTTTACTTTACGTCATTGCTTCCTTCTTGTGTGTGATTGGTTCACGGCCAGCACATGGTGGACTTTGGTTTTAGGGTTTATTTCGTATAGCGATACGAGAAAACAGTTTTGAGTATTGTCAAGATAAACATATAGTATGCTCTACTTTAATTTGTATGTTCATGTGCGAATGTCTGTGTTTACGTACTTGTGGACTCGGGGAATTGTATTTGCTTGTTTTGTCTGTACTCTCTTGCGATGATGTTTGACAGTATAAGTCATTTATGTTATCCACTGAACTGCTTAGTGTGTGTAATGGGGCAAAAGTTTAACAAACTGAGAAAAACGATGCTCTATGTTTCATTAGATATGCCAGTGTTTTGGCCTGCTTGCCATCACGGTCGTTTCACACGGTATGTAAATTTGGTTAGAAAAACAGAATTTTCAATTTGGGTTTGATTTTCATGTAAACAATGTGAACACCACACCACTCACTAAAATATTAATAATATTGCATCCACGCATCCCACAATTTTAGAAAAAATATTACTAACTTAATAAATTACTATTAATTACTAAAATTTGTTATTGATTATTAAAATTAAGATTACTTCACCATGTAAACTGACGACGACGACAATGGCGACGACGACGACGACGACGATGATGATGATGATGATGAGCAGGCATCAAAACATCATGCAACGCACCACCAGTGGCAATAGGGCACACCGCGACAGTCACGTGTTATTTCAGCACCAGTATTCAGAACGAGGCTGGGTTTACAGTGGAACGCTACAACCTGACTAATTATACACCAAGCTTCGAAAACAGAGGTACACAACTTTTTTGTGCTGTTGCGCGGCCCCATGTCATGATAAGGCCAGTCCGCCTGTAAATATTGAATCAGTAGAACAACTAAAGCAATTAGTCAACCAATTAATGCAGTAATCAACAATGAATTAGTTAGTCAGTCAATTATTCAATTAATCAAGTAATCAGTCAGCCTGTCAATCCATCAGCTTGGCAGTCATTTATTATGATTTAGTCGAACTACCAGTTAATTGGATTTGCTGCTGTTCTGTGAAAGGAACGCTCTATGAAAGACCTTTCAAAAGACAGGACCCTTGCTTATATAATACCCTTTCCCTGTTAACGCCACTGAATTGAAAACTTCACAAATCTTCATTTCAGGGGGTGATCTCACATTACATGTCACCGTTTCTTCAAAAAGATCTGATCGAAATGTGTTTTCTTCCTTTGACAGATTTTGCACTGGTCTGCGACAAATACCCAAATGACAAGTTTGAATGTACTGTTACGCATGGGTACGCGTATGAGTATGCAGCGTCACATACAACCACTATCGGTGTGAAAATCAAATCAGCTGGTTACAGACATGTGGGTAGATACGTCTGCAGTACCGTAGGACAAGATCCATGGGACATTGAGCCGTGTAATTTCACCTTAAAAGGTTGGGAAGTGTGTGTGTGTGTGTGTGTGTGTGTGTGTGTGTGTGTGTGTGTGTGTGTGTGTGTGTGTGTGCGGTAATATCTACGCGTTAATCCGTTTGTGCACCTAAAAGAGAGAGAGAGAGAGTAAAAATCGGCAGTAATATCTACGCGTTAATACGTTTGTGCACCTAAGAGAGAGAGAGAGAAAGGGTGGGTGGGTGGGTGTCTGGGTGTTTAACGGCCTTTTCCACCACATACGGGTGATATCAAAGACGGGACAACGATGAAAAAGCCAGCACAAATATTTGGCCCCAGCCGGGATGCGAACTCACGTCCCGAGCATCAGAAGTCCGAGAGAGAGAGAGAGAGAGAGAGAGAGAGAGAGAGAGAGAGAGAGAGAGATAGTAAAATCGGCGGTAATATCTACGCTTTAATACGCTTGTGCACCTAAGGAGCGGAACATGAAACAACAACCCAGTATGCAATTGTGCATCTGTTGTTCAATCATAGTGTTTATATAAATGACTTTTTAAATATTCTGTTTCCAAATTAGAGACACCGGTGTCATCTACAGACTCAACAAAGCAAACAGGCACAGTGCCTACGACTCCCAGCAGCTCTGCAAGTCAGTTGAGGAAAGACGCATGCGAATTTGTCAAGTGTTTTTTTTCTGTTGCTGCCCCCCCCCCCCTCTCTCTCTCTCTCTCTCTCTCTCTCACACACACACACACACACACACACACACACACACACACACACACACACTCTCTCTCTCTCTCTCTCTCTCTCTCTGGGGCTGGAGGGGGGTGGGAGCAATGGTAAAGAGGGGAGGGGGGATTGCCAAATCACGAAATCTCTTTTTCTGTCGGCTAGAACAGTTACACAAGCAAATACCACAGCGAACAAAAACATACATTTTTGTAAACCTAAGTACAACAAAATCATTTACTGAAATAATTACTGAATTCTTTTTTTTTACTGTTTCAGACAAACAAACACCGGACAATAATGGTAAATCTCTCTCTCTCTCTCTCTCTCTCTCTCTCTCTCTCTCCCCCCCCCCCCCCGGGGATAGTAGGGGTGGGTCCTGGGGTGGTGGCGGAGGGGGGTCACGTGACTTTTTCTAAACTCTTTTACTGTCCCTTTCGGGAAATTCGGGCTGCTCCTACGACAATGTAAAAGTTATTGTAAATGCTATTGTTAATCATTGGTATGAATATTTTTTTGTTGTTGTTTTTTCATTATCAGAGACGAGAGTAATCGTTCCAGTCGCCGTCTCAGTCTCAGTTGCGATGGTTGTTGCGGCAGTGATAGTTTTAATCTGCTGGAGAAAACGGTAACTATTGTGTACTCGTTCTGACTGCATTTGAAATGAAATATCGTTTTGAGTAGCTCTGCTTTGAGAACAGCGCAGGAGAGGTGCACAATGCATGTCATCCTGCGCTGTTGTCTAAAAATAATCCAGTTGTGCTAAAATTCCATGACGATGACGACATGCAAACTTCGCTGATAATGTATGACAGCCAGAAACTCTTTCATGAAAAGTTTTCTGGTATTTACACAAATATCAGTCACATTTTGACTGTTATCAACGTCTTTCCCTGATTTTGTCGTCGTCGTCGTCGTCGTCGTCGTCGTTGTTGTTGTTGTTGTTGTTCAGACTGCTTCCAAAATAACAGTGAATTACATTTTTTTCTTGGTTTTCAGTCACACTCCCGTCCCAGCAGAAGAAGAAAATGTCCAAGAACTCACTCCCACAAGCTTTGGAGATGTTGGAAGCGATCAAGGTTATGCATCGTCGTCGGGCAGCACTCTGCAAACCCATCCTATGCTTGAAGATAGTAATAAAAAAGGACAGTGATGTGCTGTGATGCGATGTGGGCCCATTTAGTTAAATTAAACAAGCACTTTTTTATACAGTAGGTGTGCGCATTATACGGATCTTTGTATTATGCACCGATACAAGTGGCTAATTCCTTTCGTGGTAACGACAGCTTTTTCTCGAAAATTGGATGAGAGGTTCTCGATAAGCGACATCCGTGGGTAGATTTTCTGTGGAAAGAGCGAGAGTTGAGCTACTATTTTTGTATCCGATGGTTATACTAAAAACGGCTGCTAGTTTTCTTGAGAAAGATATACTGCATTTCTTACGCTCGTGAAATCTCGTTGCTCCGTCATGGATAGCAACCTGTAAAAATGAGGTCTTCCCTGAATAGGGCGGCTTAATTAATGATATATCTATCTACGTCGTTTTCTTGTCTTGGGAGCGTGGAGTTAACATCAATATATTTCGTGTGTCTTGCTTATTCTGTATCCATTAGCTAACTACTCTGGCACTGGAATCTTTTCAATATCTTTTCTTCCAATAGTGTTGGTTGTTTTGCATTCCTGGGTCCCTCACGAAATATATCATACATAAATATAGCAGATGTACGTGGCCTCTATTCAAGTCTGTTTGGGGTTTCCGAAACTCACAAAGTGTGCACAGCGTGACATGTAGTCTATTCAGGTTACACTGAGGGCACTAAATACATGCGGTGTTTGAAAAGACCTGACAACTGGCATACAGCCAAGCTTTACAGACGAATGCCTTGTTTGTAAAGAACGGCACTTGACACTCACTGTCTGCTTGCAGTATTTCAATCCTTTAATTGCAGTGGTGTGGCTCACATGTACATGTATATACATTTTCGTGTCTTGCAAGGTCTTGTGTGTGTGTGTGTGTGTGTGTGTGTGTGTGTGTGTGTGTGTGCGTATGTGTGTGTGCGTATGTGTTTCTAAAACAGTCAGGTAAAGGAAGCAATTAAGCTATTCATGGTGGTATATTGATTAATCAATAAAGCTAGCACCAAACGGAGAGCCGCTGTCTACAAACACCACCTGCGGGCTTTTAAGCTTCCCGTTTTGTTCAATAGATAGTTTGGAAGCCTAAAAGGTTTGAGTAGAAAACAGGTGCTTGTCGTTCATCTTACGCGCTGTTGTAGTGTTTCTCGGGAATAACATGCGCAACGACCGATCACTCAAAGGAGCTTAAGCGTTGAACAGCAGAACGGTTTGCCTACTGGAGAACACAGTTGGCTGAAAGACTCTGTGTGTGTGTGTGTGTGTGTGTGTGTGTGTGTGTGTGTGTGTGTGTGAGTGTGTGTGTGTGTGTGTGTCTGTGTGTCTGTGTTGGTGGGGGGGGGGGGGGGGCAGGAGTGCACGGGGTGAGGAAGTTTTCGGGGAACAACCTAGGTGGGGGTGGGGGTGGGGAGGCAGGAGTACACCGGAGCGGGGAGTTTTCGGGAAACAAGCGGGGGGTGGAGGGGGTGGGAGGGTGGGGTGTGAGGAGTGCATGGGAGAGGGAGTTTTCGGGGAACAACCTAGGTGGGGAGTGGGCGGGAAGGCAGGAGTGAACTGGAGGGAGGGGGGGGGGGGGTCGGGGAACAAGCTAGGGGGGGGGGGGGAGACAGGAGTGCACCGGAGGGAGGAGTTTTCGGGGAACAAGGTAGGAGGAGGGGGGGAGGGGGGAGGGAGGAAGTGAAGTATGCTGCCATGTTTCAGATTTCATCTTTGCTCGAGTGTGATAATATTTGTTTTGTGTGTTGTTGGTTGTTATGCTTTGCAATATTGCTCAAGTGTACAGTTTATGATGACTGTGATTGCAATTTCCCATTTATTCGCTCATCTCTTTTGCACATATTTTAGTTGTGTCTGAACGGGGTTTAGGCTCTAACTTCCGAATATTCAGGGGGAACCGGGGCAGATGAGAAAATAATAAAAGAACCATACTACATTACAATGATAAACAAACAAAGTGAAAAACGATGCTGTTTATTGTGTTTTCTTTCTTGTTTTTGTGCGAGGAACAGATAACTTCTGTCCTTTTGAAGGCATGGTGAGAGAACTCTTTCACACATCCATCCCTTGGAATCCTTCATAGAAAAGGGTCTACTCTGAAGTAGTAAATTTCTGGGGACAGAGGAGGGGAGTGAGGGTGCGGTCATCGTTTCAGCAGTAACTGTACATGTACAGGGACGAGGCATTGCTCGTCAAAACATGAACAATTTATACAGTCCAGATATTTCTCTAAACGTCTTAGCCTATCAGAGTTTGAACTGCAGATCATGGCCATCACAGGTTTAATTCCGCACTTTTTGGGCATGGGTCACCAGTTTCGACCTTCACCTGCAGCCTCGTTGTGGGTCTAGATGATCACACGCGCATCCTGGAAAAGCATTGCATAGGCGGCTGTATCCCTGAGCGTTTGAAAGACTGCCTGAAAATCAGAAGTACATCACTATAGAAGAGGAACACATTTCTTCATCGTTCGTAACACATTAAAATTGAATAGAATAGTGCCATAGAAATCCGTGTACGTGAATACAAGTGTAAGTGAGTAACTTTACTTTTTACGTAGTTTGAATTCACACACAAAATATTTTGCTAAAATACTCTACACTTTCGGGGCTTGATTTTAGTCTCATGAGATGAATACAAGAAAAAAGTGGCGCTCAAAAGTTTACCGTCTGCACGCCTGGGTACTTCTGCCGGACTGTTCGCATTCGGGTTCCGTGGATGAAGGGAGACAAGCGGGAGTGCCATTTCCTGTTCCCCTCCTGACTCGGCCTGGCGCTGTCTGCGAGCACTCCAAACTACGCATTACGAATGTGCAAAGTAACAAACCGACAGAAAGTGGTGTAAAAACAGCATCAACAATAACTGCAATTGTCAATGACTATGTTCTTCTTGCGACACAACGGTAATGAAAATGGGAGACATGCTTGTGACTGTGTTACGATGTTGCGCCTCTTTCATTGCTCCTCATAATGGTATATTTTAACCCTATGACACATTTCTACACCATGCGCATGTTAATATTATCAGTCCGCTGCTGAAGGAACCATAAAACAGCGACCGATGTTAAACTCTCTCTCTCTCGTGTGTGTGTGTGTGTGTGTGTGTGTGTGTGTGTGTGTGTGTGTGTGTGTGTGTGTGTGTGTGTGTGTGCGTGTGTGTGTGTATGTGTGTGTGTGTGTGTGTGTGTGTGTGTGTGTGTGTGTGTGTGTGTGTGTGTGTGTGTGTGCCGTGTGTGTGTGTGTGTGTGTGTGTGTGTGTGTGTGTGTGTGTGTGTGTGTGTGTGTGCGTGTGAATGCTTGCTTGCGTGCGTGAGTTCGTGCTTGCGTGCGTCAATTCGTGCTTGTGTGTGTGTGTGTGTGTGTGTGTGTGTGTGTGTGTGTGTGTGTGTGTGTGTGTGTGTGTGTGTGTGTGTGTGTGTGCGCGCGCGCGCGCGCCAGAAAGGGGGGGGGGGAGGGATTACATTCATACCACACAACAGGACGATGCCGACGAGGATAGCAGCGGCCAAGTTGACACTGCCGATGATTTCCCCAACAACAGACACATTCTCTACAGTCGACTTCGTAAGTGTGATGCTCTTCTCCGTTGCTGTTATGATTTCTGGCCCTGAACAAACAAACAAACAAACAAACAAACAATTCTTTTGGAGAAACGACTAGAGAACAAATTACTGTGTGGATAGCGTACGTACATAAGTAAAGTTGCTCCTGTTTGTCCCTGAACTTTAATTTCTACGATACAAAGAAAACTGGTCCACTACATAACTTACGTTTCAGTTCGAAGTCGACATGTCCGGTTCCCGCGGCATTGGTGAGTTCCAGCCGCCACTGTCCCTCCTGCTCTTTCCCCACATTGTCCAGTCGGACAGTCAGCGCCAGGTCAGGGGGGGTACCGGTCAGGGTGCTGAAACTGTTTTCAAAGGCATGATAACGTACTACTATCGGCGAAAAGAAAGGTATTAAAAACAAGTGCATGTATACAGAATAAACGTCAAAAGTTACATTCTCCAGTCTTGTTGCAGCCTTCACTCTTCGCAAGCTCCGGTGGTGTTTCTCCCATTCACGAGAGATCTTGAAAACTCCCCACCATTTATTACCATTAATAATGTCTGGAGACCCCAAACCGTTCCAGATGACGTGCATTTCAAAAGAACTGACTGAGAAAAAAGGAAAAGACGCAGGTGCCGCAGTTCCCGGGCTTGCTTATCGCCGGAATATTTACGACAGGAGTCGTGGAATACGGTGCTCTCCCGCAGTCCCAAACCACACGGTCCTCCATAGCATCATCATACCATCATACTATCCTTACCTTCATCACCAGCATAATAATAATAATAAAAATACCCATGCTTCCGAGCCCTCCGTGCATTACACCCGTGACCTGGGGATAACACCACTGCAGCTGACGAAGGGTTGGGGGGGGGGGGGGGATAACATACAGTCAACAACGTTTCTAGATATTGCCATGCCAGTGCCGTACCCAGAACAACTGATGACACTGCCAGTGTCAGCCCCAGAAGCTGTTAGTTTCTTCATTGTGCAGCTGACGATCCTCGTTGTGTGTGTTCTGAGTGGTAACCTGAGTTCCGCTCCTATCCCATTCACCACATTGAAAATGTGTTCTCCCGTGTCTGGGAACTGAGGGGGACCTTTAGAAATAAATATGTATGATTAGTGGCGAAAGCTTAAACTGTTAATATTTATTTATGAATGCAATTGACCAAGAAGGATGTAAAATAGGTTTCCAGTTGGAACTATGTTGAAAATGATTACGATACGCATACAGTAAATAAAAGTGTGTGTTCTGCAACTGAAAAATCCGGAAATATTTGTCTCGTGTCAGTAACGCGCGCGCGCACACACACACACACACACACACACACACACACACACACACACCAGTCGAAAGTAAGATTCTCTCTCTCTCTCTCTCTCTCTCTCTCTCTCTCTCTCTCTCTCTCTCTCTCTCTCTCTAACAAACATCATCTCCCAAGAAGACAAACTTCAAATTAAATAAATGAAACGGGTTTACATGTGACCAGGAGCATGGCTGTTTTGTTGTGACTAGCCCCTGGTGCCTCACAGCGAATGAGGCCAGCGTCCTGACAGCCCACAGCAGGAAACCTGTATCGGATCTGTCCACTGCTGTAGATGCTGCCTTCCATCTCTACCCCGTGTCTGTCCAACAGGCGGGCAGTGACAGGAGGGTTGCCGTTCTCCCAGCTACACACCACATCCACAGGTTCACCACGTTGAAATGACTGACTAATGTTCGCAGAGAAAATAAGACTTCTGATCTGAGCAGGATCTGAAATATATGGTAGAATTGCTACGTTAGAATCCTGATCCACTTGTTTGTTTGTTATACTTGAACAAATAGCCTTTAGCAATGCCTTTGTTCCCATTCTATATTAAATGTAATTACATGACATTACGCCTAGGCAGTTGCTCCTTCTAAATTATTTAGTCTTTTTCCGCTGAAACCTCTTGCAGAGCTTTAGGGTGGCGACGTCTGCTAGTACTGGAGACGCACCAGATTATTCTGGGGCAGCCTTTTAGTGCTGGTTGGACGCTGCATCCCTCGTGGGTATCGCCGCATGCTCACCTGATGAGGGTCCCATTGACCCGAAACCATGGTCGTGAGCGGCTAAAACCACCAATTCATATGGTCCTAGGATGTATCGACCATTTTCCTCCCGGTGGGAGGGGAATGGGGGCCCTATGAATGGTGAGATACCCTTAGATCTGTTAGACGTTTCAGCGGTAGGATGGTAGCCCCCCCCCCCCCCTCCACTGTGGCTTGTAGCCAATAATAGGGCAAGGCAGACTTGTCCAATGGCATACAAAGCACACACCTCCTAGATCTAGGGAGCGCTCTCAGCTTTACTTACTTCCCCTACTTTCAAACTGACCTGATTGAGCGCATGTTTTCGGCTTTAGCGACGCCTTTGTTCCTGTTATATATATATATATATATATTGTTATTATTATTTGACTGCCGAATCTCAAGCTGCAGAAATGTGCAGATCTACTGTTCACAGGATCAGTAAACGTACTTACAGGTGATGTTGAATACGAGTTCCGTATTTCCTGCGAGATTGTGACTTGTCCACAAGTACCACGCCATGCTGTCGGACCGGTTCACAGTTTTAGTAAAGTAGTAGTCTGTACCACGACAGCCACATAGAGACCCCGTGCTGTAACACTTTCCGTTCCATCTGTTTATCTTGCAGTAGTCAATCAGAATATGGCGGGCCTGGTGAGGTCTTGAAATGCCAATGGAAAAGTTGTCAGGAGTTGGACAGGACGCTGTGTCAAGTCGGAATGGTACAAGAACAGTTGTGTTCTCTTCAGCAGTGAGCGTTTGGCCTGAAGCAGTCGGGAACTCAAAACGGGCACCTGTTGAGAGAGAGAGAGAGAGAGAGAGAGAGAGAGAGAGAGAGAGAGAGAGTTCCTTAGTATATACGTTCGGGTCGTGCACTGTGCTGTAAACTGGTACTGCAAAAATTGAATGCAGTCCTTTGGAGCTGATGTAAAGATAACAGTTAATTCTGTGGCACTTGTAATAAACAGGTCTTTCAAATGGTCCATGGTCCCATAGGAGAAAAAGTACGTAACACTTAGGGACGAACTGACAAAACCACGCCGCTTGTCTGCTTTGCAGATGCGTTATGCTGGGGTATGCTCCCCCGGAAATTTTGAGGGAAAAAAAAGTATTCTAAAATGTGTGCAGTTTGGTGCATTTTGGCATGATTTTAATTGCTTCAGAGGAGGAAATACTTCTTTTGGAAGAGAATACTTAGAATTGGACTAAAATCTGTGCAGTTTGGTGCGTGTTGACATGATTTTAATTGCTTCAGGGGGGAAAGCCGCCAAAAGTGGAAGATTTTAAGCCATCAAGAAATTATTCGCCGGTATAGTGTAGTGGTTTGTACTTCGGACCATGGACCGGGAGACCCGGGTTCGAATCCCAGCCGAGGCAAGCGGGATTTTTCCTACCTAAGTCGGCTCCAACCCAGAGCGGGTGTGCTATGGGCCCAGTGGGGAGGCTGTTGCCACACAGGCGAGATTCACCCACTTCACGTGTGCGACTTTGGTATGACACGTCTTATGATGTGGATGATTACACGGCCGGCACCGCAGGTGCCATAGTTCCCGGGCCTGGTGAATGCCGGGATATTTATGACAGGGAAGCGTGGAATGCGGCCCTGTCCCGCAGTCCCATACCACACGGACCTTCATGGCATCATCTACCATCATCATCATCTCCATCCTCATGCATAACAAAAATTGCCCCAGCTTTCAGGCATCCGTGGATTCCACCCATGACCTGGGAGGAACACCATTGGAGCTGGCAAAAAGAGTTGGGGCAGCAAAAAAAAAACAAAAAACTGAAACCAGAATAAACATGTTTCAAGATGAAAGCCACAGCGTTAGTTATTAAAATACACTTACAGTGTTGAACAGCACCCATCACGAGACACGACGAAAATAGTAAGACCCATGGAAGGTACATATTCACCGCTTATATGCTCATCTTATGATGGCTGTGAGAACGTCACTTCACAATAATCACCAGGAGAACTGACTACACAATTGTAATCCTCGAATGTAACTGGACTGAGTGCGCGGGGTAAAAGACATTGTGTCTGCTTGAGACAACTGCTGGTGATGATATACGAAACTGTGAACTTATAAGCTTAAACTGGGTGTAGGTCAGTGTGTTTCAATTTTACTGACCCGTTGGGAAAACAATGTATATGATAGCGGAAGAAACATAGTTTCCGCATCAGCCTGTATGAAACTTCCTACTAGTTTGACCGACACCAGCAAACAATGGCTTTCCTTCTACCAGTTGGTCACTGTGTTATCCTGCTTGTCAGCTCAGCCGGTTTCCAGGGTGTGTGTGTGTGTGTGTGTGTGTGTGTGTGTGTGTGTGTGTGTGTGTGTGTGTGTGTGTGTGTGTGTGTGTGTGTGTGTGTGTAATACATAGCTAAGTACTGTTCAGTCAGTGCCATGATCGGATCCAAAATAATCTGGAAACAAAGATGTAAAGACACTTAAACTTGACTGGCGTAACTATGACTTAGACATAACATGATAATAACATGATAATATGCTGATTTAGTTATGTATGCTCTGGTTGTTAGCGGACGTTGCGTTTGTGCCGAGGTGTCATACTAACCTGATTATGTCCGAACTGAAGTGTTCTCTTTTGCACAGTATTGTGTGAAGAATACGAGAATGAAGTCCTGTTGATGTGTGCGTGCGTGCGTGCGTGCGTGCGTGCGTGCGTGCGTGCGTGTGTGTGTGTGTGTGTGTGTGTGTGTGTGTGTGTGTGTGTGTGTGTGTGTGTGTGTGTGAGACTGTGTGTGACTGTGTGTCATCTGAGCACTCTAATCAGCGCTGACGCCTTATGAAATTTCTTTCTATGCCGCTTTTAAATAGCGCTGTGTCATTTTAAACCAGTTCTAGAGCGGCGCTATCGTGTTTTTTTTTTTAACATAAATGTCCCTCGCTTCAAACGTGAAATCTGAAAATCCCCTACATCAATATGGCAGATTTTGGCGTGGTGAAAAACCTGTCGCGTGAAATGAACCCAAAAGAAATGAAAGTACATGCCTGTTTTCAGTCTCGGGCAGAGAAACACAATGCAAGTACAATAATAGCCTTTTCCGACTATCAACGTTTATTTTTCATTTTGTTTCGCAACAACACAGACAATCCAGGCTAGGAATTTCCATACGTTCTAGCAAGTTAAAGTTTAACTGCAGATCACGGCCCGTCACAGTTTGTTTCACTGCAAGCACGTTTGAGGCACGGAACACTAGTTTCGACCTTCACTTCACTCTTACTTCAGGCCCTGTTCTGGGTTTAGATGATCCGAAGCGCAGTCTGGCATGGCACTGCACAGACGGCTGTATCCCTGGGCTTGGGGCAGGCTGCCTGAAAAAATCGCAAAGACATCGCTATAGAACGGGCAGGCATTTCTGCATCGTTCTGGGGTATTTAAATTGAAAATGTCAGTAAATTCGTGTATATTTAACACTTATATGAGAGAGATTTGGTCTAGTGGTTAAGATATCCGCTGACTTTGGATCCTGAGCCGCCCGGTTCGATTCCCTGGTGGGCAGGAATTCGAAAGGATTTTCCTTTCCAAATCGAGTCAAAATCATGTGCAGACTTGTTTAAGGTTCCTGTCCCGTCCTCGTGTACACACGCACGCACAGATATCAAGCGTGCACGCTAAAAATCCCACATCCATCTTTCGAAGAAGAGTAGGCTGTGACCAGCGCCGTGGACACCAGACTGAATAGCAGGGTGAAGGGTTGCACATGAAGCAGTCTTTAATGGCAGCAGGTTTTCACTGCTTCGTCCTCCAGCCCTACAGCGCCATGAGCATTTCAGAAGAGATGGCTATGTGCGCCGAAGAGAAGTTTACCATACCATGCCAATGCGAATAAGACTCACTGGCGAAAGTAGGAACATTTCGAATTTACATTCTAAAATCGCTTTCGTGACTTGATTATAGTTTCGTAAAATGACCACAAAGTCAGAATAAAATGGCGCTCAAGTTTACCGTCTGCACGCCTGGAGACTTCGGCCGGGCTGTTTGCATCCGGGTTCCGTCGACGAAGGGAGACAAGCGGGAGCGCCATTTCCTGCCCCGTTCCCGAATCAATCTGGCGCTGTCTACGACGCCTCCAAACTACACAATGGGAAAGTGCAATGTGTAACAGACAGACAGACTGCTAGAACAACATCAGCACTGACTGAGATAGTCAAGGACAATGTTCTTCTTGCTACAAAACGTTAATTTATGCTGTGCTCTTGTCTCCAGAATGAAAAGAAAAATGATCATTGGAGCCATGATCATGTTTGTATGATGAATTGTATTATATCTCTCTTTAATAAGAACTGTTTAACTTATTATAATGCAGTGATAGGTCTTGGGGCATAGTTCTACGACTTATTCAGAATATCACAATATTACCGGTCCGTAGTTGCAGCAAATGCAAAGCAGCAACTGATGTTACAACCCCCTCCCATCTCTCTCTCTCTCTCTCTCTCTCTCTCTCTCTCTCTCTCTCTCTCTCGGGGAGCAGTGACAGCCGAATGATAGGGCGTTGGACTTTCAGTGTTCGGGTCGTGAGTTCGAATCTGGAGTGGGCTGGGTCAAATTATTTTTGTTGGCCGTTTCCTCGTTGCTCTGTCTTTGATATCAATATATTCCGTGGTGGAGAGAGAGAGACAGAGACAGAGCGAGACACAGAGTGAAAAAGAGATAGGGGTGTGTGTGTGTGTGTTGCAGGGGGGATATCAAAATCATACACACCACACAACAGGACGATGCCGACGAGAACAGCAGTGACCAAGTTGACACTGCCGATGACTTCCCCAATAACAGACACATTCTCTACACTTGACTCTGTAAGTGAGATGCTCCTCTCTGTTGTTGTTATGATTTCTGGACGAACTGTCCCTGAACAAACAATAAACAAACAAACAAGTCACGCGAAGAAACGATTAAAGAACAGAATACTGTGCGGATGCAGTATGTACTTATGTAAAGTTGCTCTTGTTTGTCCATGATTTTTCATTTCTAGATACAAAGAAAAAAGGTCTAGTGCAGAACACTTGCGCCCCAGAAACAAAGTCGACATGATCAGTTCCCACGTCATTGGTGAGTTCCAGCCGCCACTGTCCCTCCTCTTTCCTCATATTGTCCAGCCGGACAGTCAGCGTCAGGTCAGGCGGGGTCCCGGTCAGGGTGCTGAAACTGGTTTTAAGGCATATGATAATTGTGCGTGTGTACAAAGCACAAACAAGATAAACGTCAAATTTGAACTCTTGGCTCTCGTTGCAGCCCCAGCTCTTCGCAAGCTCAGTGGTGATTCTGCAAGTCACGGAGGGCTCGGAAATCCTCTACCATTTAATTCAGTCTTACGTGTGATAACTATTAAATTTTTACTTGAGTGTGAAGGTTCCCAAAAGTTCGAAATTACCTGCATTTCAAAAGAACGGACTGAGAAAAGGAAAATAAATTACAGTCAACAACGTTCATATATATATATGTATATATACCAGTGCCGTACCCAGAACAACTGATGATACTCCCCGCGTCATCTCCAGCACCTGTCCGTTTTCTCATTGTGCAGCTGACAATCCTGGTTGTGTGTGTTCGAACTGGTAACCTCATTTCCGCTCCCATCCCATACATCGCTTTCACAATGTGTTGTCCCATGTCTCGGAACTGAGGGCGACCTTTACAAATAAATCTTTATAATTAGTGGCAGAAGCTTCAATTGTTAATACTTATGTATGAATGCAATTGTGATAGAAGGAAGTAAACTACGTTTGGAACTATGTTGAAAATGTTTATGATTTGCACACAGTAGGTAAAAGTGTGTGTTCTGGATCTGAAAAGCTAGAAATAGTTATACACACACACACACACACACACACACACACACACATACACACACACACACACACACACACACACACACACACACACACACACACACGCCAGTCGACAGTAAGATCAAAATCATGACCTCTCTCTCTCTCTCTCTCTCTCTCTCTCTCCCTCATGAATCATCTCGCAAATAAATGAAATGGGCTTACATTTGACCAGCAGTGACACAGTTTTGTTGTGACTCGCCCCTGGTGCCTCACAGCGAATGAGGCCAGCGTCCTGACAGCCCACAGCAGGAAACGTGTAGTTGATCTGTCCACTTCTGTTGCTGCTCTCCATTTCTACCCCGTGTCTGTCCAACAGGCGGGCAGTGACAGGAGGGTTGCCGTTCTCCCAGCTACACACCACATCCACAGTTTCACCACCTTCAAATGGAAGACTAATGTTCCCAGAGACAATAAGACTTCTGATGTAAGCGGGATCTGAAACAGTTGGTACAAGTGCTACATTTGAAACTTGTTCCAATTATTTGTTATACATTGGTTTGTTTGTTTCTTTCTTTCTTTCTTTGTTCAACACAAATTGGCACTAGTAAGGGTTCTTGGCGGCTATGAAATCACTGAAGGACGAAAGATAGGAGCTTGATAAATGTGAAGAAATGAAATGTATATATTGTATATCATACAAAGAGGAACTCCTTCTTCCATTTCTGATTTCTTGTGGCAATACCACTCTCGAATCCCAACCTGCAGAAATATACAGACATAATGTACACAGGATCAGCAAACGTACGTACACGTGATCTCGAAGGTGAGTTCCGTATTTTCTGCCAGACTGTGACTTGTCCACCAATACCATATCCCGTTGTCGTGCCGGTCCACAGTTTTAGTAAAGTAGTAAAAGCCGTCTATATCCAAACAACCACATTGTCGTCCTGCGGGGTGACAATCTCCGTTCCGTCTGTTAATCTTGCAATAGTCAGACAGAATCTGGCGATCCCGATGTATTCTCGAAATACCAATGGAAAAGACGTCATGGGTGGGACAGGACGATGTGTCCAGTCGAAATAGTACACGAACAGTTGTGTTTTCTTCAGCAGTCACCGTTAGACCTTGCAGAGTCGGGAACTCGAAATGGGCACCTATGTATGATAAGGAAAAGAGGTGAGTGTGTGTGTGTGTGTGTGTGTGTGTGTGTGTGTGTGTGTGTGTGTACCATGTGTGTGTACCATGTGTGTGTGTGTGTGTGTGTGTGTGTGTGTGTGTGTGTGTGTGTGTGTGTACCATGTGTGTGTACCATGTGTGTGTGTGTGTGTGTGTGTGTGTGTGTGTGTGTGTGTGTGTGTGTGTGTGTGTGTGTGTGTGTGACAAAGAAACAGAGAGAGAATTCCTCACTACACACATTCAGACCACGCACTTAACTCTGGCACTGAAAACGTGTATGCAGGTACTTTAAAAACGTTTGTAGTTTTCAAACTAGCATAAACATTTTGTTATAAGATAAAACGACAGAACTGGTGATTAAAACACACTTACAGTATTTCGCCACACCAAAACTGAGACACGACAGAAAAAGTAAAACGCACGGAAAATGCATTATCATCGCTTTTTTCTCAACTTTTGATGACTTGGAGAGAACGTCACTTCACAATAATCACCAGGAGAACCGACTACACTGTTTTAATCCTCGAATGTAACTGGACTGAGTGCGCGGGTTAAAAGAAATTGTGTCGGCTAGAGACAACTGCTGGTAATGAAACAGGAAGCATTGAACTTATAAGATGGGTATAGGTCAGTGTGTTTCAACTTTACTGACCCGTTGGGAAACCAATGATAGAGGAAGGAACTTATTTTCCGCATCAGCCATCAGCCTGTATGAAACTTAATACTTTGTACTAGTTTGACTGACACTAACATCCAATGGTTTTGCTCCCGTATGTTGGCCATTGTACCATTGTGTTATCCAGCTTGTCCGTACAGCTGGTTTCTAGGGTGTGCGTGCGTGCGTGCGTGCGTGTGTGTGTGTGTGTGTGTGTGTGTGTGTGTGTGTGTGTGTGTGTGTGTGTGTGTGTGTGTGTGTGTGTGTGTGTGCATGGTGCTCTTGTGTGTGCGTGTGTGTGTGTGTGTGTGTGCATGCGTGCGTGCGTGCGTGTGTGTGTGTGTGTGTGTGTGTGTGTGTGTGTGTGTGTGTGTGTGTGTGTGTGTGTGTGTGTGTGTGTGTGTGTGTGCGTGCGCGCGCGTGCGTGTGTGTGTGGCCATGGTGCTCTTGTGTGTGTGTGTGTGTGTGTGTGTGTGTGTGTGTGTGTGTGTGTGTGTGTGTGTGTGTGTGTGTGTGTGTGTGTGTGTGTGTGTGTGTGTGTTGTTGGTGGTGGTGGTGGCGGTGGTGGTTTTGTTTGTATGTTTGTATGTTTTTATTGGGCGGGAGGGGGGGGGGAATGGGGGGGGGGGGCCGCTTTTGTATTCCGCTGACATCAGCGCGCCTTGTCATTTTCCTTCTGCTAAGATTCATCAGCCCGCTGACCAGTTCATATCCGCCTCATCATAAACACTCATGAGATATCGCTTCATAATGTCCTTACAGAATGGACCAATCTTTCGCTCACATCACGCCAGCCTAGAGTGTACAGGGTGCGAATTGGGGTATAGTCGCCTTTTATCGTGATCGGCACAGCAATTCCACACTTCGCTATTTTCGAGTTTCAAGATGTTGAGGCGTATATTGTACATGCACAGACACTTGTCGTACCTCGGTGCGGAGTGTTAAGTACAGGTGTATGAAGAAAGGATTGTGTCATTTCCTGATGCGTAGAAAGTGTGTGCTGATGAAGAGGAAACAACTGCCACCAACACAGTGGGCTGAGGTTCGAGTCCCACGGGGTTTGGGGGAAGGGGGGTGGGGGGGGCATCGGATTTTCACCTCTCATCTCTGGCACCGTTCAGATCGCCGGAGGGAGGGGAGTTGAGGGGGGTGGGGGGTCTCTCAGGGAACTCAGGATTCCTCCTCCTCTGCTTTGGAAATGACCAGTCTACAAAAAATTCAAAATAAATGCAGTTATAAGTTCCGAAACTAAAATTGCTGACTTGACCCTTCGCACCACGTGGTAGCAATATTCCGTACACTCTTACCTGTGGATGAGTTCGGCTGTTTCCTTTGTACGCGGTGCGTTGGCGACATACATCCGTTATCAGCTAGCGCTTCCCTTTGTTTATCGTGAGCTGGTGGACACATCAAGTTGACTTTCCACTTCACCAGCAATCAACATCCTTCCCGTGAAAACAATAGCTCTTCGTCTTCTCGTCACAATTTACTTCCTCCTCTGTCTCTTGTAAATTCCCCTACGACATACATATATACACACTGATTATTTTGTGTAAGGCAATATTGTTTACCTTTTCGTCATGTTTTTGCCGAGAAAAAGATGTTGCAAATTAAATTGATTCAGCCATTTCTCTCTTCTTCTTTTCCCAGAAACTACACAATCGTATACAGTCCGGAAATAAAGAAGCACGCACACACACACACACACACACACACACACACACACACACACACACACACACACAGAGAGAGAGAGAGAGAGAGAGACAGACAGAGAGACAAAGAGAGAGAGACAGAGAGAGAGAGGTCAGGGGTTATCACGCGATCATAGACAGGTTGGTACAAAAGGAGAGATGATGTATTTCGGTTCATCATAGGACAACCCCTCACAAACAGGCGAGGCGAGTTTCTCGGTAAGTGACCTGTTGTTATTCGTTAGCTTGTTGGTTTGACACGGAAACATCAGTACAAAGTTAGTCTCTCAGTAAATCAGTGAAAAAGTTTTCGAAATACATGTAGTCAGAAATTAATTGTTCCTGGTTGGGTAGGTTTGTGATTAATGGTTTTACGTCTTTCGTATGGGCGATATTTTTTTTTTTATTAAACTGGGTAACGAGAAAAATGTAAACAGAAATATTTCGCCCTACAGTAACCAGGATTCGAACTCACAACCCAAGCATTAAAAGTGAAACGCTCTACCATGCGGCTCCCCTTAGATTTTCGTATTTAGTGAAGAAAATAGCTAAGTAGTGAGTGACTTAGTTAGTTAGCTCGGCGTTTAGTTGACTAGTTGAACTGTTTTATTCTGGGGTAGATAACTTAGTAGCTCAGTTTACAGAGGTCAAGATGAAAACCACAATAACTCGAAAAAAGATTTCGCATAGCTTATTTACTGGTCTACAAAAGGATAAGCTGCTGACCAGTTCTTACAAAACAACTTGCTTAATATCTGCGTGTAAATGTCGAGAAAGTTTGCTCTAAAGAACCAGTATCTAATATGCGAGCGTACACAGAATAATATCGCATTACAAGCTCTACTAGTCATCAAGCTAGAGTATTTCGAGTATTTCAAAAATGAAATAAGTTGGATTCTTTGAAGCCTGGAAACATGGAAACAGTATTGTGTTAAAAAAAATTGGTTTTTGTTGCAGGCCAAAGAATACGCGAACTGTACCTTGAAAATCGAATCGAGGACTAGACAACAAAGTCACCTCATCATTCCGCCTCACAACTTGCACAACGTGATGGGAAAGTGGATTGTGTTGTTCGCAGTGCTGGCGTGTCTTGTACTACACGCCACCCATGGGATATCGAAAGTCAGGGGGAGATTTCAAAATATAACTACCCGTTTCCGGGGCTACATTAACAATGTCACACTGGGGCCCCAGAGAGAGGACGCTTTCTGCGGAGAAGGAAAATGTCGGTGTAGTGGCAACGTCGCAGATTGTTCTGGAAATGAGGCCGGGCTGACCTACATTCCTAAGTTACCAGATGACATCAGTATTGTTTATTTCTCCAAGTACGGACTCAAGGTCATTGACAACGACGATTTCTTCCGAAACGTGACCAACATTACCGTTCTGAACTTGTCTAACAACGGACTGACCAACATCTCTGAAGGAGCGTTTCGTCCTGTACACCGTCTTGCGGTGTTGACATTGGATGCAAATTCTCTGACTTATGACTCTCTGGTTCCCGTGTTCACATAACAGAGAACTATCTTAGAGCACTGAACAACGCCAAAAGATAAAGCATGAAATCGCTTTATTGTCTCCGTTTATGACAAGAAATATCATGATGGAGAAAAGGGTTCTCTCACTACTTGTAACACGGTGCACAAAGTCTGTCATATAAATATTCATGAAGCCGATAACAAGCAATATCATGATGGAGAAACGGTTCTCTCACAACTTGTAACATGGTGCACAACTTCTGGCATGTAAATATTCATGAAGCCGATAACATGAAATATCATGATGGAGAAAGGTTTCTCTCATGATTTGTAACATGGTGCGCAACGCCGTCTGTCACATGAATATTCATGAACAAGAAATATGATAAAGAAAGGGTTCTTCCACAATTTGTAACATGGTGCGCAACGTTTGTCACATAAATATTCATGAAGCAGATAACAAGAAATATCATGATGGAGAAAGGGTTCTTCCACAACTTGTAACATAGTGCGCACGGTCTGTCACATAAATATTCATGAAACCGATAACAAGAAATATCAGGATGGAGAAAGGGTTCTTCCACAATTTGTAACATGGTGCGCAACGTTTGGCACATATTCATGAAGTCAATCACGAGAAATATCATGATGGAGAAACGGTTCTCTCATAACTTGTAACATGGTGCGCACATAAATATTCATGAAGCCGAAAATCACACGCGTTCTCCGTGAAACACAAAGGGTTAATGTACACTGAATAATCAAAATCACCATATGCCAAGTTAATCATCGCCGCAAAGAAAAAACAAAAACAAGTGTAACGTGTGTGTCACGCACATCACTAAAACTCACATGGCACTGACAAAAAGCAAAAAGGGTGGGTGGGTGTTATGGGAGTTTAACGTCCTTTTCCACCACGTATGGGTGATATCAAAGACGGGGCAACGAGAAAAAGGCCAGCACAAACATGTGGCCCAGCCGGGAATCGTACTCAGGACCCGAGCGTTGGGAGTCCAACGCTCTATCATTCGACTATCCCGGCTCCCCAAAAAAGAAAGAAAAAAAAAGCCAGAGAAGTTTCAACTAGAGAGGCAGAAGCCTCCACGGCTCCCTTGTGACACAGGTCAAGGTCATTCACAAAAGTATGTTTGTAAACCTCTTATCACTATCCATTATCATGCCAAGTAAAGTGTGTCTGGCGCTCTGAGTCCTTGGCAATATTACAATTTTCCCTGAAACAGTTTGTATGGCCTTGACCTTTGGTCAAGGTCATTCAAATGAGATCTCATCAATGTCTATCATCATGCCAAGTTCGATGCCTCTAGTATTTGTAGTTCCCCCGAAAACGGTAATGTTAAAATTCATAACAGACAGCTTTAATGACCTTGACCTTCAGTCAAGGTCATTCAGAAAGGTAGGTCTCATTGCTGTCTATCATCATGCCTCTTTTGGTGCCTCTACTGTTTGTTGTTTTGGACAAAACGCAAAAGTTTCAAAAAAACAAAAGGCTTGCATGGCCTTGACCTTGACACAGGTACGTCTGTAAAGGTGCTGCCAATCACAATAGTTTGATGCTTCTGATCCTTCTAGATTCTAGATTCTGAGAAAATGCAAATATAAAATTTCCCAACAGACTGTTTTAATGACCTTGACCTTGAGTCAAGGTCATTTAGGATGGTATGTGTGCATAGGTCTTATCACTGTCTATCAGCATGCCAGGTTTGGCACCTCTGCTGTTTGTTGTTTCTGAGAAAATGCCAATGTTAAGGTTTCACAAAAATAGCTTGTACGGCCTTGACCTTGACACAAGGCCACTGAACACATGTATACCTGTAAAGTTCTTATGGATGTCTATCACCATACAAAGTTTAAAACCTCTGGTGTTTGTAGATTACGAGAAAATGCCGATGTAAAATTTTCAGAGAGCTTTAGTGACCTTGACCTTGAGTCAAGGTCATTCAAAATGATATGTTTTGAAAGGTCTTGCGGTTGTCTATCAACACGCCAAGTTTGGTGCCTCTGCTGTTTGTAGATTCTGAGAAAATGACAACGTTAAAGTTTTCAGGACACACACACACACACACACACACACACACACACACACACACACACACACACACACAGACGACGGAGGGTTAATACATAGACTCCCATTGTTACACAAGGGAGCCAAAAAATGTTTCAACAACACAATCACAATGAATTAAACTTACTTGCAGATCTCAATGCTAACATCCAGTGTATGGCTTTCTTTTACCATCAATGGAAACATTCACAAAATACAATACGGCGAAAGCTGGTTATCGTACGTTTACTACACCGAAAAACAAAACTAAACAACAACAACAAAAAAACATTGCCCACTCTGGCCAAGATTACAACAACAGGCTGAAATTCATCAAAGGTAAAGCTTTAATTATCATGAAACCTGAAGCAACGAAGCTGGATTATGACTTGACCATGCAGTTAGCTGTGACAGACAATAACAAACAGGTTTGGTACACACAGTAAAAGAACCAGCAACAGTGTAAAACGGTGTAAGTACTACAGGAGTTTGGTCTTGAACCCCGACACAAATCATAGTCTTTCTCCGATGTCGCCGTCTTATAAATTAACCTCGTGGCACACACACACACACACACACACACACACACACACACACACACACACACACACACACCATCAAAAACACCCATCCACCTCTTTCAAGAACCAGGAGTGGGCGGGAGGGTGTTTGGGAGTTTAACGTCCTTTTCCACCACGTAAGGGTGATATCAAAGACGGGGCAACGAGAAAAAGGCCAGCATAAATATTTGGCCCGAGCCGGGATTCGAACTCACGACCCGAGCATTGATAATCCAGCGCTCAACCACTTGTCTATGCCGGCTCCCAACAAATACCAGAAAATTGTAAAATTCAACATTGATTCAGAAGATGTCATCAAGATGTACCACTTCCGAGCAGTCGCTGTCACTTCTGGGGGACCGGTAGTAGTATTCATAGTCATAGTCATCGCTGTAATCTCTGTTCCAAACTTTTAAGTCTGAAGGGAAGTAACATTTGCATGAGTCACATCTGCAGCCGTCAACTGGTTCAAACGGCCCCGCGTCGCGCAGTTCCTGGCCGAAATGTGGATCAACGAGGTCAGAAAATATGACGTAGCCCTTCAAGTCGAGACGATTCTCTTTATCCAGCAGGGGGAGCTGTTTCGCTCTTCGCTGGCGCCATCTGGGTTTGCCCACACCGAGGCTGTGTGAGATCACCAGGCGGCACATGGACTTCAGGCTGCGGGGAGAAGACGCCCATTTTCTGATATACGACATGCACCTCTTTTCGTTCTGACTGACATGATCCTCATACTCGTCATAATCCTCGTACTCGTCGTTCCACTTACGGGAAGCTTCGTCCCTCATCAATTCCTGGTGTAGTTCTTTGTTTGAGCACGCTCCTGACTCGTACAGCATGTGCAGAATCACGATGTCTCTAACGCGCACAACGGAATATATATCCATCTGACGCCGACTCCACCTAGCTGTCAGCAGTGGGTGGTGTGTACTGATGCCCAGTTTGATGCACTCCGACACCAGTTTCTGACGAACTTCTCTGGTCTCTGCAAACCGAGTGAGTTTCTGTTCTTTACTTTCAAAAAGAAGAGTATCACGAATCTTGTATTCCAAAGCGAACGACAGTACTGACCACGCACTATCAGTCACGGCGAATGGGTCGCCTCCCCTGGCAACAAGGTATCGCATGGAGTCCCACTGTCCGGCCTGACACAGCACGTGGAGCGCAGTCTTTCCTTCACAGTCCGTGCTCCAGTCTACCTGACCACCCCATAGCAACGCCGAGTCGATGATCCGAGCACACCTGAGAAGTTCAGACCTTTCTGAATAATCCTTTGCAGTTAAGATAAGCTTATACAGAGGCGTTCGTGCTCTAGAATCTGGCCGGTTGATGTTCCCGTGGAACTCTACACAGGAGTTTACAACATCCCACCACTTCCTGCCATTCCACAGTTTCAAAGCTAGGTCAAGAGCAGTGTCCAATGCAGAGTTTCCTCCCCTGTCCGGCAGATTAGGGTCAGCCCCATGATGTAGAAGTCCCATGGCCCTGTCCACGTCTTTCTGTTTTGTTTTCTCGTGCAGCAGTGTGTCGCCCTCAGTGTCCCGCTTGTTGATGTCCGCTCCGTGTTTATCACAGTGATCCACCATGTCCCACCGGTGTTGCTCTACAGCGGCTATCAGGGCTTTGTCACGCTGGGCCATTCCAGTGTTGTCCTTCTCCTCCACCAGCCGCTTGACCGCCTGCCACACGCCCTGGCTGAGTGCCTGGTCATACATGACCTCTCGCTCCTCCACCGACAGTCTGCCTTCCATGACGCTGATACCGTGCGCTACAACACTCCCCTCTTTCTTATCCAGTGCCGCCTGCATCACCCGCCGTCTCTCTGTGTCGTCCAGACTCAGTTCCATCATCCTGGCCACGAGAATCCACTGGTCTGCCTCCATCAGCTCTGGCAGAGCGGCCCGGCTCAACTCTACACTCACACCACGCTCTAACAGCGCCCTCCCCACACCCCACTGTCGCCGTCTGATGACCTGGGAAAAGAGAGAGTCCCGCTGGGCTGTGTCCATCCCGAGCCTCAGCAGCTGCATCACCACGTGCCACGCCTCCATTTGCATAGCATGGTGTAAGACCAGTTCCGTCTGATCACTTGTACCTTCCCTCAGCTTGGCAAGTACTGCATACCACTGTCCACTGAGAAGCAACTGCTCCAGTGTCATTTCTTGGCAGCGGTAAGCTCTTTCCAGTTCTGTCAGCTCTCTACATCTCTCCTTGTACTCAGCTTCGATTTTCGCCACGTATTCACATCTCGTTTTGTACTCTTCTTCAAGTTCTGTCACATCCTCTCCTTGATTTCTGTAGCGCTCAATTCTCCGTCTATCAGGCGGTCTCTCGCGGCTCGGGTTGGCCGCCATAAGCTCCTCACAAACTACACGCATGTCCACTCCCCGCTCAAACAGCTGACGGACCGTGTGCCAGTCCGCGTGTTTGGCCACCTGGCGGTACACGCGCCTCAGCTGATCGTCCGTCAGCCCGTGGTCGGCCAGCAGCACCATGACGTCCCACTGCTTGTCGTACAGGGCTTGCCCCAGTGCCCATCCACGCTGGTCATCGTACAGACTGTGGTCCGCCAGCTCCTTGACAATGTCCCACAGTTTCTCTTCCACCAGGAACTGAAGATACCATCGGCGAGTCTCTTCCCACATACTTGTGCGTGCCAGTCTTTGTAAGGCCGGGTTGACTGTCTGGCTTGCTATCAGCGGAAGAGATACTTGGGAAAGTGATGCAAGCTGTCCCCGTTTTTCAATACACCATCTGAAAAACTTCTCATAGACCAGCTTGCTCTGACACGAATCGTCATCAATGTGTAGCTTTGACCACACTACTGCTTCTCTTGCTGACAGCGTGTCCTGAGAATACATGGCAGTAGACTTCAACAAACGGCGAACAAAAACGGAAATGTTCATATCGTTGAAGTGCACGGCCAGCTGCAGGCATGTTGATACGTCTGTATCTGATGAAGTTGAAAACGAGGTACCGTCTGTGACGAGTGACCCTTCAAAAAGGCGTGCCCATGACGACAGCATCTGATGACTCTCCAGATTCTCGAACAGTTCCATGATACATTTTTCGGCAACATCTTGTTTCCCGTTCTTCATAAACCCGATGAACGCTGACGGAATGAAGTGACAGTCCACGTGACGAATCAGTGTTTTAAAGTCGTCCCTACCAGCTTGGCCAGCAGCCATTTCCAACGCCCATCTTAATGTCTCACTTCGACAAGTGATGACACTGCCTTTCATACGTTTGAAGAACTTGCCTACGGTATACCAGAGTCTGCGGTGTACAGCTTGTCTTAGTACAGTGTCAAATGTCTGCTCATGAAAAAACTTCCTGCTAACAAAGTCAGCTAGACACCGATCTGGAGCCCTTTGGGACGCTTCTAACAGGGCCCACACTTGTAACTCGGAACTCTTTTCGATATCAGACTCTGCAATCCGTCGCATCAACGCTAGGACAGTAGACCACATTCCCCTTTTAACAGCTTCTCTCAGCACTGCTTCCAGCTGATCGTCATCACAAAATTCGGCAATCCATGAAAACTGTTCATCGTCAGCGCGTGTGTAGGCCTCTTCCACAGCCCATTTCAGTTTCATGTTGTCCCCGATGTCTCTAACACGTTCAAGCAACACGATCACAGCATCCCACCTGCCACAGTTCACAGCTGTGTCCAACAAACACTCCAGTTCGCTTTCGGCAAGTTCTGACACGATCTGTGACATCTGGTGACGACGAGCATGTCTAAACGCCTCCTGGACTGTCGCACTTTGGGAACCATTGGTGTCACTAATGCCGGTTTCATTGATCCGCTTTAACAACCGCACGACATCATCCCACAGGTGTCGCCTGGCAGTCTCTTCCAACACAGAGTTAAGCTGGTCGTCTGTACAGTAAGGCGCTATCCATGAAAACTGTTTGTCATTAGCATGTTTCCTGGCTTCTTCAACAGCAAACCGTCGCTGATTGATACTAACGTTATGCTTGACACTTTCTCCTACTGCATCCCACAGATTACGACGAACAGCGACCACAATCACACAGTCGAGCGAGTCACAGCCACAGTCTTCCATGTTCCAAGGATGTGAACGACATGAACTTCTAATACAATCAATAAGGTCCTCTTCCTCGGCCTTCAGGCCAACTTGTTCGACAGCCCATACCCGGAGACTGCTGTCAATAGTTTCTTTGAGAACTAACTGCACAACTTTCCACATTTCCTTGTCAACAGCTGTCCGAAGGAGAAACTCACGTTGGTCATTACTGCAACCAGACACCAGCTTTGTCCACGGGAAGCAGTTCTGGTCGATGCGAGCTGTTACTTCTTCAAGCGCCCATCTCCACTGTGTCTCCGGAACTCCACGCTCTAGACACAAACCAACAGACTCCCACATGTCTTTCTGAACAGCTGTGTGCAAAGCAGTTTCAACTTCATCGTCAGTACAGTAGGGGATAACCTGTGAAACTTGGTGATCAGAGTCTGCATGGGAGATAACCTCTCGTACAAGCACACTTCGCTGTGTTTCCGATACACGACCACGCTCCAAAACTCGACATGCACATGACCACAGTCTTCGGCTGACGACCGTCTCCACCACAAAGCTAATCTGATCATCGGCACAATAAGACAGTAGAGATGACAAATGGTCGTCATCAGCTCGTTCACTGGCCGCTTCAACTGCTTTCCTTCGCCCTGTTTCCGACACCGGCCTCTGTAACAACACAGAAACTACGTTCCACCAGTCTCGTCTGACAGCCGCCTCCAGCACAGAGTCGAACTGATCATCAGCACAGCACCATAGTATTTGATATAAAACACGATCAGAATCTGCATATTCAACAGCTTTCTCAACAATACGTGTGAGACTGAAAGGTGTACGTGTACCTAGCATTCCTGTCTCAAGTGTCAACACCACGGAGTTCCACAGTCCTCTTCTTCTTATCTCGTCAAATACAGAGTCGAGCTCATCGTCAGCACAGTGACGTAGAATTAGCGACAGATTCCATTCATCTCCATGTTGACTGATTGCTTCGATAGCACGACGTCTCTGGTCGGCATCCAATAGTCCATTATCCAACACGCTGCATAGCAAGTGCCATTCGCTTCGGTGTAAACAGATATCCAGGAGCGTGCTGTGTAAATGAGGACTACCAGGGCAAGAGTGCATTACATAGGAATTGCAGAAGAGCAAGTCTTCCCCTTGCGCTTGTCCGAGAATCTCTGTAACCGCCCATTCACGAAGACTGTCACAGAAGTGCCAGCTGTTCAGCAGAGTTTGAACTTTACACCAACTGCCACCAGCAACAGCATTCTGTAGCTTTAAAATCAAATGACTCTCAGTTGGCCAGTGACCTGGTGAGCCAGCACATCCCTTTCTGTGGGCCATTCTAGGGGGGGGGGACTACAGACCTTCTCTCAACTGCTGGGGCAGTAACCTGAGCCTTAAAGAAAACACCTACCGTGTCAAATGACGTGTGCCAAGCACGAATTTTCACAACTGTAGCCACTCATTAGAAGGAAGTTTGTGTACAATCAATGTTCAGTATGTGCATGGAAAGACATTATTTTTCTCGGTTTTGAGAAAAGGACAGGTAGAGGGTTGCAACAGTCAAAGCTGATATCAGGGAACACATGAGAAAACTTCACAGTCAGACATCATACATGAGAGGGAATTGTAGCCAGTCACAATAGTCAAGTGTACACTTCACACACAAGCATACTGTGTACACGGTCTTTTTCCAAGTCAACTTATGGTCTGGAACAGTTTCGCAGGTTGGTGCGCCTGTACAATCAAAATAGTGTATCTTGATGATTAGTACAGCTCTTAATGCGATACAATGTTATTGATATTTTGCGGTCGAATATCATTCAAATTCTATGAGCGCGGCGTTAAGCCCTAAAAACTCACTCACTCACTCAAATTCTAAGAAAGTTGTATATAACTAGCCACGTCAGTAAGCACTCTTCTGTTGGCTCAGTGCCAGCGTTTGAGATGCTGTCACTGTCCAGGTGTCTAAGTGGTGTGACGTCAGGCACCACAAAACAGAACGATCTGTGAGCATAAAGACTGGGCCTTTACAAAAGATTCACAGCAAGCTTTCTAAACATCACACCCTAAACACGGCAATATATAAACTAGACAAGAACCTTGCTCTTGAAACTGTATGCACATCACACAAAAAGATAAATCAGGTTACATTTTGAATTCAAAATGATAAATTGAAATCTGAATTCTGAATGACCTGAAGGAGCAACAAGCATTTTAACGATAGGTATCCTCTGCTGAAAGAAGTGATTCTCTCCCGATCCAAAATACTGAAGTGTAGGAGAGATCACAGAGTTGTACATGTATACGTATCATAAATTGTATGGATCTTCTACTGCTCTGACTTGTCAAGCTTAATAAACTGGATCACCAAAACCTTCCACTAACGAAACAATAGCATTTACATACATGAAAGGGTAAAATCATTCATCTGGCCAAGGAAAGACAATCCAAAGATTACTGAAGGAGAAAATCCATGTACAATATTCCACAACACAGGCACTTTACAATGCTTCTGTGTTTACACATGTATAGAATAAAAACAAATGAGACATTCAAATATTGAGAGGACCCAGAGATGTTTTCCCTCCACTATCAGCTATGTTCCATGCATGGGGTGTGTGTGTGTGTGTGTGTGTGTGTGTGTGTGTGTGTGAGGGGGGGGGGGGGGTCAGTATTCTTGCCTTCAGCAAGTCAAACATCTTGTGCTTATAAGATAAGCTGATTTCTTTCGCTTCTCGAAAATGCATAGATACAGGAAGAATTTGGCATGTTTCACACTGATAATACTTGTACATTACTGTACATAAAATTTACATAACAGTAAGAATGCTGGCAATAGCGAGAAAAGTATGTTATGTGCACCGCTATATTCACTGTACTTGAAAATGACCATACAAAACGGTCACAGTACAGTCGGGCCCGGTTATAAGGAGCTCGGTTATAAGGTACCTCGGTTATAAGGAGCAAAAAAAAAATCCCCGATTTACTTTGTTCTTTGTTATGACTTGCGAAAACTCGGTTATAAGGAGCTCGGTTATACGATACCTCGCTTATAAGGAGTGAAAAATTTTGCCCCAAATCGACCCTGAGCCCGGTTATAAGGAGTGCCGACTGCACCAGCTTGAAACCGAAAGTAGGTTGAGTTATTTCATACGCCTTTGCTTTCGCGAAACTCACTTCCGTTCGTCTCCAAGATGTCGGAACGGAAGAAAAGGACGTCTTTGTTCCTCAGTGAAAAGCTTGAAATAATCCGAAAGATTCAAGCCAACCCTCTAAAAAGGAAAGTAGCTATTGCAGAAGAGGTGGGGGTTCCCTTCACTACACTATGTAACATATGGCGAGATCGCCAAAGATACTTGAACCAGGTTTCCCAAGGTTCGGAAGATCTTTCTCGAAAAAAGCCGAGATCTGCCACATTAGACGGTGTCGATCAGCATCTACTAAAATGGTTTACAGATGCAAGGTAAGGCTTCTTCTTCTTCTTCTCTGTGTGTGTTTGTGTGTGGGTGACAGAGTTAGAGAGAGAGAGAGAGAGGGGGGGGGGGGGGCTAAAGACATAGATCTAGAGGACAGGGGGCCTGAAAGAGAGAGGGGGAGAGGGAGGGGGCGGGGGGGCGGGAGGGAGGAATGGAAAGACAGGGGGACTGAGAGAGAGAGAGAGAAAGTGGAGGGGGGGGGGGGTCGGTTTTGGTCGCCCTTTGTGTATGTGTGTGCATGGGTTAATCTGTGAAGTATTGAAAAAAAAAAAAAAAAAAAACAGAAAAAAAGAACAGAAAAAAAGAAACACTGAAAGCTGCATGCAAGATGAATAAAATTTTGATTTCAAGATAAAATGAAGACCTTTCACCCCCTCCCATCCCTCGGTCATCAGGCTTTGTTATGTACATGTACGGCTTTTAGGCATCTTTTCTCAAGAAATAATGCATGTATTCAAACTGTTTATGAGATGAGTGGCTGCACAGCCGCGGGCATTTCGCTAAGGCCTTCAAAATACAGTACACGCCAAATATAAGAAAACATGGATATTGCCAACGAATCTCCCCCCCCCCCCCCCCCCCCCCCCCGGCCAAACCCTTCTTAATTATGTTTTACAAAAAAACTCGGATACAAGAAACTCGCTTTTAAGAAAACTCGGTATTAGGAAAGCAAATTTCTTAGTCCACTTGATACAAAACCTGAAAAAAACCCTGAAAGTACATTTCGAAGAAAATTTCAATCATTCTAAGAAACCAAAAGTGCATTACCTGGGAAAGGCACCTTATTTTTGCATTATACTGTATTATTGTCTTGAACTGGTTCTTTACCATTGTATGATAAATTGAATGTTGGCAAGAAGAAAAAATACGAGAGCCTTTACTTGTTCTTTCCAGCAGCACTATTCATTTTGAAATAAAACTTCTACTCCCAAAATGTTTCGTTGGTAAGACTACATTATTCTCTGAATAACTCTCTCTCTCTCTCTCTCTCTCTCTCTCTCTCTCTCATAAGCTCTTTTTTGTTTGGTTGGTTGGTTGGGTTTTTGTTTGTTTATTTTTTATTTTTACAAAGTGTGCGTTTTATGTTTTTGTTTTGTTTTGTTTTGAATTTTTTAAAAAAGATGAATATAGCTGTTTGAGTCATTTTCATCAGATTGTTGTTTCATTGTACGAGAGAGAGAGAGAGAGAGAGTGTGTGTGTTGCTGATTCTGACACCGAAAAAACGGCAAAAGTCCGGTTATAAGGTAGTTGGGCTTGGGTACTCCTTATATCCGAGAACTCTGTTATAAGGAACCTCGGTTATAAGGAGTAAAATTTTCGGTCCCCGAGCACTCCTTATAACCGAGTTCTACTGTAGTATCATACACAACAGTGCTTCTTAGAAGAAATGAAGAATCACAGTTGACGTCAGGAAACCTGTCTCCCTTGGTTTTCATGGGCAGAATGTCTGAGACAGAAATATGGGTCACGTGTTAGCCACGACTGAAGTAAGGAGCAACTGCAGCGAAAGAGTCCTACAGATGACACTGGGTGGCGTGGCAGAGCAAACTTGTGTTTTTCCCGAGTGCAGAGAGGCCATTTTGAAGTGATGTAAAGCAGCTGAAAGAATAACATGCGTCTGACCCCTCTCGTGATGTCATGTAAGGACGAAAACAGTCTAAATATTACGACTGCGTTTGTGAGGGACGTTTTTAATAGCCCTATAAGTTTACTTATCTAGTTGTTTTTACGCTCAAATGCATAAGTATCGCCACTATCGCTGAGTGCGTGCGAGCAGCTGTTCGTATGTTTTATGTACACCCCATTGTGTGAGCATGTGATTGCTGTTTTATATGTGTAGGTGTATGTGGCTGTGTGTGTGTGTGTGTTGGGAGAGAGAGAGAGGGGGAGTGGGAGAGAGAGGGAGTGGGAGAGAGAGAGAGAGAGAGAGTGGGAGAGAGAGAGAGAGGGAGGGAGAGAGAGAGGGGGAGAGGGAGAGAGAAAGTGGGAGAGAGAGAGAGAGAGAGAAAGTGGGAGAGAGATAGAGAGAGAGAGGATTTTTTATGTATGTGTACTTTTTAATTTATTTTACGTATTGTTAGTTGTTAATAATTATGTACATGTCCTTTTAAAAAGTGTCTCTATAAAGATTTTGTAACTTTCTTTGAGACGAAAATAAACATGGCGAAGAAGAAGAAGCAGCTGAAAGCAAAACGTTTGACATCCAGTAACAGTAATACATCATACAACCTGAACAGTACACAACACATGACGGCTGTTCCTAAACAATTCACCACAAACATACATGTAAAAGGCTATTCCAACAACATTTTAATTTACTCTGCTTGTTTAACCTTTACCATAGGAAACTTTCGATTCGTACGTCGTTGAATGCCAGAGTACAAGTGTAGATATTCAATAACTCAAGAGCAGCGTTAACGATAGTTTCAATGTTTTCATCCACACTAAAGTCAGACCACTCTAATTCGTACCGTCTATGCGTAGCCATTGCAATGTTTATTGCATCGTTTCTTGAGACACTGATTTCATGTTCAGGTTGTACGGTAGTTCCAACTCTCCTCGAAGATTACCTGAAATTTCAACAACAACAAAAATGAGAGAGAGAGAGAGAGAGAGAGAGAGAGATGATGATGATGATGATGAAACTTTATTTATAAACGGTAAAAGTTTTGATAGAAATTCGCCAGTTTGCAAACTTGCCGTTGCTAATACTACAGAGACTATCTACTAAGGGGAAAAAAAGGAAGCAAAATATAAAAGAGAGAGAGAGAGAATAAAAAAGTAAGAAAACAAGTTCAACACAGAAATTTATGCACTAAACTACAAGAAACAAACAGAGTCTATCTACTAAGGAAAAAAAGGAAGCAAAATATAAAAGAGAGAGAAAAAAGAAAAAAGTTCAACACAGAAAATAATCAGTGCACTAAACTACAACTTGAAGAGAGAGTCACTGGGTGTTTTTCTTCCGGTTCATAGACTACACGTACCCAAGTTGGACGTTATTTGCCAGACGATGAGAGCGGGACTGAATGACTACATGTACCGACTTCAAGTTTGGACTGACAACTGAATCAGTGATTATTGCATCATCAGTTCAGCCGGCTGAGTCTTGAGACACTGAGTTTATGCTTAGGTCGTACGATAGTTTTAACTCTCCTCGAGGAATACCTGAAGTGTCATTTTAAAAAAAAACAAAAACAAAAACAAAAAGCAAGTTTCAGTTGAAAAATGAGAGAGTAATGAGCAAAAACATAAAAGTCCTGGGTCAGTCACTACTGACCGGCTTTCGGTGACATCCGGCTCACTCAGAGTTTCAATTCATGATATCAATGCCGAGACATTTATTATGCTTATTGACGAAAATATTGAGCATCGACACTTGTAGCTAAATTTATCTTTTACACTGAGAAGGCGAAGCAAATCAAGCCGGATTGAACAACGAACTTGAACGCCGGCGCCAGACCGGCCGCGAAGCGGATTCATTGTGACTCGGCATCAGTCAACGTGCATGAGTGAACTATGGACTGACTGAACCACTGGCGTGAACTGAACACTGACTGTAAACTGTAAATTTCATGGACGGAAAATTCCCAAATAAATTGTGGTGGGAAATCTAGCTACAAAAGCTTACAACAATGGTACAGGCGACTATTACTTACCATCAGTTCACGGCACTGTGGCGCAGCAAAGGTTCCCGTTGACCGAAGCCGGGCAGCTCAGTACTGATTTTCGGCCGGCCAAGTAACAAAACTCGTTTTTTGACTACATGAACCATGTGAATTCCCCGGGAGTATTGTTAGCACTAGAC